>OY856412.1:890181739-890676739 GCA_963693085.1 Alisma plantago-aquatica | reverse complement strand
TATATATATATATATATATATATATATATCAAATTGGAATTCATACACTACAGTTGGCGGAGGACACATTAACTCTAATATTCTTGAAACCTTATCTTATATAAGGAGAAATGTACCTTGTAAAGTTTATAAAGGGGTACTCTTAGGGTTGAAGAGATTAGAGATGAGGAGAAGAAGTTTGGATGAGAATATCTAGAGGTATATTATGTTGAGAAAAGTTTTAGGCTTTGGCCATGTAGGAATCACAGTGACTCATGAGTCCTCGTAAAATAGTTAGTGGTGTAGATGAAAACAGTGTCAACCCCAGATTGTTAACCATTCTAGACACCATCACTTCTCATAAATCATGTAATAGTTCCTTTTGATTCTATAGAGGTTTTGAATCTATCAATCGTTAAAAGTCACTTATATAGTTCTTTTCAATGGTGGAATTGTAATGACCCCCTCCTATCATAGTACCTATTTATGGTGAATCAGAAGGAAAGTTTCATCATCCATTTATATGGTATCCTAATTTTATAATATACAACCAATTACCATTAATGGTTCCAAATCCAAGTAGTGTTTACAAAAAAGGATATCCTCGTAAGGAGTTGAATAACTTCTAGAAAATAGGAACTACTAATTAGTATAGGAATGAACTAACTAGATCATCCTTCGTGTACCTTTGTATTTTACATTTTATAGACCATTCATCTATTTTCCATATCTTCATCTTTAGGTATGTGGATGACCTAAAATGTCGATAAACATAATGTGTGTCATCATAACTCAATGTTGTGTAAGTGGTTGCAACAAAAAATGTGTGGATTGAATATTAACAACATATGAAGAAGTACAAGTCCAAAATATGCTACATAATAAATTTACTATTTCATTTCCATTCTATGATTACTCCTTCTCATTTAGTACACCACTCCTTATTATGGCATTGGGCTCTATAGATTTAGTTCCAGCAATAAGCTCCATGCAAAGTCTCCCAGGACTGGGATCCATCACAATTTTTCCATCAATGGGCTTTCTGCACCTTATCAGATTGGTTTGTTCATTCTCTTAGTGATGATACATCATCTCCCTAAGTCACCCTTATCAGGTTCAAGTATCATCTTGACTATATAATAAATGCACCTTGTGACTATTATGAAAACCAAGGATATTTTGCATATGGAGTAAATTTTTATTGAACTATGAGAATCATTACAAGCAAATCATAGTTTAAGACTAATACATACGTAGTGTCCAGTCAACCCAATACATGTGTTCCAAATAGATTCAAGGAGTGTACAATGTCCAGTCAACCTAATAAATGTGTTCCAACCAGATTCAATCTAAAAATCAATGTTCAATATGTAGGTATTAACAACTTCTCAAAATTCCTTAGCTTAAGGTTTTGAGGTCTTGAATTAGAGTTTGGATTGATAATTAGGGTTTCATTCGAAAGATCCTAATTTTGGGTTAGAAACCCTAGATCATCCTTTATTAACACTTTCATTGTCCATATTAGGGAAAAACATTAGTATAAGGTAAATCACTATTTTCTCACGTGATAAGTCCTAGTTTAACTTATACTTGGTTTTAATATCAGATCCAAATTTTAGGGGAAGGTCCACCAATATCATAGGGTGTAGCAGTAGTGGAATGTGTAGGTGGAAGGGCAGGGTAAAAGCGATTGTATGCATAGGATGCATAATCACCTCATGGGTAGGGTTGGTAGGATGGGTAGGGATGTGTACAGGACATGTTCATGTTGGACATGATGGAACATAGGTCCTTATGCAGGTGCTCTTGAACCTAAAGGTTGTATGCCTATTGATGCATCATGTAGCCCATAAGGGTTTCATTTGACACATGAAGTGAGGTACGGGAAGGTCGGGTAGGTTGAGGTGGTGGAGGTTCTCGGGTAGAGGTAAAGGCAGAGGCACCAGGTGTGGTGGAGGAGGGGACAAGCATAGACTTTTGAAGAGTGGTCTCACTGATACAAACTCCTTTCTGGGTAGGTTTGTAATAGAAGTCATGGAAAAGAGATTTGTCAGTGGCAAGCTGAAAAAGACCACAAATCATAGAAAGGTAGGGAGTGTGGGTGCCATAGGTGTTCTTTACTGAGTCAAAGTAGGTCATATGGTGGTGGATGTATCTTGACCACTTGACTCTGACATTCTCTAAGAGACAATACATGATCACCGTAGTGTTTTCTGCAATATCTGTTTGATTCTTCTTTGAATGGATATTGTAGTTAACAACTACGGCAAGGATGCGCCTCTTGAGATTTCAAGGCATAGGAGGGAAGGGTGCACTTCTTCTTATAAGGGAATTGAGGCTTCTTCAAAAATCTATGAATGTCAGGAAGAGTGAGATCATATTTCTTGTAGAAGGCCTCATGCTCTACTAGGTCAAAATACTCAGGGTAATCCATATGCCAGGTGTCAGTCTCATCGGTACCTGAGAAGAAGATGTTCAGGGTATCCTCTAAGACTTGGAATTGCTTCCCAGATATCATGGATGTGAAGACTACTTGAGTATTAGTCGGGGGTACTAGGGTGTCATAATTCCAACGTAAGTTAGTGTAGAATTTGTGAACTGCTTTCATGCTAATTATGGAATTGTTGTAGTACGCACGTTCAACACCCAAGGTTGAGAGATGGTGAACGTTGAGCAAATCCACTACTTGATCTATGACCTCTTGTCATCTAGGTCTAGGATCAAAGAGGGCTCGAAATGGGAAAGTATTCCATGGAAGGAGCCCCTTATACCTATTTACAACCTCATTTGAGACAAAAAGAGTGTCATCAAAGGGAATCAAGCGGGAGGAGGATGAAGAAGATGGTGCATTAGCTGGGGCAGCTCTCTTCCTCCTATTGGATTCCATGGAGATGAAAAAGAGAGAAAGGAGAGAGAAAAAGCTAAAAACTCACCACCAAAAATGTCCACAGACCTAGGTTTGCAAAGGGGGAAGATCTAGCTAGGTTAGATTAGGGATAGGTTGAGGAAGAAAAGGGCAAGGGTAGAGAGCTTAGGGAAAATGGAGGTGGAATCAGTTGAGTTTTCTCTAGTTGGGAGGGAGAGTAGTTGGTTGAACCCAACTTAAGATATCTCTAGCCCAGCCATTGATCGAGTTCTATGAACTCAGAAACTTGACCTATAGGCTTTTTTAAAAAAGCTCTCGGCCTCCGATCGGTCGAGTTGGCAACTCAATTGATGGTCAACCTGACCTAAACATAAGAAACTTAGTTTCTAGACATTTGAGTGCTAATTAAATTTATTTTTCTAGTCCATTATGTATTTTGAACATACTTAGGCACATATCACTCATCATTGGGTACTGTTTTGCGATAAAACATGTGTTTGTAGAAAATACCCAAAAACAAGAGAAAAACAAGGCAAAATGAACATGAAAATTGGATTTTTAGCATATTAGAAAGCAAAGATGATCAAAATAGAGATAAGACATATAATATAGATGACAACTAGCTAGAATGCATGTCAGATTCATTCAAAGTAACTCTAACCAATTTTAATCTAGTAAAGTTAAATTTCTCTCTAGCTAGAGGTTTAGTGAAAATGTCTGCCAACTGATTTTCTGTGTCCACATGCATGATATAGATAACTTTCTTGGCAATGTGATCATAGAGAAAATGATGACAAACCAATATATGTTTATCTCTACTATGCAAGATAGGATTATATGACAAGTTAATTGCACTAGTATTATAACAATAGATAGGATAAGCATCAAAATGAATGTTAAAATCTTGGACCATTTGCTTCATCCATAGGACCTGGGCACAACAACTCCCAACTGCAATGTATTCAACCTCAGTGGTTGATAATACCACTATGCTCTATTTATTAGAGAACCAAGACACCAAGCATGGTCCTAGGAGGAAACAATTGCCACTTGTGCACTTTCTATCAATCAAGCACCCTGCATAATCCACATCACTATAAGCAGCAAGAGTAAAGTCCCTTTACTTGGGATACCATAGTCCAAAATTTTGGGTTTTGGCTAAGTACCTTAAAATCCTCTTAATAGCTATAAGATGTGATTTCTTAGGATTTGATTGAAAGCGAGCACACAAGACAACACTAAACATTATATCAGGTCTAGAGGCAGTTAAGTAAAGTAAACTTCCAATCATACCTCTATTGAGCTTCTCATCTACCTTCTCACCTTCTTCATTTTTATCAAGTTTGGCAGTGTTTGACATGGGTGTGTTCATCGGCTTGGTTTTCTCCATCCCAAAGTGTTTGAGTAGTTAACTTGTGTACTTACCTTGGTTGATGAAGTTCCCATCTTTTATTTGCTTGATTTGAAAGCTGAGGAAGAACTTGAGTTCACCCATCATAATCATCTCAAATTCACTTCGCATAAGATCACTAAATTCTTTGCAAAGATCAAGGTTAGTTCCACCAAAAATGATATCATCAACATATATTTGTATGATAAGAAAATTGATAGAAGTGTGTTTTAGAAATAAGGTAGAATCCACTTTGCCCATGATATACCCATGGTCTAACAAAAAGTTCTTTGATTTCTCATACCAAGCTCTAGGTGCTTGTTTGAGTCCATAGAAAGCTTTTTGCAACAAATAAACAATGATAGGGAGATTATAATGTTCAAAGCCCAGAGGTTGTACAACATACACTTCCTCTTCAATTGTACCATTTAAACAAGAACTTTTAACATCAATTTGATATAGAAGAAAGTTTTAATAACTAGAAAAGGCAAGCAACATACGAATGGACTCAAGTCAAGCTATAGGTGCATATGTATCATCAAAATCTATACCTTCCTGTTGATTGTAGCCTTGAGCCACTAACCTTGCTTTGTTCCTTACCACTTTGCTGCTTTCATCAAGCTTGTTGTGGTAGACCCATTTGGTGCCAATGATCTTTCTATCACTTGGTCTTGGCACTAGGGTCCAAACTTTTTTCTTTTCAAATTTGTCCAACTCTTTTTGCATAGCTAGGATACACTCATCATACCCAACAGCTTCCTTGGCATTCTTAGGCTCGAGTTGTGAGATGAAGGCACTATTGGCTTATTCTTTGTTGAATGCAGTCTGTGTCTTCACTCTTTCAAATGGATCACCTAAAATCATCTCCTTTGGATGATTCTTGGCAAATCAGGGGGTTGGATCCCTCTTCTCATCGTCTTTCTCTTCTTCTTGAGTGGCCACCTCTTTTCCCTTTTGGGTGATGTTGAGCTCTTTTAGAATAGGAATTATTTCACCTGCAACATCATCATTTGGAACTATATCTTTGGGAATAGAGGAGTTAGTCTCAATCAACTTTACATTTATGGATTCTTGTACTTTAGCAAGATCAACATTAAAAACTCTATAAGCCTTCCAAGTAGTGCTATATCCAAGAAAGAAGGCCTCATAAGATTTCAGATCAAACTTGTTGAGAGAATCTTTTATATTAAAAATGAAACAAGGACACCCAAAAACATGGAAATACTCAATAAAAGGCTTCCTACCAGGCCATAGCTCATAGGGGGTTTTCTTCAGTGAAGGATGAGTAAAAACCCAATTTTGCACAAAACATGAGGTGCTAATAGCTTCATCCCAAAACTTCTTTGGAGTATCATACTCTAGAAGCATGGTCCTAGCCATCTCCTATAAATACGTATTCTTCCTCTCGACAACCCCATTTTTTTGAGGTGTTCAAGGTGAAGAGAAGTTGTTTGCATAACCAGATTCTTGACAAAAATGCTCAAAAAGCTCATTTTCAAATTCTCCCCCATGGTCACTATGGATGAAAATAATGTAGAAACAAGCTTCATTCTCAACTCGTTTACAAAAGCTTGAGAAAACATCAAGTGTATCACTTTTAAAAATGAGAAAGAAGGTCCAAGTATATTTAGAGAAAACATCAACAATAACAAGGAAATACTTGGAACTATGAAGCGATTGAGTTCTCATTGGTCCAAATAGATCAATGTAAAGAAGCTCAAGAACTCTCTTGGTACTAAGGACTCCTTTGGATTTGAAGGAGGACTTGGTTTGATTTCCTTGGGTACAAGGTTGGCATTCCTCATCCTTTTCAAAATCCAATTTGGGAAGTCCCATGACCAAGTCCTTTTTTCTCAACTTCTTCAACTAATGCATATTTACATGACCAAGCCGACAGTGCCAAATAGAAATATCATTTGAGTTGACTACTAGGCATCTACCAATAACAAGGTTAATAGAGTCAAGAACAATAACATAAAAATCACCACTTCTAGTTCCCTTATATATAACTTGGTAGGTGAGGTAGTCTAGAATCAAGCATTCAAAGGAAGTAAATAACACAAGGAGATCAAGAGCTTTATATTTGACAGATATAACTAATCCAACAGCCTGGAGGTCTCACGACTCAAGCGGCGACTAGGGTTCCTATACGTGTCGCCTCTGGCCAGGGGAGGGCGTCTGGCGGCCTGGGTACGCCGCCCTACTCCCCCCTGGGCCGCCTCTGAGCCTTCATCGACGGACCATTGTCCTTGGGTGTCCCTCCGCGTCATGTTCCTCTCTCTGTCCTAGCCCCTTTCTATAGGTGGCTACGTGTTCTAGATCCGGTCGGGGTCTGGAGTCGGCTGGTGGCAACGTCCTGTCTGCGACGTCTCAGGTCACTAGTGGTGGTCGTTCCAGGGTGGTTTGGAGCTGATAGGCGGGCCTCCTTTTGGTCAGGGGTTCCTTTGGTGCAGGTGTCTTCTTTCCCCCTTTCTCTGTTTCTGATCGTGCTCTCCCTACTTTGTTTCCTTTTCATCTTTTTGTTTCTATTTTGTGTCATCTATAGATTTAGTTTGTTGGGGTCTTCTTTTTTTTGTGTCTTGTCTGTGTTGTGCCGCCTAAAGCTCAGTGGGTGTGCCCTCGGTTTCTCTGTTGGCTTGTTGGGGTAGGGGATAATAAGGGGTCTTAGGTTTGGAGGTGTTGCTTCCATTCCTCTCTCGGTTGCGATAGAGTTAGGATTCTTGGTGAGTGGTGGTGGGGTTCTGCTGTGTTTTCTATCCCCCATCCTTGTTCTTCCTCTGACCTTTTCTGCTCCTTTGCTTGTCCTTAAAAGGGATCTGTAGTGGCTTTTTCTGATGGTGCCGTAGTGCGGCCTGTGTTATCTCTTATCTTTCTCTCTATTTGCAATTTTCTCTAGTGAGTTATAGGTTCTATGTTGTCATGTGGTTTGTGTCCTCCTTTCATGTTAGGTCTTTTTTTGTTTCTTTGTTATATGGCAGCAAGTGCGAAGATGATCCCTTCTTCGGTCACTAGTTTGGAGCATATATTTTATATCAGATATAATCTCAGGTTGAAGGAATCTCTCATAAAAAGCTATTTTGGTCAGCGATATAGAAGAGAGATCAATACATCATTGTACTTGTCACGTTCCGATATGAGTTTTTAGTTATTGTATCTGCTCTTTACTTTTTTGTGTTCGGTTGGTGTATCTCCCTTTACATGTAGATGTCGTATGGCTTTAATGTAATGAATGTGGTGTCTTTCAAAAAAAAAATAACACAAGGTAACGATTGTCACATAGTTGACTAACACTAATTGAATTGTGATGTAGGATATCCACAAAAAGAACATTCTTGATACACAAGGATTCACCTACATCACCCTTACCTTTGACTTTAACTTTCTTGTTTTCCCCAAAGGTGACTGATCCTCCTTTATTTTTGGTTAAGTTGTTAAAATGTCTTATATCACATGTCATATGCTTAGTGCAACCACTCTCAACAATCCATCTTCCCTTTTCCTGCAAGAAGGGAGAATGTTGGTTCCCGACTCAAACTTTGGGATCCTGAGTTAGCTTGGGGACCCATTTCATATTAGGGTTGGTCCCCTTAGCCTTGTAAGGACAATAAGTAGAGTAGTGATCATCACATTTGCAATAACAACAAACCATAGGATTCTTAGTGTCGGGAGACTCTCCTACAAAGAAAAAGGTCTCCTTGCTCTTTTTCTTACATTTGGCTTTGCTCTTTCCCTTTGATGCTTCCCCTAAAAATCCCAAACCACTAGTACCACTTTGTTTGGTAGAATGGTTAAGGATTTCATTTAGGGAGTTTTGATGGACTGAAATTTTAGAATATCTAAATATTTAATAAGACAAGTGAATCATGTATGTTTGGCTTACTTTGAGATTTGTAAGTGGTTCGTGAATTTTGATGTTCATTTCAAGATTAATATCCCAAAGTTTATGTCATTTTGAGGTGTTTAATTGACAAGTCAAATAGTGGGTTTTTGGCACCAAATTTTAGTATGATGTAGATTGAGTGATGATTAAGCTATGGTTAAATTTAGTTGCAATTGGATATTCCTAGAAGGAGATATATAGGGTTAAATAAGGTGAAATAATTGGTATTTTGATGGTATATTGACTAAGAATAAATATATGAGTTAACCTAAGTTTTGGGTGACATGCTTGTCACACGCCCCTTAGCAACCAAGGTGCCCACGGATCGGACTGGTGAGGGATCTGTTCCTGACCATTGGATGCATCAGACGGTTGTGAAGACTGTCTCCTTCATAGCAGTTATAGTCAGCCTTAGAGCAACAAGTTCCCACGACGCCCAACACCCTCATCGTGGGGTGAGAGGGAGGTCTTAGTAAGCAGTTGATCTTAGCTCACCCAGATGAGCACTAAGATCCCTCACTTGTGATTAGTGAGGAAGCGCCGGTAGAGAACTGACCTCAAGCCCCCTTCCCATCTCCATTCCAGCACATAGAGCAGAAAGAGGAGAAGCATGAAGGTATAGAAGAAGGAACTGCTAGCGGCGAGCATAAGAGGATGATGGTGCATTAGGTGGTCGAGCGAGTTTCCTAGGATTAGTAGGTCTTGATGAGGAGGAGAGTTTGGTGCCTTTTGCTCATCTGGGCAGAGCCCAGCGGCAGCGCCCCCGTAAGGAAGAGCAGGAGGGCTTGTGAGAACACGGCGAACAGGGGAGCCACACAGTTAGGCTTCTACCGTAGCATGGGAGACAGATCGAGCAGGAGAGAAAGAAAGAAGGAGCCAGCAGTAACGCTCAAGGTCGATAATGCTCACACATACAAAGGGAGAGAGATGGCGAAGACCTTGGCAGCGAGCCACAACGAGAAGGAGCCTCGGCGGTGTCCATGAAACAGCTATAGATGAAGGGGAGCGGAGCAGCATTGAACCTTCACTGAGTTCCAGCCTGGGGGTAGCGGTGCTCAAGGCACAACTTGAAAGGCGAGTGACCCCATCTCAGCACGAGGAGGTGGAGGTCCACGCCGGTGGCCAGGAGTGCGGCTCGCGTTGGGGCAGCGTTCGAGAACGAGCAAGTGGCTTCATGCAGAAGAATAGAAAGCCCAAAACTGGAGACCCAGCCATGACGGTGGCCTGTGCAAGGGAGAGAGAGACGACAGCCAGGCCCTACGCTCACAGCGGCGGCTGTGAGAATGAGTCACGTGACTCATACGCTCGTTTGAGCACGTGAGAGAGAAAGGCAAGCGAACCGGACCTAAACCCAAGCAGAACCGGTCCAGGTGCCCTTGAACCAGTCGGCTCCACCAGCAAGCAGGAGCAAGGAGCCGCACCCCCAATATGGACTCATGGCGGCCTCTGATTTGTCGAAAAAGGTAAATCTGCAATTAATATGTAGATCTTCCAAAATTCATAGAAACTAGCCCGCTTATCAGAAAATTACAAACAAGGTACTGTTTTTCCCAGAAAAATGAGTAGAACGCATTAGAATGATAATATCAGGATTTTGATGCATTAGCAATAGTGATATCATGTAAGATGTGTAATGCTTGTTTAATAGATAATAAATATCAAATGATGATATAAAATTATGGAAAAATGTTAGTAACTCCATAATAATATTTATAATACACCTTATGTCTGTGATGATCATTTTGATGCACGAAATTATGTAATTTTGCTTTATATGGATAATTAGGGCTAATAACCCTAATTAATATGCAATATATATATACATTCTCAATATATGATGAGATTTATAGAAAACCCTCATATCTGTAATTGAAAGATAATATGTAAATATGAGATCAGTTAGATACATAGAATTCATGTTATATGAAGTTGACCTTTAATACATGGTTTAAAACCCTAATCTTGGTTAATGGCATAACCTAGGGTTATTTAATGTGCACAAAAATGCTATGGAAGATAATGTTCAGATAATGAATCATAATATGGAAAATGACATCAGTATGATAATTCTAAGACAAAATTGCAAGTAATGATGCACATATCCAAATGAGTAAGCAAAGCCTAAAATGGACATAACTAGGGTTAAGATGATGAGAACCTAATAGTGATATGTGGTCTTGTCTTAATCAGGGGTTGACCAAGATATAGATGACATGAGGAATATGAGATTAGAATGATCTGTCTCTTTGGAAGGTACGCCATTAACTCTTACTTGGCTTATTATACAATATGCTTGCGTTATATGGTAGTACAAACTTGGCATATGATATTGATTAAAATGATTGTTCTTGTATGCTATGTTGCATGATTTTCCATACTTATTGCTATGAACACATGGAACATAAGATATCTAGTCCATTATATGATAGCACTAAATCTCTTTGGTAGAATAGTGCATTGATGAAAGTACTAAATCTCTTTGGCAGAATAGTGCATGTGAGCACTAAATCTCTTTGGCAGAATAGTGTATTTATGAAGTACTAAATCTCTTTGGCAGAATCATACATGTGAGCACTAAATCTCTTTGGTAGAATAGTGCATGTGGTTGATCAACTTTACATATAATGGAAAGTCATGCTAAATCATGTGTTCTCTTTTGTTAATAAACATCTTTATGCAAGTATATGTTTTTTGTTATATTCCTTTATGCTACCAAGTTTTAGTTTTATCTTATTGCCAACATATGATGAGAGGTATATAAAAGACACGTAGGCGTACTCAGTACAATATTCTTGAATATTGTGCTGACGTGTACCGCATGTAATCTTTTGTTTAGGTTGTGGTTACACTCTTGAAAATCCAGGATAGTTGAGAGTTGTGTGGCGAGCTGATGTGCGGGTGGACCTGTTGTCTTAAGATCTTATAGTTTAGTGGTAGTACATGTATATGTATAGTTTGTTGTTCAATATGTAATATCAAATGTTGTAACAATTCATGTCGTAATTATATGTTGAATGGTGAACATGTGTGTATGGTTTTATTATTGTTCATGTGCATGTGCTACTGATTGTTTCCTTCTGACTCCCTTGATTTTCTCTTTCTTAGCCTAGTGTGGGGTGTTTAAATTGGGATTCTTGCTAAGGTGAGGGTTTCAATTTGGACTTCACACATCAGATTAAGTTTTAGAAAATCTGGGGACGTCACATGAGTTCTTTCCTTTGAGGAATTTCTATAGGGATGCTCTCAATCTATGGTTATCATCATTTAAAGAAATAATGGTAGAATATAAGCTAGCTATGTCATCCCTAGCATGCACAAGATCATCCTCTTGACATAAGGCTTTAGTTAAATATGAGTCATTTTCAAGAGAGATAGAAGAAAAATTAGCACTAGGCAATAAAGATCTAGAAGATAGAGCATGTACTTGACCAAGTAACCTAGCATTTTCAGATTTAAGCATTTGAATTTCTTTAAGATAGACATCTCTCTCTTCTCTACGAGCATCAATAAGGAGCTTAAATTCAGCATTTTTAGTTTTAACTATTTCAAGCTCTTTAAGGCAATTTTGGTTTTCTTCCTTAAGATTTTCAATATTCTTAAGGTAGATACCATTCTCAACTTCAACCCCATTTTATTGGAGCTCAAGATCAAGGTATTTTCCTTGCAAATTATCAATAATCTCAAGATTATTTTTCTCATTCAATTCAAGAATTTCAAGTTTAGCATATAGATCATCAATGATTTTTCCTAGCCATTTTCTCTTAGATTTACACTTAGCAGAAGATGAATGGGTAGAGATAAGCATGTCATAAAAACTTCCTTAGATAACTCATGCAAACTTACCTCACTTACCTCACCAATTGCTTCACTAGTAGAGGCCATGAGTGCAAAGTGGCACTCTCCATCTTCTTCAGAGTAGTTATTGAGAAAAATTTAACTGAAGGCATCACTTTATTTACAAATTGAATGGTATTCACTCCATTTTACCATAATCTTCATGATTTTTTATTGTAAGGACTTAATAGAAAATATGGAACCAACTTTATGAATTTATAATATCTTGTTTAGTTATCCTTTTCAAGTGTAATTTTCACCAAAGGTATAAAATCCTAGCTCCTCTTAAGAGCACTACCCTTGAATTCTAGGTTCCAACTATAAAATACTCTTATTCATCTTCTTCATTGTAATGAATTGATGGACTTCATTTCACATTTAAGGTGGGAGGTTTATAGTAGAGGTAGCCTCAACTCATTTTATCATTAGGTGTAGTACAAGTAAAGTTAGTGTCACAGAGCCAGAATCCCGACCCCATGAACAAAATAAATATCAAAGACAAATTTGGAAGCATAAAAACTTAGCATACACGAACAAATAAAAAGATAAAAGCACCAACATAATCTTAGCAATCCACAAGTATTATTAAGAAACATTATTTTATTATAAGATCTCAATTACATATTCATGAGTCAAGTTATATAAGTTTGCTCATGTACACTAGGGATCATACAATAAGTACACCCGACATAGCACACAAATCCCATCAACTCCTAGCCATCTATGAACCTATAATATATGTGAAACAAGCGGGTAAACATGAGGTGTTGAGTACATGGCTGAAAGATACACACACACACATACAAACACAAACATACACACACACACACACAAACACACACACACACACACACACAGATATATATATATATATATATATATATATATATATATATATATATATATATATATAAGCTTTGCATAATTTGAAAAGAGTTGCAGAAGTAGATGAACAAAAATAAACAATTTAAGTATTTAAACAAAACAAGAGCTTGTATTTTATGTCATTTTACTCCAATTATACCAACAACATCATATGTTATAAGGCCTTTGACCAACTTCCCATCAGATGCATCCATAAGGGTGCTCAATATTAGCTAACCCTCTTATATGAGAGGGACCTCAAGGCCATTTCCAAGACCTAACCGTTTTATATGAGATGGTATGCCCTATCTTGGCAACTCAAATAGGACGCCCAACCTTGTGTCCATACCCCAAGAATATAGGTAGGTGCACAAGGTTTGTATAATGGAGTTTCTATATTATGTTTCAAGTTATTAAAAAACAATAATGAGACAAACATTGGTGTACAATATTGGAGTACTACAAGGCAATATTTGAGCAAATAAACAAGCATACATATGTATCACATTTCAAACAATAAAACCATAGTTATATAGTTATTAAATCTTGTACCTGAGTTCAAAGATTCTTAATTATCTTGGGCCATCTTGATCTCTGGTCATCACCTGATTACCAAAAGTTAATCATCATTAATAAAATATCCACCATTGTTAATTGAATTTAGGTCCAGTTAGGGATTTAGGCCAATCTAGGTTCAAACAAAGTTTAAATGTGTGTCTGGTATTTCTCCGTTGATCTGGAACTAAGGGTTTGATCCAATTTTGATTTTTTTTAATGATTGTATGTATTTCCTATAATTAAATGGGATAATACACACTTAATTAAATTTAATGCAAAAAGAACTAGTATTGAGCAATAACACCTAGATCAAGGCCTATATTTAGTTTTTAAGTGATACTAGGGTCTGACAATTATTTTATCATATTTAGTATCCATCACTAGACAAATATTCCAACTAATACATCTTGAAAGGAATATTTATCCCTATATGAGAAACCCTGGGATATGATCCACAAAACATTGGTCTAGAAGTGCTATAAGAAAGAAAGTAATTTTGTGAATCTAGAGGTATTTTTGGGGAATTTATTGGCCAGTAGAGCTATTTATAATCAATTTTCAAAGATGTGGTATATTGGTAAGAATTCAAAAGTGATTACCTTCTTGCATTTATGTTGGTCATTGAATCTTCATGTCTAGGTCCTTTAGATCACACAACATCACTTTCAATAGTGTGTGGCTACCTTCTACATCCTAGGGTCTTCAGCCACCGGCTCAGGATGGATGAATCGAACGGCTAAAGGCTCATCCACCTATATCACCCTTCCTCTCACACATGTGATCTCAAACATGGATGGGAGTCTGCTATCAGGAAGACAGTGACACACAAGAAAGAATTGACGAGGAACCCTAGCAGCCGTTGATGTTTCCTATGGGGTCAACGAGGCCTTCTGAATGCTCCTAGCCATCTCTCTCACTAGAGGAAGCCCTGGGAACTTGGGGTGATGAGCTCACATGCTTTATTTCCGTTCGAACTAGGATCGTGTGTCTACAAGGAAGTCACATCAGATGGTGCACATAGTCATAGCTTGACCAGGTTTCATCAGAGATCCATGAGTTTTCTGATCAGATGTCTAAACAAACTCGGTCCTGCCTCTCTGATCATGTTCTTGAATGCCATCCATATCGACCTTTTATTGTGTGGATATTCTCTATTGCTAGAGAACTGTTGTAATGTTGGGCTCAACCATGACTGTGACCGAGTGATGAACCTTTGGAAGAAGCTTTGACAATAGCTCCTCCTTATAGGTGTGAGGGGGAGCTTTTCTGAAAGCTTCAATAGCACAAGGATTTTTTTATTCTTCAAGTGGTGAGGGTCTTTGTGTGGTGTCCAATGGAGATGCCCGAGGGGAGGGTTTGATCATTATACTCCTACCACTAGAAACTCTAGACCAGGGTGAGGGGTCCTTTAAATTTCCAAAATGGGCAACATAACTCCTAGATACTTGGATAAAGATCACACCTTATATATTGTATATTTTGTTGCATGGATTCCATTGTGGAGTCAATATACATTCTCTGTTCATTGCAGTGGTGGAGGATAAGGTCAGGATATCTGGAACTCGTCCCATAGCCAAACTATGTCCACCCTATAGGGAAATTAGGTGTAGATATAGGCAAAAAAATGAAAATTTAATTATCTATTTCCCAAAATAGCAAGATTGCATCAACAACAATGTATCTAGGAAGGAAGGTTTGCAACGTTATACCTAGTCCTGGAGAAAGTCCAGCGACATTACCCTTGTAGTAGCATTGTGCTTCTTCTTCTTTATGCAGCAACACTCTCCTTCAAAAGTAGCAGACGGTGGTTGACGATGTCTTCCTAGTGACAGGAAATAGCATCTCTCCTCTAGAGTAGTCCACACAGACCATCGGGAACTCCACATTTTGCTACCAGAGGCTATGAGAAGGAATTGTCCCCTTCTATCGGTGTACTTGTCACTGACATTCCTTCTCAGAATTGATCCCAATTGTTTCTCCCTTGCTATCCCTTCCTTTAATGGGTAGGACTTGCTCTAGCTCTCTATTGGTTACCACAACTAGAGAGGAAAACAATCATCAGAGCAATTGAATATCAATTGTGTGTGTTGAGAAGCCCCCAGTACTGCACTATTTATAGTAGAGGCCAGGGTCAGGGTTCCTAGTCTATGTGGGAGTAGAAGGGTTTAGAATCGTGAATTTTCTAGAACATACATAGCATGAAATAGACATTTTGTACACCCAAACGGTCATTTGGTGAGTGAAATAGATATTTCACATAATGAACTGGTCATTTTACAAGTATCTCATTCTGAATCAAATTGGTATTCAATGCCCGATTAATGACATCATCATCAATCCTTGTTCCAATTGAATTGGTAACTAAACTTAATGACCCAGAATGTTAATCGATTGTCTCACATAGTGAAACAATTGTTTCACAAGTGAAATGGTCATTTCACTTGTCTAGATCGAGCAAATTTCAACCAATATTGACTCCAATTGACCTGACTCTCCAACCGATCAGTTCAACACTTGAACCGATCGTGCAGAGTCCAATCAGTCAATTTTGATCCTCAGTAGTTTAAATGAATAGCTAAATACCTTTAGTATTAAATCTAAACCTCATTCATGAATATACTTTTTTAATCCAAGATTATCCTATGTGTGTGACCCTATACATCTAGAATTACACTAGTAGTGAATGTATATAACCAATTATGACATCACAAGCAAAGAGAGGTTCCTAGTCACACCACTACTACCCAAGTAATCTGGGAAGTTTTATAAAAACTTCAACCTACACACTGTGATTTGTGTTACCATGATCATATAGTTCCTTTGTCTCTGATATCTGAATTGAACTTGAGGCATGGAATCATCATCCTCTCAATGTTCAATCCATGTTCCTTGAACTAGAGCAGACTGTCTGAGATGGATGCGAATTCACATATCACACATTGAATCACATGAGTGTGGTCGTACATTTTTCAGTCTCGCTTATCAAGAGGCCTCAGATATCAACTCCTATAGGAGGGACAAATCACATCTACATCACTCATACTTAATCCCTATGTGTCATAGCTACCCAATCATCCCCGTTATGGCAATCCTTATTCAGGTTTAAATTGGATGATGTCAAAGAATACCAAACAACATGTGATGAATGTAGTAACTTTAGGTCTAAGAACCACAATCACCACTATCACTATGAGAAATGATTCTGACTACCATTCCATGGTCTCCATGTATCACTCTCATGGTGGGTCTGTCTGATACACTGTTCTATAACATGTACCTATGTGCTTGACTTAATATTGCATATCTTGACTAATGAGACTCTATCCTCAGTAAACACACACTCTAGTCGTATGTATTACTTTGTCTATTTTGCTTCCACAGTAATATCTGATTATGGACATAAAAAGAATGTATGTTCTCTTAGCATCCATATTATCTCAATGTTCAAGTCATGTACTTGAAGACATACGTCATCGAGTAACATCATTCTTTACACATCTATTTACGTATGTGTCATCATCTCATGGTTGAAACAAACATAATAGATGGAATTACCTTTATTATTGTCAAATTAGGTATCTAATGTCACATTCAAATCATCATATGATTGGCTCTCTGGGCATATATACCCATAGACTCCCACTTGCAATTAGATAAAATCACCCACAAATTGTATTCCAAGTGATCTTAACATGTCCATCATGTTTCTATTGCACAAGCGCTTTTATAGCGAGTTTGGAAACATTTTCTTCAAGTTGGTATTTTACAATTTTCACATCTCTTTATTGTACTACATCTCGTATGAGATGGAAGTGTCATAGTATGCTATTTGAGATTCCTTACCTAACTAGTAGATCCATTGTTAGCATAGTATTTCTACTGTGTCATTAATAGTTGGAACCTCAGACAAGTTCACCCATATGAACTTCTTGATCCATAAAGTATCCTTTGTTGTTCTCATAACACAAAGATACTTGACTTCTATTGTAGGTTTAAACAATTGTCATTAGCTCGAAATCCTTTCCATCTTACAGTTCTTGTTTTAAAGTCAAACATAAATTTACATTGCAATCATTAATTTGTCCTTTCAAAAGCTTGCATCGGCGTAACCTTTTACACCCAACTCTTCCTTATTACCATAACCAAGGAACTGATCATTTTAGTGCTTTACACGCACCTAAGTATGTTCTTTATGGAAATCCAGTGACTCTCTAGCATCTGACATATACCCTCTCGTCATGTCCAATACATAAAAGATTCTAACATAGGTATATATATCATGTCATCATGTAAAATACATATGAGATGAGTGGATATCCTCTCTTCATATCCAATACATACGATATAACCAGATAAATACATAACATTTCATTCAAGATAGATCCAATTGTGAATGCATATTGTATTTATTCCATGTGTTCTTGTTCTTCATATGAACTAGGATACTAGGCTCCTGAGAGACTAACTCCATGGAACATGGACAAGTTTCTCTCATTGAGTCTTATATGCTAAAACCTTTCAGCATATTTCCAATGTATGTTTTCTTATTTTGGTCAAGAAGCTTTTGAGATCTATCTCTATAGATCTCAATCCCTATCACATAGGATGTTTCACCCAATCCCTTTAGAGAGAAGGTACTTTCATTGCTAAGTTTTAACATTTTTAAGATAAGGACGTTATTCTCCATCATTATGTGCAATATAAATATTCTCCCACTAAATCTTTTGTAATCACATATTTCATCTTCATTTTGACTCAAGTCAAACCCCTTTGACTAGATTGTCAAATAGTATATTTTAGCTCTAATATGCTTGCTTCCATTCACATATTGACCTTTGTAGATGACAGACTTTATTTGCAATATTGGATTTATAAAACCTTTATGTTGTATCATGTACACATCCTTATAATTAGTCCAATTAAGAAATGTAGTTTTAACATCCATATGACAAATCTCACTGTTCATAATAAGTTGTAATAGCAAGCATGATCCCAATGGATTTAACCATGGTAACTGGTGAAAGACGGTATCATGTTCAACACCTTGAACTTGCTCGAAACTCTTTGCAACCAATTTACCCTTCCATGTTGGTCTTCTGTCAAAGACCCAAATGCACCTTATGGGTTTTACGCCTTCAGGTGGATCCATCAAGGTCATTCCTTGTTGATTTACATGGAATCCATCTTTGATCCCATGGCCTCAAGGGATTTCTCAAATTCTGGTTCCTCAATAGCTTCTAGGTAGTTTGTTCACTCATCCTTTATGAACAACTCATCACCTTTTTGAGTTATAAGATATCATAATATTTCAAACACAAGGCATGTTCTACTAGAATTGTAAGGTTTTGTGTTACGTAAGGAACTTGACATTCCACAACAACTTGTAATTCTCATTGTTCCCATAGTATCTCTTTTAGGTTCACTATTTTCTTGTCTATCTCAAACATTTCGAGTTCTACTTTTACTCCCACTGATTCCAATGGAACTAAGTTCCTCTTCAAGAATACAACTATCCATATTAATAAACAACTTTGTTGCTGGATTGGGATAGTAGTAGTATTTTAACAAAACAACATTTATGCAATTTATGGATAAATATTTTAACAAAATTATTTTCTTATATAAGCATTCATCCCTAATCACTATAAAAGACATATCAGGACACCTCCCATGCCATATCTCATATGGTGTGTCTTTTCAACCATTTTAGACGATACATTGTTTAGTGTTAAGCATGTGCCCAAAAGAAAATTGGAACATTAGCTCGATTTTATTGATGATCACACCATGACTTAACAAGGTGTGGTTCCTTCTTTCTAACATGACATTATGTTTTAGGTGGATTTCATTGTGATACACTATCACAATCTCTCCATAAGGTCCTCAAACTCCTAGTTTAATATATTTCAACATCGATCATATCAAAGTATCTTAATACATTTACCAATTTAGTTATGTACTTCAATCACAATCTCTTTGAACACTTCAAGAGATTCATACTTGTATACAAATTTCCATATCTACTGATAACATCATTAAATATATAATAAGGTACTTGCAACTACCTTTAGCATTTATTCTTAAAGGTCTATATACATCATTATGTATGAGCCCTAATAGAAGAATCGTTCTCCCACTACATCTAGTGAAGATGCTTTTGTCATATTGCACAACAAATAAGATATGCATGTCTCTATTGGTTTGAATAACCAAAAGAATCTAGATAACCATCAAATGGATTCTAGAAATGCATTTCTCATTTATGCACTCTTGGTGACAATCCTATAGGTATTCATCGTTTAATTCATCAAATCATTCAATATATGTGTCATACACATTTGTCTATACAAATATCAAGTATAGTTTATAAGACATAGGGCAGTTTCATGAAATATATCATCTTTTGAAAGGAAACGTCAATTTATTCTTGTCCCTATAGGTATACATGATATTTTCATCAATGGATAGTACATAATAGCAATTCATGAATTCTATTATATGCCCATGGATGATAGATTCCAACTGTAGTGGCAGTAACTCTTTCTCCTTATAGTTCTATCTTATTTCTTATTGGGTCATGAAGTAGAGATCTCTATCTCTTTCTTCTTCTTTTGTTCCTTTAAGTGAAAAGGACGAATTCCTTTTTCACTTACCCTTCTCCTTATCTTGACTATTGAAGACTTGGACTTTATCTTAGCCTTAGAACACTTCGTGGCCTTTCCTTTTCCCTTAGACTCACTTTTGTTGATCACCATCACATATTTATCCTTCTTCATTCTTACTTTGGCATCAACACGCCAAGTAGTTTTGACAACAGTTTAGCCAAGTTACTCAAGTAGTAACACTTTATAAAATTGCTATATGATTCACACAACAATTGGTAGAATCATATCCATGGTCAACTCTTGACCTAAGAAAAATCCCAGTCACTCCACATGTCCAATCATACTTATCATATGAGGCTCTACTAGATCTCTTACTATTTTCACTCAAACAAAACTTTTGAGACATTGTACCTTACTTGCTTTACATGATTCTTAAGATGTGTTATCATCTCGAGAATGTTCATGTTTTCATGCTATTCACACAACTCATAGTTCGTACAGTAAAGCATAAGGTATTCAATGTCTATGGCATCATTGGCACGCTTCCAGTAAGCATCCATTTAGACAGGCACATTGGGAGTGGGTTACTCTGGCTCTCGTATTTTAAGGACATAGAGCTTTCACTCATGTTAGAGAACACTTCTCAAAATCCTTAACCAGATGTGGAAGTCAATCCCATTTGGTTTTGTCCTTCTCAAGGATTGAATCACAATAATAGTGTGTTTGTCTTTAAAATTAGATTCTACAAAGAAATATTCCAACTTTTTTTAAAATATTTTGATTTGTTTGATTTGATAAGTTAATGATATTAATTAGCACTTTAATTAGTTATCGCTCCCACTATACCCTCATGTATCAATTTGGAAGATTGCAGTGTGCAATCTTCTAGTGAGCCAAGATCCATATTTCATCAAATCACATGACTCAGCTTTAGTTGATCACCCACAACTTGACTATTTAGGTAGACAGCGTATGTCAATTCCATGTCGTGCAACTCTTGGATAGATGATATGTGCAACTCCTTGCCATGATCATTTGCATGCCTGTAGCACTTAATCCCATTAAGAATCACCAATTAAGCATGACCCAAAATCCAACACGATAGAATGTGCACCCTACTTTGACAGATCTACATATCTACCATCACACTTCTACGAGATAGACGGTGCAACACATTTTAGCATAACCTATTCTTGGTCGATCAAGCTTTTCATGTGTGCTTCTTATGGAAAGCACCTTAGACTTAATATTGTATTTTAGGGATTTTATATATTAATAAATATACATATCCAATCACTACATACTTAGTACATATCGTATACATGCTATAACCACAAATGAGAACATGCAATAATTAAAATACACAAGTGATGGTTATGGCCATAGTAATGTAATTTCTTGGATCCATAAGGAATTACTACCATCTAGGGTCCACACCATATGCAGCCTATTGTTGGTGAATATCTATGCTCAAATCATTCTAGGTTGATTGGTTCAACTCTTGAACTGATCAACTCACCTCCTGGTCACTCGATTAGGCTCTTTAACGATCATTTGGTTCTTAGGTTCAACCGACATCTAGACACCTCAAACCAATTGGTTGGGCCACCAGTCGATCGGTTCATCCTTCTATCGTCTAGCCTCCTCGATCGTCCAGTCAATCGGGTCGTCTCATGAGCCAGTCATTTTGCCTTTGTGTAGATCATCAGCTCATGTCGAAACATAAATAAAAACTCCCCTATTTCTTATTACATTGTAAAAGGAAAACCTCAAGTTACATTCAAGGGGAAATAGGAAGAAGAAAATTAATTTATATTTGGAAAAAAGAGAGAGGTTTGGTATGCAGACCGAATAATAACATGAATAAACAATCACAAGCATGCACACACATATCTAGTGTTATTGGCCATAACCACGCTTCACATCCACTATCAAATAGATTTCAGGGCGATGCATGTAAATTTCATATATATATATATATATGTATATGTATATTTATATATATATGTATATATATATATATGTATATATATGTATATATATACGTATTTATATATGTATATATATGTATATATATATGTATATATATATGTATATATATATATATATATATATATATACTAGTTAACATATTCGTGCACATGCACGTGGTCATTTTAATTGTTTAGCCGATGTTAGATATTTTTATAATTGAAAATAAATGAATATTTGTATTTTTTAAATATACCTAAAGTAAACACTTGGCAATATATTAGAAATTATATTTATGAAATAGTAAACCCATTCTTTGATAGTATTAGTCGTGAATGAGTCGATTCATTTAAGAACCACCATTTTTGTAGGAGTGACATTGCAAGACCAATATCTACATTCAAGGTAAATTAAATTTATAAGTTGATGATCATTATCTACTTTGACATATGTTTCTATATTAGAAAATTCCTAGGATGTTTTCCTACTACTTTCTTCATCGAAATTGTGGTTTTAGTCCAATAGATATCATAACACAACACATCCATTATTGTGAAACATGAACCGAAATGGATTACTACATCGAGTTGCATAATTATTTTCATTAATTCCAGGCTCAAAAGAGTGATTGTTTTCCTCTTATAAAAACACAACAATTTTATTTTTCTTTACAGAACATCATAAGAATAATACATTTTCCTTAACCAGTTCTATTCTTATGATTTTCTATTAGTTTTATTATTTTTAAAATTTTGGATTTCACCATTATTCTTCCCCCTCACCTATAATTCTATTTGCCAATCTCTCTCTCACACACCCTTCCAACTACCGCATAAGTCTTTTCTATAATGATCATAATTACCACTAACTCTGTCCCTCTCTTGTGGCCTCTTTCTGCTTTCCATCTTTCTTATTGACAATAAGTCGTTCCCAATTTGACACTAAAAAAATTAGTAGAATCCCAAAGAACAATACCCAATGATTATGACTCTCTCAGTGTTTCACAAAAAATGATCAAGTAACTTTACATCAAAAACTTTCACTACTACAGAAACCCCATTTGGCGTCGGTCTTTTAACCCCATTTGGCGCCGGTTTCCGACTGACGCCTATGTGGGCGCCGCTAAAGGTCGAACATTTCGGCGTCGGTTTTTTAACCGACGCCTATTTAACCTATAGGCGTCGGTCTTTTAGTAGACAACCGACGCCAAAATGGTTCGCGCCACAGAAAACGACGTCATCTAGGGCACTTTCTGCGTCGGTGATTTACTAAAAAACCGACGCCTATATTCAATGTAGCATCGGTCTTTTAGTTGATAACAGACGCATAAAGTGTCCTAGATGACGCCGTTTTCTGTGGCGCGAACCCTTTTGGCGTCGGTTATATACCAAACGACTGACGCCTATACTTCAAGACGACACGGCCGTGCTTCCCTGCACGGCCGTGTTTAGTACTATAGGCGTCGGTTTTATATGCATAACCAACGCCTTTTCCACCACGGCCGTGCTATCCTGCACGGTCGGGTTGTTTGTACTATTAGGCGTCGGTTATCTATAAATAACCGACACTGTATGTCTTTGCTGACGATTTTCATTAAATAACCGACGCCTATTTATATATATATTTTTTTTCATATCAGTTTGCAGGCCTGCTGTGGCTGGTCAGCAGGATGAGAACCTGCAGTTCAGTTTTCTGAACTGCAGGTTTACGACATCCATTGATATCAGCCTACAAACAGGCCGCAAACCTGCAAAAGTCACAAAGAAAATTTCACACAAGTACATACATGTACATACATTCAGACATCAATTCAATTCTCACATTCACACATATAGAAACATTCAAATACATGTATTAACATTCAAAAATATTCATTTACAAAGTATCATTCATTATCACTATCAACATCCCAATTATATCTTACAGTTGCCACTTCTTGTATGGCTTTTGCCCATTCTTCTCTTACTTCATTTAATGCTTCCATCGTATATGGAGCATGTATATTTTTTAAGCGTTTACCTGTAGTGTTGTCAGTTTTAAACACCTGCAAAGAGAATGATGTATATATATAAGTAATAATATAAAAATAAGATAAGATTGATATATTGCATACTAACTAATGAGACTATATATAATACCTCATGTATGGTATCGATGTCCAATGCGGCATATTTGATAATCAACTGCATAAATTGCATCACATAGTATGTGCATGCCCAGTCATTGTCTTGTGTAGCACACTATAAATTGAAACATACAAAATAATACAACTAAGCACAATTCACATCAATAATATATATATTCGAGTCGGGAACTTACTTGTACGTTCTGCCAATTTATTGGTTGGTTCTTTTTCCTTGGGACCGTTCCTCCAGCCTTTTTGAATGCATCTAAACCCCTACATGTTAATATAACACAATAAATTGCATAAGTAAATAGTAATGTAATAAAAGATGTTAACGGATATAAAAATGAAATATTTCTCACCAGAATAATGGCATTCTCATTACGTGTCCAATTTTAGGGTTCAATGTACTCCCCACAGGATCTAGATAATAAACAGTGAATGTCCCGGGGACAATAACTAGTAACTCCCAATGTCTACCGCTAGAGGTAAGAAGTTAACAATTAATAACTCAAAATGCAAAATAAAAATGGAATTTTCTTAAGTCCAAATTATAAATAAAGTAAACTTACTTGACATTGAATGGAGCTATTATTATCGTCTTCTTTTGCTGACCAAAAATTGTAAAAGCATCTATACAGTATTGTTGAACATTATCAGGGTCTTTAGCTACCAAACTAATCAATGATGGAATCAAAAATCCCAAATGATCAAATGCAAATTGTTTGCAATGATCTTCGACTAAGTAGCTGCAAAACATATAGGCGTATGCATTAATATATAAGAAACCAGATCATCGGATCTTACACAAGGTATATGGATGTATAAACAAGATCTCACCTTATCCATGTCTCTATCATTGATGTATTCAGCCAATCATACATAAACAGCTCAATAATATCTTGTATAAATAAAGAGCTATGGTATGATTGACCTGCATAATCTGCATCTAAAGAAATAATTATAGGGCAATGTACATTATGTGCCCGTAGCCAACATGCCATTCCCCTACAAGCAGGACCTAACGGGTATGTTAGGTCAGTTGGAACCCAATCGGGTAATGCGGGAAGTGGAAGTGGAGGCCTAGGTGCTCCTGGTGTCTTCTTTTTAACCTGTACATATAATTTCAGATCAGTTGACATCATATATACACATTAACAGTCTAAATCAATGTAAATTTATCTTACAATTTCAATCGTGTAGACGACATCTGCTTTGGGCCACAATATCACCCCGCCTTCTACATCAGCAAGTCTATCAATATCCGGGTGGGGATATGGCAATGTAGCTTCTCTCCAATCAGGTAACACACATATCGGGCTCACATGAACGTAGCCCTGTGGCATTGGAGTCCCGTGAAACATTGCCCCAGGAAGGGATGGGTAAGCCTGCGCCACTGCAACAACGTAGTCTTGCATTCTTAAGCGGCATGGCTTCAATGCCTACAAATTTACGTAAAGAATATTATACATATATACATATCATCTTGAAAACATAACAACTTGAAAAGACTAACTACAATGTCATAAACAATACTTACAGCAGACGTGCTAGGCGATGGGTCTCCAGGATTACTCGCAGTCTGTGCATCAGGAGAAGAGTGGGTCGCCATAGGCGTATTGGAAGCCTGAGATGCCTGCCACCGCAGCAATTCTTCCTTGACCTTCTCAGCAACTACATCGTTGACCTTCTTAGCAACTAAATCCTCAACTCTCTTATTCTCCTATACATGGATAAAAGAAACATTAGCTTCTTATTAATGAATTTCCTTTTGCAGTAACATTCTAAAAAAGAATAGGTTACCTCTTCTTGAGAAAGTCCCGCTCTGGGTTTGTGCTGGGATGGCCCAAAGAATGCTTTGATGCCAACACCAGCGCCGGCACCTCTAACACGTCCAGGATGCTCTGGGTTACCCAGAGCAACTGTCAATTCATCCCTTGTGCCCTGAGGGATGAACGTGCCTTGTTTCCTCTGCTCGTGCAGCTCCCTCTAATCACCATAAACAGAAATTGGTAAGTTAACACCACAAATAATCAATATTCAAACGATTTCTCTAAGAGTGTTATTTTACCATTTTTGCAGCCGCCTCAGCAGTTACAGGCTTCTTTATTTCACCCTTCTTGTTTTGCCTGCCAGCTATCCAGATATCATGGCGAGGCATGGGTGTGGCAGACTCCTGAGTAGGAGCAGACTCCTGAGTAGCCGCAGACTCCGCCTGTAGTCTTTGGCGAACGCTTGCATAGCCTTTTGGACCCATAGTGTGGTCATGCACATTCAGTGCACTTCTTGCTTTTTGTGCGTCACTGAGGGCCTAGTTAGTATGCACATTAATGATTTGGTTAGTAGCACTAAATGCTAATCTTGAATAGGTGAATACAATGTATATTAATTAAATTAGGAGTGACGCCTAATACCTTGAATTCTTCAGATTTTCTTGAAGCAACAAAATTGTCCCAATCTTCTTTGTCCAAGAAGTTCCATTGTTCAAGGGCTGACTTCTTCTTCTTATCACCCTCTTTTATGTATTCTCTGTTTAGATTTGTCCTATAATTCCTAAGCATCTTTCCAGCGCGTTGCATCACATTTTTACGATGCAACTTCTCATCCAATGCAAACGATTTCTGTAAAATAGAAATGTTATTAACTAGTATCCAAAATAGAATTCCAAATAATAGAATTTGTAATCTACAAAATAGAATTGCAAATAATAATAACTCACGCATAAATCCTTCCATATCAAGTCTTTTTTCCCTTGAGGAACTTTATGCCAATTGTCATACTTAACACCACAATGGCTCCGAGTGGTACACCCAAGATAGTTCACAAAATTATTGCGGTTCACTCCAATTGGATTTCCTCCATTATCAAACTCCACCACCAATTTGGATCCACTACCACTTAGCGCTAATAACTTCTTCAACAGAGTGATGCCCCTTTTCTTGTTAAGTGTTTGGTGTTGCGCATCAAGTTGCTCCAGTGCTTCAGTGGGTACAGGTGCATCAACCTAAAATTTGACAAAAATAAAACACACTAAATTAGCCCAATATAGAAATATAGGATATATGACATAACTAGAAGATAATGAATTTTATAGAAATACAGGATATGTTTTTAGAACTTACATTAGTATCCTCGCCATGCTCGTCATGGACAGCATGCTCATCATGGACTTCATGCTCATCATGGACATCATGCTCATCATGGTCAGCCATCTGAAAATGTCATTAAAAAGGCAAACATTTAGCATTTCTATTAACTAGAAAAAGGCAAACATTTAGCATTTGTATTAACTAGAAAAAGGCAAACATTTAGCATTTGTATTAACTAGAAAAAGGCAAACATTTAGCATTTGTATAAACATACATGTCTCTAAAATTGTGATCTTTTATCAATTAACAATCCTTCATTGTGATCTCCGCGCACATATAAGTCATCATTAGCTTCAATATTTTGTGGAGTTGGCAACCCAACTGAGAATGGACTGGAGTCATCATACTTATCATAGTACTCTTCTTCATCTATAGGATCTTCAATGAACTGTCTTTTACCATGAAGAACAACCGACCATTTATCATTTGCAGGATCATCGATATAGAATATTTGTTTCGCCTGTGATGCCAATATGAATGGTTCACCCTTCTCGCCAATCTTTTCAAAGTTCACCAAAGTGAAACCCAATTCATCCACTATAACTCCTTTGGTGTTATCAACCCAATTACATTTAAAGAGCGGAATTTTGAAATCTATGTAGTCAAACTCCCAAATGTCCTCAATTACACCGTAATATGACATTTTAGCTTGACGTGGACTCTTATCCTTTGCACTTGCTAAGTACATAGTCGACGCTTGAAGAGTGACCCCACTATTTTGGATGACACTCTTATCATCTTGGCGCTTTGTGTAATATGTGAATCCATTAATGTCAAACCCTTCATAAGACATAACATTCGGTTTTGGTTTAAAGGCGAGGCATTTGATAGTTTCTGTAATATCATTTGGTGTTTGAGATAGTTGATGTAAGACTTTATCTTCAAACCACTTAGTAAAAGTCTTATTATGCTCTCTAGCAAGCCACATTGAACTTGCTCGAGGATGTTGTCTCTTTATGAAATTGGTATGTTCCTCGATATAAACACTCACTTCGTCCATATTGTGTAAAATATACAAGTGAGCTTGTTCCAACTGCTCACGGCTGATTACTTTCACCCGTGATCCCAAAATTCCTTTGCCCTCCTCAATATTCTTGTCATTATCAGGAGTGTCATTACCACTGAGAAAGTCATTGCAAAAATCCATAACCTCTCTCGCCACATAACCTTCAATAATACTCCCTTCAGGCCGATAACGGTTTCGAACATCACCTTTAAAAACGCTCATGTATCGTTCAAAGGGATACATCCAATGCAAGAAAACTGGTCCCAACATTTTCACTTCCCTAGTCAAGTGGACAACAAGATGTACCATGATATCAAAGAACGAAGGAGGGAAATACATCTCAAGCTGACATAGGGTAACAACCACTTCTCTTTGCAAATTATCGAGAGTATCAGGGTTAATAACTTTGCTGCATAGAGTGTTGAAAAAGAAACAAAGTCTGGTAATTGCAAACCTTACATGCTTCGGCAATATAGATCGAATTGCCACGGGCAATATTTGTTGCATTAGAGTGTGACAATCATGAGATTTAAGACCTATCAACTTCAGATCTTTCATTGATACCAATCTATGGATGTTGGATGAGTAACCATGTGGCACCTTAACATTTACCAAGCATTCACAAAAAGTTTTCTTCTCCTTTCTAGACAATGTGTAACAAGCGGGAGGTAAGTATGTTCTTTTATTACCCATTTCACGTAATTCTGTTAATTCTGACCTTATTCCCATTTCACGTAGGTCCAGTCTGGATTTTATCCCATCTTTAGTCTTACCTGGTATATTTAATAGAGTACCAATGATGCTATCACATACATTTTTCTCAACGTGCATTACATCGATACAATGCCTGACTGTCAAAGAACTCCAATAAGGAAGATCCCAAAATATTGACTTCTTCTTGAATGAAGAATTGTCACTCCGTGTGGCCATACTACATTGTGATTTCTTACCAAATTCATTGACAATGTCTTTTACTCTTTCATAAACAACATCCCCTAGTATAGGTTTAGGTGCACTCCGTTCATCATTCCATCCATTGAATGCTTTGCGCTTCCTACGATACGGATGGAATTTTGAAAGAAACCTTCGATGACCAAGATATACTGTCTTGCCGCCATGTTTTAGTCTTATTGAATCAGTGTTTTCTTCACATATAGGACACGCTTTAGCTCCTTTGACACTATATCCAGACAAATTCCCATATGCTGGAAAGTCATTAATAGTGCAAAACAACATAGCGTGCAAACGAAATGTCTCTCTTGCTGAAGCATCATAGGTCATCACACCTTCAGCCCAAAGTTTCTTTAAGTCATCAATCAAAGGTTCAAGATAAACATCGATATCATTTCCGGGTTGTTTAGGGCCCGATATCAACAATGACAACATAACGTACTTATTTTTCATACACATCCAGGGAGGAAGATTGTATATAACAAGCATGACTGGCCAAGTGCTATGTTGGCTGTTCAATGTCCCGTACGGATTCATCCCATCTGTACAAAGCCCAAGTCTTAGATTCCTATCTTCTTCACCAAATTTAGGGTACAATAGATCAATCTTCTTCCACTGTGGGGAATCAGACGCATGTCGTAGGATCCCATCATTATTTTTCTTAACATCTGCATGCCACCTCAAATTCTTCGCATCTTTCGGATTTGCAAACAAGCGTTGAAACCGTGATATTATAGGTAGATACCACAACACCTTGGCAGGAGAACCAGTTTTGGACTCCCCCGAAGTCGTCAATTTATACCGTGACGCACCACATTTTGGACAATCTTTCAAATCTACAAAGTCCTTTTGAAATAATACACAATCATTCGGGCATGCGTGTATCTTCTTGGCCTCCATTCCCATTGGGCACAACATTTTCTTTACCTGGTATGTTGAGATTGGAAGCTCGTTTCCTTCAGGAAGCATTTCTTTCAACAAAGTCAACAATGAAGTGAAGCTTTTGTCGCTCCATCTATTGTTAGCTTTCAACTTATACAATCTCAACACAGCGCTAAGCTTCGTAAACTTAGCAGAGCCTGTGTATAACAGTATCTCAGCATCATGCACAATGTTTGTAAAGATAGGAGGTGGATCGGTGTGCTCTACCCTACAACTATCCAGCATCGCATCAACGATGTCTGCTGGAACTGGTTCGTTCACATTTACGTCATCGGAGGCAATTTCTTCTTCCACCCAAGCACTGCTATCGACATCTACTGGTTTCGATTTTGAAATCTCTCCATGCCAGTGCCATTCTGTATAGCCTTGTACAATCCCGTTGCACATGACATGACTTTTGATTTCCTCACCAGTGTTGACTTTCAAGTTGTTACCGCAATGCCTACATGGACAGTAGAACCTATCTGTAGGTTTTTTCCTATGTTCCTCGGCAAATCTAATAAACTGATCAAGACCAGATATAAACTCTGGGGTGCAACGATTACAAATGGACATCCATGATCTATCCATTCTATGATCAGAGAAAACAAGTATATATTAGGAAACAAGTATATATTAGGAAAAGATTAGGCAGCATTTCCCCGCTATTCTCTAAGTACATATGTACTTAGAGAACAAACGGGGAAACGCCAACAAACACATGTGATGTAATTCTTATATATAATAAATGTGTACCACCTATCCCATCCTTGAACACCTAATCTCACTAGTAAGTGTATAATGTGTATTGGGTTTTCAAGAAAATTTCGGCAGCATTTCCCCGATGTTCTCTAAGTACATATGTACTTAGAGAACAAACGGGGAAATGCTACCAAAATTTTCTCGAAAACTCAATACACATTATACACTTACATCGTAAGTGAGATTAGGTGTTCAAGAACAGTCCCAAACCGGGGACTATCCAAGATTTACTCCTAATGAGTAAATCTTGGACGGGTTTCTAGGCCAACAAACACAATAATAGATATCTACAATGAAGCTGGACTCCATACAAACAGTATATAATTTAGTGATTGTTCATTCTAATTTATATCAATGTACAAGTAATATAAAAAACAATGATTGTTCACATTCTAGGCCAACAAACACATGTGATGTCATTCTTATATATAATAAATGTGTACCACCTATCCCATCCTTGAACACCTAATCTCACTAGTAAGTGTATAATGTGTATTGGGTTTTCAAGAAAATTTCGGCAGCATTTCCCCGCTGTTCTCTAAGTACATATGTACTTAGAGAACAAACGGGGAAATGCTACCAAAATTTTCTCGAAAACTCAATACACATTATACACTTACATCCTAAGTGAGATTAGATGTTCAAGAACAGTCCTAAACCGGGGACTATCCAAGATTTACTCCTAATGAGTAAATCTTGGACAGGTTTCTAGGCCAACAAACACAATAATAGATATCTACAATGAAGTCGGACTCCATACAAACAGTATATAATTTAGTGATTGTTCATTCTAATTTATATCAATGTACAAGTAATATAAAAAACAATGATTGTTCACATTCTAGGCCAACAAACACATGTGATGTCATTCTTATATATAATAAATGTGTACCACCTATCCCATCCTTGAACACCTAATCTCACTAGTAAGTGTATAATGTGTATTGGGTTTTCGAGAAAATTTCGGCAGCATTTCCCCGCTGTTCTCTAAGTACATATGTACTTAGAGAACAAACGGGGAAATGCTACCGAAATTTTCTCGAAAACTCAATACACATTATACACTTACATCCTAAGTGAGATTAGGTGTTCAAGAATAGTCCCAAACCGGGGACTATCCAAGATTTACTCCTAATGAGTAAATCTTGGACGGGTTTCTAGGCCAACAAACACAATAATAGATATCTACAATGAAGCCAGACTCCATACAAATAGTATATAATTTAGTGATTGTTCATTCTAATTTATATCAATGTACAAGTAATATAAAAAACAATGATTGTTCACATTCTAGGCCAACAAACACATGTGATGTCATTCTTATATATAATAAATGTGTACCACCTATCCCATCCTTGAACACCTAATCTCACTAGTAAGTGTATAATGTGTATTGGGTTTTCAAGAAAATTTCGGCAGCATTTCCCCACTGTTCTCTAAGTACATATGTACTTAGAGAACAAACGGGGAAATGCTACCAAAATTTTCTCAAAAACTCAATACACATTATACACTTACATCCTAAGTGAGATTAGGTGTTCAAGAACAGTCCCAAACCGGGGACTATCCAAGATTTACTCCTAATGAGTAAATCTTGGACGGGTTTCTAGGCCAACAAACACAATAATAGATATCTACAATGAAGCCGGACTCCATACAAACAGTATATAATTTAGTGATTGTTCATTCTAATTTATATCAATGTACAAGTAATATAAAAAACAATGATTGTTCACATTCTAGGCCAACAAACACATGTGATGTCATTCTTATATATAATAAATGTGTACCACCTATCCCATCCTTGAACACCTAATCTCACTAGTAAGTGTATAATGTGTATTGGGTTTTCAAGAAAATTTCGGCAGCATTTCCCCGCTGTTCTCTAAGTACATATGTACTTAGAGAACAAACGGGGAAATGCTACCAAAATTTTCTCAAAAACTCAATACACATTATACACTTACATCCTAAGTGAGATTAGGTGTTCAAGAACAGTCCCAAACCGGGGACTATCCAAGATTTACTCCTAATGAGTAAATCTTGGACGGGTTTCTAGGCCAACAAATAATGTGTTGTCATTCTTATACCTAAAATCCTAGTTCTTCAAATTAGGGTGATTATTGATGTCTTTAAAAGCATGATTGGCAATTTAGGGAAAAGTTCATCATTTAAATTCCAAGCATTCACATGTGTGCATTACAGTTCATCATTAAGCAAGAAGGGTGATTAGGATTCTCAATATACTCAACAATAAAATAAGTTAAACATGTGTGCATTACAGTTCATCATTTACATTCCAAACATGTCACATGTGTGCATTACAGTTCATCATCAAGATATCTATAAATTACTTAAACATTCAATTATGAAGTAAATATACACTTAATTAAGAATAGCATGACACACAAAGTTGCAGTCAACATCATTATGTTTTGTTCTATCATGGACTATCAGATTGGTATATCACATATGTATCAGTACATTATTAAATAAACACAATCAGTAAATAACTTTTAAAAAAAAATCCACTAGACGTGCAGCCTAGACGTGCCCTGGCGCCGCCCAAGCATCCGCCTAGAGGCCTATCTAGGCAGGGCACCTGGGCTTGGGACCCTAGGCGTGCCCTGGCACCTACTTAGGCGCTGCCTGGGTGAGTTCTAGGTCGGCGGCGGCAGAGAAAAGCAAGGCAGAGGACAAAAAAGGTGGTGAAGGTTTGTGGGTTACCTTGCACGAGGACAGCACAAGTAAAGCTGCTTCTACCGGCGGGGGCGGAGGTGACGACGACAGCACCGTAGCTGCTTCTACTGGCGGCGACGACTAGAGGAGAGCAGGGGCGGTGGGCAACGACACTACTACAGAAACAACATTCAGTGTCGCTTTTATGGGCGTCGGTTATTTAGGAAAACCGACGCCTATAACATTCAACGTCGGTCATCTAGGTCATCCGACGTCTGTATCCAAGACACGGGTACCGCTTGTATTAAGCGTCGGTTTTTTTGGTAAAAAACCGACGCCTAAAACTGCCCGCCAAAACCAATTTTCGAGCAAAAAAATATGTCACATACGGCATCGGTTATTTACCTCAAACCCGACGCCTATTTAAGATGAAAATTTGCGCGAAAATTTATAGCTTAGGTGTCGGTTATCCTTAGATAACCGACGCCGATAGTGGTTCCCGCCAATTTATTTAGGGCAAATTTTTTCTAATTGGACGTCGGTTTGTTATTAGGAACCGACGCTGAAGACCTTAGGCGTCGGCGTTTTAGATAACCGACGCCCTTTGTGCACTTATTATCCGCACGATCGATCGACTTTAGGTCCCCTTTCCTGTTTCATTGTCTTCTCCGCCGACTTCCTGCCCCTGCTCACCGACGACGCCGACGACGCCGCTGCTCACCGACGACGACGCTGCCCGACCCTCCGCTGTGCGCCGCCGCCGCTTCCTCTCCTGGTCCTTCTCCGCCTGCCTGCTTCCTGCTCCTTCTCCGCCTGCTTCCTGCTCCTTCTCCTTCTGCCGCCGCCGCTTCCTGTTCCTTCTCCGCCGCCTTCCTGCCCGCCGCCTCCTGCCGCTCCCTGCTGCTCACCGGCCATTGCTGCTCACCGGCCACTGCTGGGAGCTCGCCTGGAGCTTGCCGGTCACTGCCACCACTGCTGCCCTGCCGCCTGGAGCTTGCCGGTCACTGCCACCACTGTTGGGAGCTCGCCTACTGGTTAGTATTACTTTAGTGATTACTTTAATTCAACAATTCGTAGTTTGTTATTTACAATTACTCATCTGCTTGCCGATTTTAATGATTAGAGATACTGATTAATAGTAGGTATTGATGAATACTTAGTTAATTACTGATTTGTTGATTAGTGTTGAAATGAATGTATTGATTAGTGTTGAAATGAATGTGTTGATTAGTGTTGATTAATAGTAGGTATTGATGAATACTTAGTTAATTACTGATTAATAGTAGGTATTGATGGACCCTAATGATACAAATTTTTTATGTTGTAAATGAATGTATGTTTCAAGTGTTGAACCTAATGTTGGACAATGAACAATGAATTTATGTCCCATATAATCCACATTGTTCTTTATATTACTTGTACATTGGTATAAATTAGAATGAACAATCACTAAATTATATATTGTTTGTATGGAGTATGGCTTCATTGTAGATATCTATTATTGTATTTGTTGGCCTAGAAACCCGTCCAAGATTGACTCATTAGGAGTAAATCTTGGATAGTCCCCGGTTTGGGACTGTTCTTGAACACCTAATCTCACTTAGGATGTAAGTGTATAATGTGTATTGGGTTTTCGAGAAAATTTTGGTAGCATTTCCCCGTTTGTTCTCTAAGTACATATGTACTTAGAGAACAGCGGGGAAATGCTGCCGAAATTTTCTTGAAAACCCAATGCACATTATACACTTACTAGTGAGATTAGGTGTTCAAGGATGGGATAGGTGATACACATTTATTATATATAAGAATGACATCAAATGTGTTTGTTGGCCTAGAAACCCGTCCAAGATTGACTCATTAGGAGTAAATCTTGGATAGTCCCCGGTTTGGGACTGTTCTTGAACACCTAATCTCACTTAGGATGTAAGTGTATAATGTGTTTTGGGTTTTCGAGAAAATTTTGGTAGCATTTCCCCGTTTGTTCTCTAAGTACATATGTACTTAGAGAACAGCGGGGAAATGCTGCCGAAATTTTCTTGAAAACCCAATACCCATTATACACTTACTAGTGAGATTAGGTGTTCAAGGATGGGATAGGTGGTACACATTTATTATATATAAGAATGACATCAAATGTGTTTGTTGGCCTAGAAACCCGTCCAAGATTGACTCATTAGGAGTAAATCTTGGATAGTCCCCGGTTTGGGACTGTTCTTGAACACCTAATCTCACTTAGGATGTAAGTGTATAATGTGTTTTGGGTTTTCGAGAAAATTTTGGTAGCATTTCCCCGTTTGTTCTCTAAGTACATATGTACTTAGAGAACAGCGGGGAAATGCTGCCGAAATTTTCTTGAAAACCCAATACCCATTATACACTTACTAGTGAGATTAGGTGTTCAAGGATGGGATAGGTGGTACACATTTATTATATATAAGAATGACATCACATGTGTTTGTTGGCATTTCCCCGTTTCTTCTCTAAGTATATATGTACTTAGAGAACAGCGGGGAAATGTTGCCTAATCTTTTCCTAATATATACTTGTTTCCTAATATATACTTGTTTTCTCTGATCATAGAATGGATAGATCATGGATGTCGATTCGTAATCGTTGTACCCCAGAGTTTATATCTGGTCTTGATCAGTTTATTAGATTTGCCGAGGAACATAGGAAAAAACCTACAGATAGGTTCTACTGTCCATGTAGGCATTGCGGTAACAACTTGAAAGTCAACACTGGTGAGGAAATCAAAAGTCATGTCATGTGCAACGGGATTGTACAAGGCTATACAGAATGGCACTGGCATGGAGAAATTTCAAAATCGAAACCAGTAGATGTCGATAGCAGTGCTTGGGTGGAAGAAGAAATTGCCTCTGATGACGTAAATGTGAACGAACCAGTTCCAGCAGACATCGTTGATGCGATGCTGGATAGTTGTAGGGTAGAGCACACCGATCCACCTCCTATCTTTACAAACATTGTGCATGATGCTGAGATACCGTTATACACAGGTTGTGCTAAGTTTACGAAGCTTAGCGCTGTCTTGAGATTGTATAAGTTGAAAGCTAACAATAGATGGAGCGACAAAAGCTTCACTTCATTGTTGACTTTGTTGAAAGAAATGCTTCCTGAAGGAAACGAGCTTCCAATCTCAACATACCAGGTAAAGAAAATGTTGTGCCCAATGGGAATGGAGGCCAAGAAGATACACGCATGCCCGAATGATTGTGTATTATTTCAAAAGGACTATGTAGATTTGAAAGATTGTCCAAAATGTGGTGCGTCACGGTATAAATTGACGACTTCGGGGGAGTTCAAAACTGGTTCTCCTGCCAAGGTGTTGTGGTATCTACCTATAATATCACGGTTTCAACGCTTGTTTGCAAATCCGAAAGATGCGAAGAATCTGAGGTGGCATGCAGATGTTAAGAAAAATAATGATGGGATCCTACGACATGCGTCTGATTCCCCACAGTGGAAGAAGATTGATCTATTGTACCCTAAATTTGGTGAAGAAGATAGGAATCTAAGACTTGGGCTTTGTACAGATGGGATGAATCCGTACGGGACATTGAGCAGCCAACATAGCACTTGGCCAGTCATGCTTGTTATATACAATCTTCCTCCCTGGATGTGTATGAAAAATAAGTATGTTATGTTGTCATTGTTGATATCGGGCCCTAAACAACCCGGAAATGATATCGATGTTTATCTTGAACCTTTGATTGATGACTTAAAGAAACTTTGGGCTGAAGGTGTGATGACCTATGATGCTTCAGCAAAAGAGACATTTCGTTTGCACGCTATGTTGTTTTGCACTATTAATGACTTTCCAGCATATGGGAATTTGTCTGGATATAGTGTCAAAGGAGCTAAAGCGTGTCCTATATGTGAAGAAAACACTGATTCAATAAGACTAAAACATGGCGGCAAGACTGTATATCTTGGTCATCGAAGGTTTCTTTCAAAATTCCATCCGTATCGTAGGAAGCGCAAAGCATTCAATGGATGGAATGATGAACGAAGTGCACCTAAACCTATACCAGGGGATGTTGTTTATGAAAGAGTAAAAGACATTGTCAATGAATTTGGTAAGAAATCACAATGTAGTATGGCCACACGGAGTGACAATTCTTTATTCAAGAAGAAGTCAATATTTTGGGATCTTCCTTATTGGAGTTCTTTGACAGTCAGGCATTGTATCGATGTAATGCACGTTGAGAAAAATGTCTGTGATAGCATCATTGGTACTCTATTAAATATACCAGGTAAGACTAAAGATGGGATAAAATCCAGACTGGACCTACGTGAAATGGGAATAAGGTCAGAATTAACAGAATTACGTGAAATGGGTAATAAAAGAACATACTTACCTCCCGCTTGTTACACGTTGTCTAGAAAGGAGAAGAAAACTTTTTGTGAATGCTTGGTAAATGTTAAGGTGCCACATGGTTACTCATCCAACATCCGTAGATTGGTATCAATGAAAGATCTGAAGTTGATAGGTCTTAAATCTCATGATTGTCACACTCTAATGCAACAAATATTGCCTGTGGCAATTCGATCTATATTGCCGAAGCATGTAAGGTTTGCGATTACCAGACTTTGTTTCTTTTTCAACAGTCTATGCAGCAAAGTTATTGACCCTGATACTCTCGATAATTTGCAAAGAGAAGTGGTTGTTACCCTATGTCAGCTTGAGATGTATTTCCCTCCTTCGTTCTTTGATATCATGGTACATCTTGTTGTCCACTTGACTAGGGAAGTGAAAATGTTGGGACCAGTTTTCTTGCATTGGATGTATCCCTTTGAACGATACATGAGCGTTTTTAAAGGTGATGTTCGAAACCGTTATCGGCCTGAAGGGAGTATTATTGAAGGTTATGTGGCGAGAGAGGTTATGGATTTTTGCAATGACTTTCTCAGTGGTAATGACACTCCTAATAATGACAAGAATATTGACGAGGGCAAAGGAATTTTGGGATCACGGGTGAAAGTAATCAGCCGTGAGCAGTTGGAACAAGCTCACTTGTATATTTTACACAATATGGAAGAAGTGAGTGTTTATATCGAGGAACATACCAATTTCATAAAGAGACAACATCCTCGAGCAAGTTCAATGTGGCTTGCTAGAGAGCATAATAAGACTTTTACTAAGTGGTTTGAAGATAAAGTCTTACATCAACTATCTCAAACACCAAATGATATTACAGAAACTATCAAATGCCTCGCCTTTAAACCAAAACCGAATGTTATGTCTTATGAAGGGTTTGACATTAATGGATTCACATATTACACAAAGCGCCAAGATGATAAGAGTGTCGTCCAAAATAGTGGGGTCACTCTTCAAGCGTCGACTATGTACTTTGCAAGTGCAAAGGATAAGAGTCCACGTGAAGCTAAAATGTCATATTACGGTGTCATTGAGGACATTTGGGAGTTTGACTACATAGATTTCAAAATTCCGCTATTTAAATGTAATTGGGTTGATAACACCAAAGGAGTTATAGTGGATGAATTGGGTTTCACTTTGGTGAACTTTGAAAAGATCGGCGAGAAGGGTGAACCATTCATATTGGCATCACAGGCGAAACAAATATTCTATATCGATGATCCTGCAAATGATAAATGGTCGGTTGTTCTTCATGGTAAAAGACAGTTCATTGAAGATCCTATAGATGAAGAAGAGTACTATGATAAATATGATGACTCCAGTCCATTCTCAGTTGGGTTGCCAACTTCACAAAATATTGAAGCTAATGATGACTTATATGTGCGCGGAGATCACAATGAAGGATTGTTAATTGATAAAAGATCACAATTTTAGAGACATGTATGTTTATACAAATGCTAAATGTTTGCCTTTTTCTAGTTAATACAAATGCTAAATGTTTGCCTTTTCCTAGTTAATACAAATGCTAAATGTTTGCCTTTTTCTAGTTAATACAAATGCTAAATGTTTGCCTTTTTAATGACATTTTCAGATGGCTGACCATGATGAGCATGATGTCCATGATGAGCATGAAGTCCATGATGAGCATGGCGAGGATACTAATGTAAGTTCTAAAAACATATCCTGTATTTCTATAAAATTCATTATCTTCTAGTTATGTCATATATCCTATATTTCTATATTGGGCTAAATTAGTGTGTTTTATTTTTGTCAAATTTTAGGTTGATGCACCTGTACCCACTGAAGCACTGGAGCAACTTGATGCGCAACACCAGACACTTAACAAGAAAAGGGGCATCACTCTGTTGAAGAAGTTATTAGCGCTAAGTGGTAGTGGATCTAAATTGGCGGTGGAGTTTGATAATGGAGGAAATCCAATTGGAGTGAACCGCAATAATTTTGTGAACTATCTTGGGTGTACCACTCGGAGCCATTGTGGTGTTAAGTATGACAATTGGCATAAAGTTCCTCAAGCGAAAAAAGACTCGATATGGAAGGATTTATGCGTGAGTTATTATTATTTGCAATTCTATTTTGTAGATTACAAATTCTATTATTTGCAATTCTATTTTGGATACTAGTTAATAACATTTCTATTTTACAGAATCTGTTTGCATTGGATGAGAAGTTGCATCGTAAAAATGTGATGCAACGCGCTGGAAAGATGCTTAGGAATTATAGGACAAATCTGAATAGAGAATACATAAAAGAGGGTGATAAGAAGAAGAAGTCAGCCCTTGAACAATGGAACTTCTTGGACAAAGAAGATTGGGACAATTTTGTTGCTTCAAGAAAATCTGAAGAATTCAAGGTATTAGGCGTCACTCCTAATTTAATTAATATACATTGTATTCACCTATTCAAGATTAGCATTTAGTGCTACTAACCAAATCATTAATGTGCATACTAACTAGGCCCTCAGTGACGCACAAAAAGCAAGGCGTGCACTGAATGTGCATGACCACACTATGGGTCCAAAAGGCTATGCAAGCGTTCGCCAAAGACTACAGGCGGAGTCTGCGGCTACTCAGGAGTCTGCTCCTACTCAGGAGTCTACCACACCCATTCCTCGCCATGATATCTGGATAGCTGGCAGGCAAAACAAGAAGGGTGAAATAAAGAAGCCTGTAACTGCTGAGGCGGCTGAAAAAATGGTAAAATACAACTCTTACAGAAATCGTTTGAATATTGATTATTTGTGGTGTTAACTTACCAATTTCTGTTTATGGTGATTAGCGGGAGCTGCACGAGCAGAGGAAACAAGGCACGTTCATCCCTCAGGGCACAAGGGATGAATTGACAGTTGCTCTGGGTAACCCAGAGCATCCTGGACGTGTTAGAGGTGCCGGCGCTGGTGTTGGCATCAAAGCATTCTTTGGGCCATCCCAGCACAAACCCAGAGCGGGACTTTCTCAAGAAGAGGTAACCTATTCTTTTTTTAGAATGTTACTGCAAAAGGAAATTCATTAATAAGAATCTAATGTTTCTTTTATCCATGTATAGGAGAATAAGAGAGTTGAGGATTTAGTTGCTAAGAAGGTCAACGATGTAGTTGCTGAGAAGGTCAAGGAAGAATTGATGCGGTGGCAGGCATCTCAGGCTTCCAATACGCCTATGGCGACCCACTCTTCTCCTGATGCACACACTGCGAGTAATCCTGGAGACCCATCGCCTAGCACGTCTGCTGTAAGTATTGTTTATGACATTGTAGTTAGTCTTTTCAAGTTGTTATGTTTTCAAGATGATATGTATATATGTATAATATTCTTTACGTAAATTTGTAGGCATTGAAGCCATGCCGCTTAAGAATGCAAAACTACGTTGTCGCAGAGGCGCAGGCTTACCCGTCCCTTCCTGGGGCAATGTTTCACGGGACTCCAATGCCACAGGGCTACGTTCGTGTGAGCCCGATACGTGTGTTACCCGATTGGAGAGAAGCTACATTGCCATATGCCCACCCGGATATTGATACACTTGGTGAGGCAGAAGGCGGGGTCATATTGTGGCCCAAAGCAGATGTCATCTACACGACTGAAATTGTAAGATAAATTTACATTGATTTAGACTGTTAATGTGTATATATGATGTCAACTGATCTGAAATTATATGTACAGGTTAAAAAGAAGACACCAGGAGCACCTAGGCCTCCACTTCCAGTTCCCACATTACCCGATTGGGTTCCAACTGACCTAACATACCCGTTAGGTCATGCTTGTAGGGGAATGGCATGTTGGCTACGGGCACATAATGTACATTGCCCTATAATTATTTCTTTAGATGCAGATTATGCAGGTCAATCATACGATAGCTCTTTATTGATAGAAGATATTATTGAGCTGTTTAAGTATGATTGGCTGAATACATCAATGATAGAGACATGGATAAGGTGAGATCTTGTTTATACATCCATATACCTTGTGTAAGCTCCGGTGATCTGGTTTCTTATATATTAATGCATACGCCTATATGTTTTGCAGCTACCTAGTCGAAGATCATTGCAAACAATTTGCATTTGATCATGTGGGATTTTTGATTCCATCATTGATTAGTTTGGTAGCTAAAGACCCTGATAATGTTCAACAATACTGTATAGATGCTTTTACAATTTTTGGTCAGCAAAAGAAGAAGATAATAATAGCTCCATTCAATGTCAAGTATGTTTACTTTATTTATAATTTGGACTTTAGAAAATTCCATTTTTATTTTGCATTTTGAGTTATTAATTGTTAACTTCTACTTGTAGCGGTAGACATTGGGAGTTACTAGTTATTGCCCCCGAGACATTCACTGTTTATTATCTAGATCCTGCGGGGAGTACATTGAACACTAAAATTGGACACGTAATGAGAATGCCACTATTCTGGTGAGAAATATTTCATTTTTATATCCGTTAACATCTTTTATTACATTACTATTTACTTATGCAATTTATTGTGTTATATTAACATGTAGGGGTTTAGATGCATTCAAAAAGGCTGGAGGAACGGTCCCAACGAAAAAGAACCAGCCAATAAATTGGCAGAACGTAAAAGTAAGTTCCCGACTCGAATATATATATTATTGATGTGAATTGTGCTTAGTTGTATTATTTTGTATGTTTCAATTTATAGTGTGCTACACAAGACAATGGCTGGGCATGCGCATACTATGTGATGCGATTTATGCATATGATTATCAAATATGCCGCATTGGACATCGATACCATACATGAGGTATTATATATAGTCTCATTAGTTAGTATGCAATATATCAATCTTATATTATTTTTATATTATTACTTATATATATACATCATTCTCTTTGCAGGTGTTTAAAACTGACCACACTACAGGTAAACGTTTAAAAAAAATAAATGCTCCATATACAATGGAAGCATTAAATGAAGTAAGAGAAGAATGGGCAATAGCTGTACAAACAGTGGCAACTGTAAGATATAATTGGGATGCTGATAGTGATAATGAATGATACTTTGTAAATGAATGTTTGTAAATGAATGTTTGTGAATGTTAATGCATGTATTTGAATGTTTCTATATGTGTGAATGTGAGAATTGAATTGATGTCTGAATGAATGTACTTGTGTAGAATTTTGCTTGTGACTTTTGCAGGTTTGCGGCCTGTTTGTAGGCTGATATCAATGGATGTCGTAAACCTGCAGTTCAGAAAACTGAACTGCAGGTTCTCATCCTGCTGACCAGCCACAGCAGGCCTGCAAACTGATATGAAAAAAAAAAAATATAAATAGGCGTCGGTTATTTATCGAAAACCGTCAGCAAAGACCTACAGCGTCGGTTTTTTAATATAACCGACGCCTTATGTGGCCAAAGCAGTCCTGGAATTGGCGTCGGATATTCATATCAAACCGACGCCTATTTAAACTGTAGGCGTCGGTCGTTTAGTAGATAGCCGACGCCAAACAGGGTCCGCGCCACAGAAAATGGCGTCAGCTAGGGCACTTTCTGCGTCGGTTTTGAGATGAATAACCGACGCAGAAAGTGCCCTAGCTGACGCCATTTTCTGTGGCGCGGACCCTGTTTGGCGTCGGATATCTACTAAACGACCGACGCCTATAGGCTAAATAGGCGTCGGTTAAAAAACCGACGCCGAAGTGTTCGACCTTTAGCGGCGCCCACATAGGCGTCGGTTGGAAACCGACGCCAAATGGGGTTAAACGACCGACGCCAAAGGCCGTTTCTGTAGTAGTGCGACCGGCGGCGACGAGCGGACAGCAGCAGCAGCAGGGGCGGCGGAGAAGAAGGGTGCCGGAGAAGAAGGACGCCGGAGATGGGGCGCCGGAGAGAAGCGCCGGAGAGCAGCAGCAGCAGAGAAGCGCCGGAAAGTCGCCACAACAGGGAAAATCGCCGCAATAGGGTAGCAATGAAACAAAAGAAAGGGGAACATTCGGGCGATCGCGGGGGGTTATAAGTTCCCAAATAGCGTCGGTTGTTTACAACAACCGACGCCTAAACATCTTTAGCGTCGGTTGGTTGAAACAACCGACGTCTAATTGGACAATATTTTCATGGAAATTTTTGGCGGGAACCACCTTCAGCGTCGGTTAGACAAGGATAACCGACGCTGAAAGTGACATTATCCGCGCAAATTTTCATCGCAAATAGGCGTCGGTTTTCTAGGTATATAACCGACGCTGAAAATGACACTATTTTTTTTATCGAAAAATGGATTTCGCGGGCGACTTTAAGCGTCGGTTTTTTATAAACAACCGACGCTTAATACAAAGCGGTACCCGTGTCTGGCTGGTTTTCGAATATAGACGTCGGTTTTATTAAACAACCGACACCTTATATGTTAGGCGTCGGTTTTCCTTAATAACCGACGCCCAGAAAAGCGACACTGAATGTTATTTCTGTAGTAGTGTTTCAAATGCGTGAACCTTTGTCTCACTCATCTTTGACTGCAAGTATCTTACATTTTCATGTATTTCAAACAACAATTAAATAAACATAATATATACCAACTCTTTTCTAGACTTTCACTGAAGCATAAAAACATTTCCTACATACAATCTATCAACATTACCAAATAAATATAAATATTTAATGTGAAATTTTGGATGACACAAATTCTCTCACTGTTTGTATTATTACATCAACATGTTATCAATTCACAACAAAAATTAAAAAGTAATTATGTTACTTACAAATCTTGAATTCTCTAGGTGTTCTACAAATTAGGATTAAGTAAATGTACCTGTCTATTTTTTGTTTTATTTTACATCCTCCCCTTTGTGTTCTACAATTCAATCTTCACCATATTCTTACAAAAAAAATTGTCTCCACTCACTTACTCCATTTCTAGGTTTTTAATCTTTTTGACACTCTAATCAAAGTTGACTATTGTTTCTCTCCCCTTTTAATACATACCCAACTATTCTCAATTATCTCACCTATCAAAGCACATCAATATAAATCGTGAAATAAATTGTGTCCTCTTAATCATTTGAGTTCCCACAAATCACAATTCTTTGAAAGAACAAACAGAAAATAACATACTTTTAAGCAAAAATTAAATGTAATTCAAAGACATCCACTTTTAATTTCATTGAAATATTACATCATAATTTTAATTTCATTACAAAACAATTATTTTATTATGGTGCACGTGCATGTGCACATGTGTATTCCTAAATTATAGACATATAATACTATTTAAATTGAAATTGTGCCTTGTAACAAAAGTGTTGTTTAAAATAAATTTTTTTTTTGATAAAATATGAAGTTTTCTGATTGAGATATTAAAGGATATTGAGTAAGCATTCAACTTGTTTAGTAATTTATGCACAAAAGTAAAAGGATAGATATAAGGTATCTTTATGATAGGATTCTAGAGTATTATAAAATTCTATTATAAAATTATAGTAAATAAAATTAAGTAAATTCCTAATATGAATTATATTAATATTACTATTGCACTATATCTGGGATTGAATCTATCGAGCCTTATATGTACTAGGTAATGCATACATAAGAACCCATTGTAATTTTGTAGAAACTACTCTATTCGTATAAGTTATAAATATTGTATGATCAAAATATTATTTTAAACAAAATTTAATATGGATTTTGTATTTTACATTGTAGATAAGGTCTTTGGATTTAAATATTTGTTAATAGATCATATGTTCTTAAAAATATCTTCATTTGCAATATAATTATTTAATATATGTTAACTAATATGTAATAGTCAAAATTCAACGACTATAATTTACTACTCATATTAAGGCCTTTTATACTTCTAATACTCAAGGCCATTGGTTTCCTAATATGTATGTCAGTATTTCCACGTGCTTACATGGCCAATTATAAAATAGAACCATTTATATCTATATTATATCAATACACCCTATTATTTAACTTTGAATCATGTCTTCTAACATACGCTTATAAATAATAAATTTGTTTTTTGATAAAGTATGGAGTATTATATAGAAAACATGAAAAAAAAATGAGAAAGCATTCGACTTGTTTAGTAAGATATGAAAGTCAACACAAGGATAAATACACAGATTAGATGTATTTTTATGACAGGATAATAAATTATTTTTAAACATTAGTTTTAAACTATAGTTAATAAAATTACATAAAATACATTATATCACATTTTAATATTACAATGTACAACATCTAGTATGGAAGCTATCAACACTTTTATTAGATAGGCAATTCCCATGTAAGAACTCATTAGATTTAAAAAAAGACTTCTCCATTTTTCCAAAAAGTAATGAATAATGTATGATCATAATATTTTATTTGACAAATTGAATTCGCGTTTACGATTTACATTGTAGATATGTTTTTTGGGTTTGAATTTGTTAGTAGATCATATGTTCAAAATATTTTTGATTTAGATAAATGTAATATTACTATTTAATATCATTGTACGAACTTGTAATAGCTAGCCCATGGAATATAACTTACCACTCAGATTAAGGCCTTTTATACTAAGACTAAGTCATGCTATACTTCTATAACTCAAGAGTCAAGAGCATCAATTTCAATGTATATGTGTATTTCGAAATATTTGTATAGTCATTTATAAATAGAACCATTTGTTCCTATATTATAGATATACCATACTATTTAATTGAGAGTATGTCTTCTAACAAAAGTGTTATTGAATATAAAATTGGCTCTTATAAAGTATGGAGTTTTGTGTGTAAAATACAAAAAAATATTCTGAAAGTATTCAACTTGTTTTCTAAGGTATCGAAAGAGAACAAAAGCATGGAGACAAGGTATTTTTATGAAAGGATTATACATCCTTTTGAAAATTTAGTGTACATTTTAGTTAATAAAATTAAGTAAATTTGTAAATGAAAGGTTTCAATATAACCAATTCACTATATCTAGGATGGAATCTGTCAAGCCTTTTATGAGCTAGGCAATGACCATGTAAGATATCATTATATTTTTAAAGAAACTACTCTTTTGTTACTATAACATATAATTATTGTACGATCATAATATTTTATTAGATAAAATCTAATATGTTCTTGGGATATACATTGTAGATAAGGTTTTCAGGTTTTAATATTTGTTAGAAGCTCATATGTTCTTAGAAATATCTTTATTTTAGACAAATGCAATATTACTATTTAATACTTGTGTACTAATATGTAATAATCAAGATCCAATGACTATAACATACTACTAAGATTAAGGCCTTTTATACTTCTAGTACTCAAGGCCATTGGTTGTGTGATATGTATGTGTGTATATTCACGTGTACATGATCACATTTTAAATAGAACAATTCATTTCTATATAAATATAATATAGATATACCACATTGTTTAAATTGGAATAGTTACTTCTGACACACAACTTAAAATAAACATGGTCTTTTATGAAGTATGGAGTTTTATGTAAAAATATTAATAATAATCGGGGAATCATTCAACTCGTTTAGTAACTCTGAAAGAATACAAAAGGAAAAATACACATCTAAGAGGTATTTTTATGATAGGATTCTAAATTACTTTAAAAAATCAGTTTAAAGTTATACTTAATAAAATTGAGTAAATTCATAATATCAAAGTTTTTAATTTAAAAAAATGTAGTACATCTAGTATGAAAGCTATCAAGCCTTTTATAAGATAGGAAATGCCCATGTCAGAACTCATTAGATTTCAAAAGAGCTTATCTACTTTTTCTATAATTAATGTATTTTATGTTCATAATATTTTATTTGACAAATCTAATATGTGTTTACGATTTGCGTTGTAGATAGGGTTTTTTGGTTAAATATTTTTTAGTATTTACTTCAAAATATCTTTTTTTAGATAAATGTAATAATATTATTTAATATATGTGTACTAATATGTAATAGCCAAGATCCAAGGACTATAACATACTACTCAAATTAAGGCATGTTATACTTATAATGCTCGACGCTATTGGCCGCTTAATTTGTATATGTGTCATTTCACATTCTTATGTAGTCATTTATAAAGTAGAACCATTCATTTCTATATTATATAGATATACCATATTGTTATAATTAAAATTGTGTCTTTTAATACAAGTCTTATAAAATATAGTTTGAGTTTTTACAAAGTATGGAGTATCATGTATAAAATAAGAAAAAAAACTGAGAAAGCGTTCAACTTGTTTTGTAAGACATGAAAAAATACAAAAGGACAAAATAAATAACTAAAATATATTTATATGATAGGATTCTACATCATTTTGAAAAACCAGTCTAACATTTTGGTTAATAAAATTAAGTAAATTCATAATATGAAAGTTTATAGATAACCAATATACTATATATAAGATGGAGGCTATCTTATATAACTTATTATTATTGTATGATATTAATATTTTATTAAATAAAGTCTAATCATATGTCTATGATTTAGATTGCAGACAGGCTTTTACGTATGAATTTTTGGTAGTATCTCATATTTCTGCAAGTTTTCTTCGTGTAATATTTGTATATCAATATGTAATATCCAAGATCTAAGGCTGCAATATACTACTCTAATTAGGCTTCACATACTTCTAATATTCGAGGCCATTGACAGTGGTGTTGGGGTGGCTGATGACCTAATGATGTCAACTCATCTAAAGTAGACACTTGGGTAAACGATGAACTGTAACTGATTGCGCCATGCAAATATTTTGTATATTCTCTACATTTAGGATGCAAAGACGAATATATGACACCATAGACGGCCGATGTATATACTTTTTTAGGCATGCACGTAGCAAGAAGTGAGAATTCAGCCACAATGTTAGCTTCATAGGATAGTATACCTAACATTCTCATCCTATCGTAATCCGTATCAAAACTTGATCGTATAATTATAGAAAGCGCATATTACCTTTGACCAGCTTGTCCACAATGGCAACTGTGGAAATGTTAGAGTGGAAGCTAGCTGGCAGCATTCATACTAAACCGTCAGTTGATGGACGCCGTCACCTGCTCGCTAGCAATTCACAATCACAAGTTAGAACTTCTATAAGAATACCATTAGTTGTTCCATAGGAAGAAGTCGTAAAGTAGAAAAATTGACGTATGTAACTGCCTTACACTGAAACTGAATAGATGCAGGGACAGTGTTCCGTTGAGCAACTATAAATGGAAGCATCGTCAGCTTGCGCTACAAGCATATGACTTCTGGTCTTCGTAGTTTGCTTGCAATATCCCTTCTGGTCTTTCTTCAAGAATAGTACACGGTGCCTGGGCCATCTTGTTGTGCTTGAACTGCTGCTCAACAGTGTGCACAGATATATAAATGTAATGGCGTTGCTGTTGCTTCTGGCGTGCATCTATGGTTTTGCTATGTGGGGACCTGTGATAGAAAAAATGGTAGAACAACGAACATATTGTATATACTGTGACTCTATGGCGGGCAACCCTCATTATCTATTGTTTGGAGATAGTGATAATATACAACAAGTAATGCGCGCATATCTGGGACAATTGATGGTCGTCGACCGTGATGATTGTAGAAGAGGCAACGGCGTATGTCTTAGGCTTGACTGCTTCTTCGTTGTCTTAGACTTCTTCTTGAGGTCTGGCACTCCAGACGCGCGTCTCTCTTCCGACGACATATTGTGTAAAATGTAGTGTTTCCTTACTGTCGTCTCCCATTGACATAAAGAAAGAACTGAAGCCATAATAAGATCGTAGCCTTGGAAACGACGAGGTAGTTAGTAAGGAAAAAAGGAGTAAGGGCGCGTTTGGATTTCGGGATTGAGCAGGATTATGATAAATTCTGCATTTACGTAATCCATGTATATGGAAAAGGCTGTTTTTACAACACATGTAAAACAACAGTTTATGTTTGGAAATAGAAGGAGATAAGTGCGGATGGTGGTGTCAGATGGCTGTTAGTACAGTGCGCAGAAAAAACACAGCGCAGTAGTTGGAGAACGGCGTCGATTGCTTTTGAACTGGAGGCCGTTCTACCGCATTTCTTTTATGACAGCGACTGTTGGATTCTGTTACTTTTCTATATCCAACAAAGCAAACACAGATTTCCAGTTGCCGGGTACCAAAATGCAATCCATTACAGCAAAAAACAACTAAACAAACGTCCCCTTAGGAGTGATCTGAGGCGGGATTTTTTCGTTTGTTAACATCATGCGGTTTAACAATAGAAAGAGGCAAGTGGATGGGATATGAAAATAATGGAGAAAGAATTACAACATGGCTGGAGATGATGATGGGAAGAGAACGGCACAGAACAAAGTAGTGGGTGACTGGCCGTTACGAAAAAACAGAACGTGTTTTTTTTTTTTAAATGAAAAAACAGAACGTGGTTGAAATAGAAGATAGCGGGTGATTGGTTTTACCGGACAAGGAACTTTAAACTGTCCATTACAAGAAAGAGACGTGAAGAGACATGCGATGAAAAAAGAAAATAAGACATGAGAACTGTGGGAGGAGAGAGACTCAAGGAGAACGTTGTATTTTGAAAATACTTCTCTCTCTGATTGGTTGGTGGCAGTATAGTAATTATTTTAACTTATACACTTTTTTATAGTAGTAGTAGTAGTAGTATATATATATATATATATATATATATATATATATATATATATATATATATATATATATATATATATATATATATATATATATATATATATATATAGAGAGAGAGAGAGAGAGAGAGAGAGAGAGAGAGAGAGAGAGAAAGAGGGGGGTTAGAATACACTCGAGTGTATCCGGAGCGGAATACACTCAAGTAGTTTTTCATGATGTAATATTTTTTTTTGAAAATCTAATCCGTTGATCTTCTTAAACATCTTGTGAACAACTCATACACAAAATTTGAGCACATTTGGATATGTATAGCTCATGTTATGAAGACCGCAAAAATTATGCATTTTAAATTAGTTTCGCGCGTCAATTTTGTTGCCCTTGGATGAGTGACTTACACTCATCCAAATGGGCTCAAAATTTATATGCAGCCTAGCTAGTTATAGTATGACGGTGAAGATCAGCGATTTACATTTTGCAAAAAATAGTCTTGATATATAAACACACTTGAGTGTATTCGTGTGATCCGTACACTCGAGTGTATTCTAGCCTGACTCTCTTTCTCTCTCTCTCTCTCTCTCTCTATATATATATATATATATATATATATAAAGTAATTATTTTAACTTATACACTTTTTTATAGTAGTGTGTGTGTGTGTGTGTGTGTGTATATATATATATATATATATATATATATATATATATATATATATATATATATATATATATATATATATATATATACAGAGAGAGAGGCTAGAATACACTCGAGTGTATTCGGAGCATAATACACTCAAGTAGTTTTTCTTGATGTAATATTTTTTTCAAAAATCTAATCCATTGATCTTATTAAACATCTTGTGAATAGCTCATAGGCAAAATTTGAACATTTTTGGACATTTATAGGTCATGTTATAAAAATTGTAAAACTTATGCATTTCAAATTAGTTTTGCATGTTGATTTTGTTGCCCTTAGATGAGTGACTTACACTCATCCAAATGGGCTCAAAATTTATATATAGCCTAGTTATGATATGATGGTGAAGATCAATGGTTTACATTTTGCACACTAGTACATAACTGGCCTTTAGTATCAGTTATTTAAGGCCTTTGGCGTCAGTTTTAAAACGACACCCACGTGGGCGCAGCTAAAAGTCGAAACCTTCAGCGTCGATTTTAAACCGACGTCATTACCCTTCCCGCCACCAAAAGCGTGCCAGCAAGGGCACTATAGGTGTCGGTTATTTAATAAAATTGACCTTATATCTAGGTCAAAGACACAGACATTTCACAAAAACCGACATCATAACCCTTCCTGCCACTAATAAAACGTGCCAGCAAGGGCACCATAGGCATCAGTATTTATATATAACTGACACTACCTATCCACATAGACGTCAGTTTTATACTAATAACTAACGCCATATCCATGGTGTCATGAAGACCCTACCACCGCCGTGGTACCTAGCCACATAGACGTCGGTTTTTTGCTAATAACCGACGATGTATGTCTTTGTAGTCAGTTTTATACTAATAACTGGTGTCTATGTTCTAGTTTTTTTCTTATCAGTTTGTAGGCATGTTGTATGGCTGGTCAGCAGGATGCAGAACCTGCAGTTCAGTTTTGAACTATAGGTTTACAACATCTATTGATATCAGCCAACAACAGGCCACAAACCTGCAAAATTAACAAGGATAGACAATAATTTATGATCATGTGATTCACACACATGTATAAGCACATTTAATTCATATTATTTTTCATCACACACATGTAGAAACTAGTAGTTCTATTTCAAATTTCCTTCATTTTCACACACATTTAGCAACCTACAGTTTCATTCATTTCATCTCTTTTCACATTCAGACACATGTAAAACCATTCATGTATTGATCATCTTCACATTCACACATATGAAAATTCAAAAAAATTCATTCACATGTCACAAAATACAAAAATAATTATGAGAACAAAGTTTAGAAATATCATTCTTTATTATTATCATCATCAGTATCCCAATCATAATAAAAAATTCTCACTACTTGTAAGGCTTTTGCCCATTGTTCTCTTACATCATCTAATTCTTTCATCGTATAGGGAGTATGTACATCTAATAATTTTTCTCCAGTAGTGAAGTCACTGGTTTTAAATACATGCAAAGAGAATGACGTATATATATAATTAATAATATATAATAATATTGATATATTTCATATTATCTAATGCGACTATATATAATACTTGTTGTATGGTATCGATTTTCATTGCAACATGTTTGATAATTAGGTCCATATACCGCATCACATAGTATGCACATTTTCAGCTGTTGTCTTGTTTAGCACACTATAAATTGAAACATACAAAATGTTCAAAAATATAAACAAGCACAGTTCACATAAATGATATATACATTGGAGTCAGGAAATTACTTTCACATTCTCTCAATTTAGTAACTGTTTCTTTTTCTTTGAGATGTTGGAGATGTTTCCTCCATCTTTTTTTACTCTCTTAAAGCCCTACATGTTAATGTAACACATTAAATTGCATAATTAAATAGTAATGTAATAACATATGTTAATAGATATAAAATATAAAATATTTCTCATGTGAATAATAGCCTTTTCATTGGGTGTCCATATAATGTGTCCAATTCCTTACCCGTAGGATCTAGATAATAAATAGTGAATGTCTTGGGGACAATAACTAGTAACTCCCAATGCCTACCACTAGAGGTAAGAAAGTTAAAAATTAATAACTCAAAATCCACAATAAAAATGTAATTTTTTAAGTCCAAATTACAAGTAAAGTAAACTTACTCAACATTGAATGGAGCTATTATCACCGTCTTCTTTTTTTAGCCAAAATATTTAAAAGAAGCATAGCATTATGAGGTAACTGATGAAGGTTCTTTATCTACAAGACTGATCAAAGATGGAACTAGAAATCCCACTTGGGAAAATGAAAAATCTTTACAGATCGTGTGTAAGTGGCTGCAAAACATGTATTACGTATGCATTAATATATAAGAAACCAGTTCACCGTATATAAAACAAGGTATATAGATTTATAAACCAGATCTCACAATATCCATAGCTCTATCATAGATGTATTCAAACAATCATAACGAAACAACTCAAAAATATCTTCTACAAATATATTGTTATCGTATGATTCACCTACAGTATCCTCCAGAATAGAAACATTTATAGGACAATTTGAGTTATGTTCGCCGATCCATACTATCATACCCCTACAATTAGGACCTAACGAGGCATATAGGTCCCTTAGAAGCCAACTAGGTACTTCAGGAGGTGGAGGTGGAGGCCAAGATGTAGTGGGTGTCTTCCTTTTGACCTGTATATATGATTTCAGATCAATTGACTCATATATGCACACTAACAAATTAATGTAATGTAAATTTACCATACAATATTAGTATAGACGACATCCATTTTGGGCCACAATATCACTTTGCCTTCTGCTTCACCAAGCATTTCAGAATCTGGGTGGGCATATGGCAATGGAAGATCCCTCCAATTGGGGAGTATACGTATCCAACTCACACGAACTGCACCATCTGGTATTGGAGTCCCATGAAACATGTCCCCAGGAAGTGGTGGGTAAGCCTCGACCTCTGCAACGATAAATTCTTGACTTTTTAGACGGCATGGCTTCAACCCCTACAAATTTATGTAAAGAATGTTATATACATATATACATAAACATATCATCTGGAAAAGACTAGTTACTGTCATAAAAATACTTACAGCAGACGTGCTAGGTGGTGGGTCTACAGGATTACTCCCAACCACCTCTACAATAGGATATGAGTGGTACACCACATGTACTGTCTGAATGGTAGTCTGAGATGCCTGCCACTTTCTAATTGCTTCATGGAGTCTCTTATTAAGTCCTTCCTTGACTCTCCTATTAATTAACTCATTTACCTATACTGGACAACAAAAATGCTAAATTTTGATTATTGAATTCCCTTTCGCAATAACATTCTAAAAAAAGAATAGGTTACCTCAACATTTGATAATCCCACTTTTGGGACAGGTTTGCGTTGTGATTGCCCAAAGAATGCTTTTATGCCCACAGCAGCGCATGCACCCCTAACACATCCAGGATGCTCTGGGTTACCCAGAGCAAATGTCAATTCATCCCTTGTTCCCTCATGGATGAACTTGCCTCCTTCCTCTGCTCGTGAAGCTCCTGCTAATCGCCATCAATAGAAATTGGTAAGTAAACATAACAATAATCAATATCGATTGCTCTAAGAGTTGAATTTTACTATTTTTGCAGCTGCCTCAGCAGTTGCGAGCTTGGTTATATCTCATTTCTTGTTTTGCCTCCCAGCTATACACATAGCATGGTAAGGCAGAGGTGTGGGACCAATAGTAGAGGACTCTACAGTCTCTTGAGTAGAAGTAGACTGAGCAGTAGACTCAGCCTGTAGTCTTTGGCGAATGTCTGTATAGCCTTTTGGACCCATCGTGTGGTCATGCACATTTTGTGCATGCCTTGCTCTTTTAGAATTGTCTTTAGCCTTGTTAATAAGCTCATTGATTTGGTTAGTAATACTAAAGGTTAATCTTGAATAGGTGAATACATAAGAATGTATTAATTAAATTGGGAGTGGCGCTTAATACCTTGAATTCATCAGTTTTTCTTTTGGTAACACCTCCCAGTCATTGGGGTCTAGGTAGTTCCATTGCTCAGTGGTTGGCTTCTTCCTCTTCTCAGCATCTCGTATGTAATCTTGGGTGAGATTTGTCCTATAGTTCCTTAGGACCCTCCCACAGCGTTGCATCACATATTTACGATACAACTTTTCATCTAGTTCAAATATACTCTGCAAAATAGAATTTCTATGAATTAGTATCCTAAAAATTAGTAATCTACAAAATAGAATTGCAAATAATAATAACTCACGCATAGTTCCTTCCATACTAAGTCTTTCTTCCCCTTAGGAACTTTATGCCAAGATTCTACATTAGGACTATAATGGCTACGAGTAAGAACCCCAAGATATGAAATAAAAGAGTTGTGGTTCACTCCAATTGGATTTCCTGCATGATCAAAATCCACAGCTAGTTTGGGTCCATTGCCCCTTTGTTGTAGTAACTTGTTCATCATAGTGATGGTCCTCACTTTTTCAATTTTTTTTGCTGCGCATCAATTGCCCCAAGTTCTTCAAGGGGTACATCATCAACCTAAAATTTGACAAAATAAACACACTTACAAGATATAACTATAAATGGGCATATAGATACAAATATATGATATATTTTTAAAACTTACATTGTGAGGCAGCACATTGATATCCTCACCCTCACGGTAATCATCATCACGGTCATCATGCTCATGCTCAGCCATCTCAAAGTGTCATTAAAAAATCAAACATCTAGGATTTGACATAACTAGAAGATAATAAAACATTATAAAGTTCACATTCAGAAAAATAAAACATATAAAAATATAAACATGCATGCCTCTAATATTGCAATCTTTTATCAATTAACTATCCTTCATTGTGATCTTCACTCACATACAAGTCATCATTAGCTTCAATATTTGGTGGTGTTGGCAACCCAGCTGAGAATGGACTGGAGTCATCATACTTATCATAGTACTCTTCTTCATCTATAGGATCTTCAATGAACTGTCTTTTACCGTGAAGAACAACCAACCATTTATCATTTGTAGGATCATCAATATAAAATACTTATTTTGCCTGTGATGCCAATAAGAATGGTTCACCCTTCTCTCTAATCTTTTCAAAGTTCACTAATGTGAAACCCAATTCATCCACTATAACTCCTTTGGTGTTATCAACCCAATTACATTTAAAGAGCGGAATTTTGAGATCTACGTAGTCAAACTCCCATATGTCTTCAACCGTAATATGACATTTTAGCTTCACGTGGACTCTTATCCTTTGTACTTGTAAAAAACAATGAAGATGCTTGAAGGATGACCCCACTGTTTTTGACAATACTCTTATCATCTTAACACTTTTTGTAATATGAGAATCCATTTATGTCAAACCCTTCATAAGACATAACATTCACATTTGGTTTAAAGGCGAGGCATTTGATAGTTTCAGTAAGATTATCTAGTATTTGAGATAGTTGATGTAAGACTATCTTCAAACCACTTAATAAATGTCTTGTTATGCTCTCTAGCAAGCCACATTGAATTGGCTCGAGAATATTGTCTCTTGATGAAATTGGTATGTTCCTTGATATAAACACTCACTTCATCGATGTTGTGTAAAATATACAAGTGACCTTGTTTCAAATGCTCACAGATGATTACTTTCATCCGTGATCCCAAAATTCCTTTGCCAAAATGCTCCACAATATTCTTGTCATTAACAGGAGCGTCATTACCACTCTGAAAGTCATTGCAAAAATCCATAACCTCTCACGCCGCATACCCCTCAATAATACTCCCTTCAGACCGATAACGGTTTTGAACATCACCTTTAAAAATGCTCATGTATCCTTCAAAGGGATACATCCAATGCAAGAAACATGGTCCCAACATTTTCACTTCCCTAGTCAAGTGGACAACAAGATGTACCATGTTATCAAACAACGAAGGAGGAAAATACATCTCAAGCTGACATAGGGTAACAACCACTTCCCTTTGCAATTTATCAAGAGTATCAGGGTCAATAACTTTGCTGCATAGACTGTTGAAAAAGAAACAAAGTATGGTGATTGCAAACCTTACATGCTTTGGCAATATAGATCGAATTGCCACAGGCAATATTTGTTGCATTAGAGTGTGACAATCATGAGATTTAAGACCTATCAACTTCATATCTTTCATTGATACCAATCTACGGATGTTGGATGAGTAACCCTATGGCACTTTAACATTTAGCAAGCATTCACAAAAAGCTTTCTTCTCCTTTTTAGACAATGTGTAACAAACGGGAGGTAAGTATGTTCTCTGATTGCTACTAACTACTTCTGTTAATTTTGTCCTGATTCCCATTTCACGTAGGTCCATTCTGGATTTTATCCCATCTTTAGTCTTACTTGGTATATTCAACAGAGTACCAATGACGTTATCATAGACATTTTTCTCAACATGCATGCCATTGATACAATGCCTGACTACCAAAGAACTCCAATAAGAAAGATACCAAAATATTGACTTCTTCTTGAATAAATATTTGTCACTCCATGTGGCCATGGTACATTGTGATCTCTTAACAAATTCATTGGCGCAAAGTCTTTTACTCTTTCATAAACAACCTCCCCTAGTTTAGGTTTAGGTGCACTCTGTTCCTCATTCCGTCCATTGAATTCTTTGCACAACCTACGATACGGATGGAATTTTGGAAGAAACCTTCGATAACCAAGATATATAGTCTTTCCTCCATGTTTTAGTCATATTAAATCAGTGTTCTCTTCACATATAGGACACACTTTAGATCCATTGACACTATATCCAGACAAATTCCCATATGCTATAAAGTCATTAACTTTGCAAAACCACATAGCATGCAAATGATTTGTATCTCTTTGTGAAGCATCATAGGTCATCACACCTTCACCCCAGAGTTTCTTTAAGTCATCAATCAGAGGTTCAAGATAAACTTCGATATCATTTCCAGGTTGTTTAGGGCCCGATATCAACAACGACAGCATAATGTACTTATTTTTCATACACAACTAGGGAGGAAGATTGTATATAACAAGCATAACTGGCCAAGTGCTATGTTGGCTGCTAAATGTCCCGTACAGATTCATCCCATTTGTATAAAGCACAAGTCTTAGATTCCTAACTTCTTCACCAAATTTAGGGTACAATAAATCGATCTTCATCCACTATGGGGAATCAGACGCATGTCGTAGGATCCCAGCATTATTTTTCTTAACATCTGCATGCCACCTCAAATTCTTCACATCTACCGGATTGGTAAACAAGCTTTGAAACTGTGATATTATAGGTAGAACCACATCACCTTGGTAGAAGAACCAGTTTTGGACTCCCCCGAAGTTGTCAATTTATACCTTGACGCACCACATTTTAGACAATCTTTCAAATCCACATAGTCCTTTTGAAATAATACGCAATCATTCGAGCATGCATGTATCTTCTTGGCCTCCATTATCATTGGGCACAACAATTTCTTTAACTGGTATGTTAAGATTGGCAGCTCGTTTCCTTCAGGAAGAATTTCTTTCAACAAAGACAACAATGACGTGAAGCTTTTGTCGCTCCATCTATTGTTAGCTTTCATCTTATACAATCTCAACACAGCACTAAGCTTCGTAAACTTAGTACAACATGTGTATAATGGTATCTCAGCATCATGCACAATGTTTCTAAACATGGGAGGTGGATCGGTGTTCTCTACTCCACAACTATCCAGCATCGCATCAACAATGTCTACTGGAACTGGTTCGTTCACATCTACGTCATTGGAGGAAATTTCTTCTTCCACACAAGCACTGCTATCGACATCCACTGATTTCAAGTTTGAAATCTCTCCATGCTTGTGCCATTCTGTATAGCATTGTACAATCCCATTGCACATGACATGAATTTTGATTTCATCACCAGTGCTGACTTTCAAGTTGTTACCGCAATGCCTACATGGATAGTATAACTTATCTCGAGGTTGTTTCCTATGTTCCTTGACAAATCTAATAAACTGATCCAGACCAGAAATAAACTATGTGGTACAGTGATTTGGAATGGACATCCATGATCTATCCATTCTATGATCAAATTGAAAACAAGTATATATTAGAACAAGATTAGGGTCTAGGGTTAAAAGATTAGGGTTTATGGTTAAAAGTTTAGGGTTTAAGGTCTTATATATAATAAATGTGTACCACCTATCCCATTCTTGAACACCTAATCTCACTAGTAAGTGTATAATTTGTATTGGGTTTTCAAGAAAATTTTGGCAGCATTTCCCCACTGTTCTCCAAGTACATATGTACTTAGAGAACAAACGGGGAAATGCTACTGAAATTTCCTTGAAACCCCAATACACATTATACACTTACATCCTAAGTGAGATTAAGTGTTCAAGAACAGTCCCAAACCGAGGACTATCCAAGATTTACTCCATGTATGTTGTCATTCTTATACCTACAATCCTAGTTTCATCATTCATATCCTAGTTCTTCAAGTTAGGGTGATTATTGATGTCTTTAGAAGCATGATTGGAAATCTAGGGCAATGTTCATCATTTACATTCCAAGCATATCACATGAGTGCATTAGAGTTCATCATTAAGAAAGAAGGGTGATTATGATTCTCAATATACTCAACAAGGAAACAAGTTACCAATTTCATTATTAGGAGGGTAGAGATACCCTAAGATCTAGATCTAATGGTTCATAATGAGCCTGTGATAAAATATTGAGCTTGACACGCTACCTAAGGATGGAACTTAGTCCAATGTGATTTAGATCTACTACATCATCATCTAATTTGGTTTATTTTTCTATGCTTATTCACACTTTTCCCTACTATTATTACATATAGCTAGGGTTAATTACCTAATTTACTTCAAATTTGGTAGATTTGCTAATTGGACTAGAAGAACCCAAAATTATAATTATATTCTAGGTTTGAGATAGGGGATTATGTGATTCATAATAATAGATACCTAGGGTGATTAATGAATTAATAATTATTCGAGAGGAGTTAGATTACCAAATTGTATAGGAGGCTATAATATATCACTACATATTCATATACCAAGTAATGGAGAATAGATGAACACATATGGAGTAAATTGATATTTAGCCAACTTGTACATTATTGCATAACCATGGCTAAGTTGTGTACATAATTAAGTTAATATGTAGTATGATATTTTGTCATCATGTGTAGGAGTCATATTAGGATTTCACATTGTTAGGAGTCAAATTTGTGATTTAAAATTATTGGACATGTTTATTTTAGAATAAAATTCTTGAGATGTTACAAAAGTCCATGTCACATGCATGTATATTAGTGTTTATACACATTTTATTATCAAAACCTTGAGTATACCCTATATACAAGTATGCATTGGAGGTAGTACCAGTAGTAAATTCTAATATAATTTGAAACAACATGTCAACCATAATTGTGATGAAAGAACAACCTTCTTGAGAATATTGGTTTTCTCATATTCCATTTCATTCAACACAGATCAACCTTGATAGAATATTTTCTTTACCCATATGTTATTCTAGTTACTATCAAATATAGATATATATATATGGATATCTATGTTTTACATCAACTAGATGCTAGGATGATGATGGACGAAGAGTGGAGGAAGAAGAGGAGAAGGTCGGCGTGGAGAAAGGTACATGTCAAGCAGTGTAGAGAGATTGGCAGGAAGTAGTGACGGCTGCGGCAGTGGCGGTAGGCGAGCAGGCGGCAGTGCGCGCGGTAGCAGGAAGAAGAGGAGTAGGCGGTGGTGCGTGCGGCAGCAGGAAGAAGAGGATCAACAGGCGGCAGTGCGTGCGACAGTAGGAAGAAGAGGAGCAGGCGGTGGAAGTGCGCGCGACAACAAGAAGAAGAGGAGCAGGCGGCGGTGTGTGCGGCAGTAGGAAGAAGAGGAGTGGTAGGCGGTAGAGGCAGCAGGCGGCAGGAGCGGCAAGCGGCAACAACGGTAGGAGCAGTGCAGTAGAGAGGAATCGCTAGAGCCCGAACTTGAAATCGGGAATGAAACAGAGAAAGTGAAGGAGTCTAGTTTGTGTGGGCGCTATTAAGTTAGCAATAGATGTATGTTATTATAAACAACTGACGCTTAAATAATAGGCGTCGATCACCACAAAAAACCCAACACCTATGTTCAATGATAGTCATCGGTTTCAACTAGAAAAACTGACTTCTATCTACATATGTCGACAAAAAAAATGTTCTTGAATTATGACCATAGTCATCGGTTGCCGTAAACAATGACGCCAAATGGGGGTAAAAATTTTCATGGGGACAGCTAGAAAAAACACATCAGCATCGGTTATTTCATGAAAATTGACGACACAAATGGGCCCAATTTCTATCTCATGAAAAACCTTTAGTCATCAGTTATTTGTAAACAACCGACGCCGTATGTGAAATATTGGAGGTAATATTTTTGCACTGAAAAAATTGGATTTAGCGGGCGATTTTAGGCGTCAGTTTGTTTTTGAACAACCGACACTAAATAAAAAGTGATACCCATGTTTGGCCGGTCTTCACATATAGATGTCGGTTTATGCTTTCAGCCGATGTTGTAGGGTTTAGACATCAGTTTTTGGGATACAACCCACACCTCTAAATGTGACGTTATAAATCATTTATGTAGTAGTGGCAAAAAATAGTCTTGATATGCAAACACACTTGAGTGTATTCGTGTGATCTATACACTCAAGTGTATTCTAGCCTGACTCTCTCTCTCTCTCTCTCTATATATATATATATATATATATATATATATATATATTTATATATATATATATATATATTGTAGAGTTGTATGTGGAATTTAATCGGATATGCTCCTTAATCATATTTAATATTCCCTTTGTATGCCATAAAAGAATGAAAATGAATGTTCACCACATCAATTTGAATCCTAGATACGCCATTAATTGACAGGGTTGTGATACCACTATAGGGAAATTGGGTGCAGATATAGCCAGCAGAAATAAAAAATTAATTTCCTGTTTCCCAGAACAACAAAACCGTGTCAACAACAATGTATCTAGAAAGGAAGGTTTATAAGGTTATACTAGGTCCTAGAGAAAGTCCAACAACATTACCCTTACAGTAGCATTGTGCTTCTTCTTCTTTAGGCAGCAGCACACTCCTTCAGGAGTAGCAACACTTGAACAATCATCACGAATGACCTCCTCTATGGACAGTGGTTGATGATGTCCTCCTAGAGATAGGAAATGACTTCCTACCTCTAGAGTAGTCCACACAGTCCACCAAAAACTGCATGTTGTGCTACTAGAACCAATAGGAAGGAGTTGTCCCCTTCTATCAGCGTACTACTAACTGACATATTCTCTCATAATTGATCTCAGTTGTTCTCTCCTTTTCTATCCTTCCCTTTAATGGGTAGGACTTGCTCAGGCACTCTATTGGTTACCACAACTAGAGAGGAAAATAATTATTAGAGCAACTGATTCTTAATTGTGTGTGTTGGGAAGCTCCTAGTACTCCTATATCTATAATAGAGGCCATGGTCAGGATTCTCAGTTTGTGTGGGAGTAGAAGTCTAGAATCATGAATTTCTAGAACTTGCACAGAGTGAAATGGTCATTACACACACCCAAATAGTCGTTTGGTGAGTGAAATAGTTGTTTCACATAGCAAATCAGTCATTTTGCAAGTTTACAGTTCTAAATCAAATCAATATTCAATGCACGATTAATGACATTACCATCAATCCTTGTTCCAATTTAATTGACAACTAAAGCGGACGACCCAACATGTGAACTGGTCATCTAGCATAGTGAAATGGTTGTTTCACATTGTGAGACGGTCATTTCACAAGTGAAATGGTCGATTCATTTGTCCAGTTCAAGCAAAGTTCAACCAGTATTGATTCCAATTGACTTGACACTGCAACTGATCAATTCAACACTTGAACTGGTCAGTTTAGAGTAGTCAGTCCATTTTGAACCCCAGTTGTTTAATTGAATACCTAACACCTTTAGTATTCAATCTAAACACCATTCATGAATATACTCCTTTAATCCAAGTGTATCCTATGTGTGTTACCCTATAGGTCCAGAATTACGTTGGCAATGAATGTCCATAACCAATTATGACATCACAAGCAAAGAGTGGTGCCTAGTCATACATCAATACTACCCAAGTAATTCGGGAAGTTGGAGAATGAATTCAACCTACAATCCATGATTAGTATTATAGTAATGTATAGTTCCTTTGTCCCTAATATCTAGAATGAACTCAAGGCATGAAATCATCTTCCTCTCAACGTTCAATCCATGTTCCTTGAACTGGAGCAAATTGTATGAGATGCATGTGAGTTCACATATCACATATCGAATCACATGAGTATGTTCGTACATTTCTTAGTCTCGCTTATCAAGAGGCCCTAAATATCAATCTCCTGTAGGAGGGACAAATCCCATCTACACTCAATCTTAATGTGTCACATCTACCCAATCATCACCATTATGGAAATCCTTATTTAGGGTTACATTGGATGATGTCAAAGTATACCAAATGACATGTGATGAATGTAGTGACTTCAGGTCTAAGGACCACAATCACCACTATCACAATGAGAGATGATTCTGAGTATCATTCCATGGTCTCCATGTATCACTCTCATGGTGGGTTTGTCCAATACATTGTTCTATAACATCTACATGTGTGTTTGACTTGATATCATATATCATGACTAATGAGACTTTGTCATCAGTTAACAAACACTCTAGTCTTTTGTATTATTTTTGTCTATTTTTCTTCCATAGTAATATCCGACTAGGGAGAAAACAAGAATGTATGTACTCTTTGCATCCATATGATCTCATTGTTAAAGTGATGTACTTAAAGACATATGTCAATGAGTAGCATCATTCATTAGACATCTACTTACGTGTGTCATCATCTCATGACTGAGACAAACATAATTGACGCAATTACCTTTATTATCATCAAATTAGGTATCTAATGCCACATTCCAATCATCATACAATTGGCTCTCTGGGCATACATACCAACACACCCAACTTCAGCTAACGGATTTCTATGGTCGTATATGTGGCCTTATTTTTTGAATGATCAAAGGAGCCATATTAGTAATCATATATATATCAATCATGTCATCTATATAGTTTATGCCTAGGTAGTTTTCAATAGTTAATCCAAATGATACAAAATCTTAAATAAAACTTCTTCATTCTTGATACTAATATCTTATTATTTGATTCTAAACCAAGATTGAATGCTCGTTTAACAAAATTCATCAAGCTGGGTCATATCAAAGCTCATGCTTATCTTAAACCATGATCGAATCTCAATGGATAATAGTAAACTTATCATATATGTCCAACTTCACCTAATGAAAAAGACCTAAAATTATCGTCTGAGATTTTTATCATCAAGATTTAGTGTTCCATTATCTAGATCCAAACTTAATTTAATGTTTTGTAAATTTAGGATATTACAATTAGTCACCACTTGGACTTCCATCTATTGAAGTGTGGAATTTTTCTAGGTATCCCATTAATTCCTACACCAATTTGCCTTGTATGTGGAAATATTTGAATGAATTCAATGCATCTTTGTATTCTTGAAACTAGTTTATTTTTTGAGTAAATGTTAGTGTCTATAGTCCTTTCATGAATTATGTTGGGTCCTAAGATAGGAGATACAACTTTTGCCGTACTACTAACACTTAGCTTATTTTTTTTATATGTAACATGTCTAATGAGAGCTTCAACTTACCCTCTCAACAACATGTGACAGTTCAAGTGAGGATGTCTCCATGAAAGTTTATTGTCATTCCCATATGATACATGAAATATTGACGTAGGTATAATGGCATCACTTTGTCCTGGTTGATCCACTATATTCCTAAGAGTATATTGAACACATGGCTCAACAGTAGCCATGAATGTCACTGACAATATTTATGGTATAATTTGGAGTTCAATCATAATATCTATGAGGGATTCCTTTTGAGCACCATTTAATGTAGTTTACTTCATAGTCATTGATTATGTATCTATGGGATCGCTACCTAGTATGACGAGTGCCCTTAAGGGATACATGTTGGAGTATGCCCCATTTTCAACAAAGCATGATGCCATGTTGTGGCATCCATGGATGGAAATACCAAATAAGGGGCTTTTTGTGATCCCCTCCCTCTATAATTTCATATTTAGAGAATAAGATAATATTTTGGGTGGTGATGAAATCGATGATGGTAGATGGTGTCTTAAGATTTACATATTTAGATAGGTTGTATAATATTCATTATAACTTGTGTATTATCATGTGAGTTTGGCATTAGATCTGACTTTTTCTATTCTCAAGTTTATGGACAATCTTGATGACTGCCAAGCCTTTCAAGTTGGTTTTTTTGCATAAGTGGGGTGTTTAGAGAACCTTATATATATTGATAGTGGGAATGATATCATTTATTAATTTTCTTGATGATGTTTCATTTGATGCAATAGGAGTATTAGTTAGAACCCCTCCATAGATTTTGACTTTTTCTTTATAATTATCAACTACGAAGGAGTCCCTACCTTCTTTGTCTAGTGTAGGTTTCATAGAGGTGAGTTGCATTGGTGATGAATGCTTAAAGTATTTACCTCTTGTGTCCATTTTTGGTGTCGATTCTATGAGTTGGACTGGACACGGAATGAAGGAAATATATAGGAGTTTGGTCAATATTATTGAAGTATTATTGAGGTTGTATTGCATGTGTTCAAAGTTTTTTTGGCATCTAAACCAAGTGCAAGACAAGATGTGGTCTTGCCCTTGGTAAAATGATGGGTATGTAAATATCTATTGGATTTTGATTCTACTTGTGGGACTTGTCTCTTCATGAAGGACTTCTGCCTTTGTGGATATCCCTAGTGATCTTTCTTAGGGGTCACAATTAGTGAAGGTTCCATGTAGGGGATGAATCAAGCACTTGTATGGTGGTCATATTCCCTGATGGCTGCCACCACATTTGATATTGATAACACATCTCCTAGAGGATCTACTAATATGTGTCATACCTTAAATAGAATTTAGGGAATGTATGAGGGAAAGGAGCATATATATATATAAATATATATATATATATATGTATATATAAATATATGTATATATATATGTATATATAAATATATGTATATATATATAAGTCTATATATATATATATGTATATATATATACGTATATATATATATATGTATATATATATGTATATATATATGTATATATATATACGTATATATACATATATATACGTAGATATATATATACACACATATATATATACATATATATATACATATATATATACATACTTGTATACATATATATATATATATATACATATATATATACATACTTGTATATATATATATATATATATATATATATATATATATATATATATATATATATATCTGTGTGTGTGTGTGTGTGTGTATAGTGCAGCGATCCAGTGAGAAACATATCTTGTGAGAGCATGAGAGGCATTTGAATAACTCTCCATATAGATCAATTTTTCATAATCCAACTGTATAGATTACAAGTATATATTAATATTTACCTTCCCACAAAAATTTTTCACCATCCGATTTGTAGATCATTCACAACAACAAAATACTTTTCGACGCTCTATATTGAATTTCAGGCTCACCGTTGGATGTAAAAAGTGTATATTGTACATATGGCCATGTAAATAATGTCTGCTTGTAATGATTTTTTGTGAGAAGGTAAATGAAATGATGCCTTTTCCATCTATACGGTTAGATTTTTAAAAACAGCTCCCAATTTGTAGTTATTCAAATGCCTCTGATGCTCTCGTCATAGGATGTTTCTCACTGGATCTCTACCCTATATTTATATATATATATATATATATATATATATATATATATAGTGATGTGTACTAGGTTGAAGTCAAAATCATCATTGTCATTGTAGTTATTTGAGAATGCATTGGTGGTTCCCCGATTGTTGATAATTTTACTAAATGATGGTTGGTAGTCTGGATAATTATTGTTGATTTTCCTCGAGGGGTGAATTTCCTCTTATTCTTTGGAGTTTATTGAACGTCTGGTACACCCAGTGTCAGTGGTGCCATTTAACTATGTTGGTGGTGTTGGTGTTGTAGGTGGTGCCACCAACAATTGTAACAGTGGTGGTTCATACCAACAAAAGTAGTTTGGTTAGTACTAACATAGAGGTGACGTATGTGTGGGTTATATCTAGAAATACAATGAGTTAATTTGTGCAATCTATGATTATCTATATTGGTGTTATTTTTTAGGTTCTATTGAAATGTGTTTGACTAGAGAAGGCTAAGCTTGTAATGGGGATACTTCATCATTTTTTGGGTCTCTTTTATCACTCATATTTCTTGAGCGTATGAGGATGTCCCCTATAATTGCATTTACATTCTTGGTAGTGGTTTCTTTCTCTATCTTGACCTTTGTGTTGTTGATGTTTTTTATGGACTTCTAAAAATTGAGGCCATATTTGGATAGACCCCTAACTTGATGGAATTGTCAATGTACACTGCCGATGGAATGAATTCTAGTAAGGTTTTGAATTGTTGTAGTGAACACATGGTAGTGAGTTGTGTTGAAGCCACCCTTATCATCGTGTATATTGGTTTTTTATTAGTACTCTTAAACTTGATATATTTCCACAATCTCTTAATCTTGCCACAAAATTTGGTGAATATTTCATTTATTATTTGTTGGAAAGCCTTAAGGTACTCTAGGGAACATAATGGAAGTTCTATGCTTATTGATTGATAATTGTTTTTGCAAGTCCGCTAGGGTTTGGAAGGATGGTAGATCCTTCCTGTTATACTAGGCTAAGGTCGGTGCCATATAATGTTCAAGAAAAGTAGTTGCTTAATATATTGTAGTCACCATGAACCTCCACCATGTTAGAATAGTAGAAAATTTACATGTGCTAGAGGATCTCCTATCTTAGAGTGTATTTTGTAACTTTGGCCAGTCAAAGTTATCTGGTAGCTTTACACTAGACAATGGAATCCCTAAATGTATTCTATCTTCTCTCAGGATATTTGAAATTTAGTGGGATTTCTTGCATCAAAGAATCACCAATCAACTCTTCTTTGGTTTATTTGTCCATTGTAGTCAAAGTTGATGAACCTATATTTCTATAATTGTTGGTGATGTTTACCGGGTGATACCAACAATGTAGTATTTTACCATGACATTGGTCTTGTATAGATCATTGGTTGGGGGTAATTACTTCCCCTCTAATTGTGTGATGCATCACTAGAGGTGTTTCCTTCACTCATCTGCTTTTATGTCTCTTCAAATTTTTAATCACTATGGATTTGTTTATAGTTTCTTTGTTAGCATGACGAAGGACTGTTAAAATTGACTTTCTAGGTGGATTCTACCACAAAGGCACATGCATGGTGACAAGAGGTGGATAATGATAGACCCTCATTTGAAATGAACCCATCCTGTGTAAATTAGGATGCTAGAGGTTGTATGGAAATGATCTTTGTGCGAGGCCTATAGGTGGTCCTTTGTAGGAAAGTGGCCTTGGATGGTGCATGCCCAAATAATAATTGAAATTTTATAGAAGCATTTAACAACCATTTGTGGGTTGTTTATGATGGTTCTTATTTGGGGTTTCATCCTCCACCACATGCATTTCTATTACTACATAAGTGTGCTTAGTACAATCAATCCTAGTAGACTTTTCTTTCATACCGATCTAGTTGGTGTTGAAGACCTCCTTATGTATATTAGAGTTCTTCTTGTTCATCTCCAAACATTTTATGCTAAAAAAGTACCCATAAAATATGAGCAAATAAGGGCTTGTAGGAGTTCCGTTAGTTTCGTGAAAATAGGATAAACATATTTTAGATGTAGGGTTTAGTTGAAATTGTTGGTTTGTATGCCTAAAGTGCCCATCAATATGATGATTGTAATGGGGCATTAGACCTGATTTGATAATGATAAAGGTAAATTTGTCTATTATGTTTGTCTCATTCATGAGATGATGACACAAACATATTAGATATACAAAGAATGATGGTACTCGATGACATATGTCTTTAGGTTTAGGACATGAACAATGACATCCTATGTATGATCAGAATACATACATTCTTGTGATGTCCCTAGTCATATATTACTGTGGAAGTAAAAGAGACAACAATAATGCATAAGACTAGAATCTTTGTTGGTTTATGACATAATTTCATCATTAATGATAGGTGATATCAAACCAAACACATAGGTACTTGTTAGAGAAGAGTGTATTGGATAGATACACCTTGAGAGTAATACATGGAGACCATGGGATGGTAGTCGGAATCAGCTCTCATAATGATAGTGGTGATTGTAGTTCTTGGACCTGAAGTTACTACATTCATCACATATTGTTGGATGTTTTTTGACATCATCCAATATGACCTCGAATAAGGGTTTCCATAAAGGTGATCTTCGGATGCATTGTGACACTTGGGGATTGTGTGTGAGCAAAGTAGATGGGATTTGTCCCTCCTACAGGAGATTGATATCCATGCCACTTGATAAGTGAGACTGAGAAATGTTTTGCCATACGCATGTGACTCAATATGTGATATGTGAGCTCACATGCATCTCATACAGTCTACTCTAGATCAAGGAACAAAGATAGAACATTGAAGCGGATGACAATTCCATGCCTTGATTTTGATCCAGATATCAGTGAAAAAGGAACTATACAATCATGGTAATATTGATCACAAATTTTACATTGAAGTTGTTGTCCAACTTTCCAATTACTTGAGTAGTAATGATGTGTTTCTAGATACTTCTCATTGTTTATAATGCCATAAATTGGTTATGGACATTCACTGCCAACATAATTTGGGACCTATAGGGTCACACACATAGGTTGTGTGTTGAATAGGAGTTTATTTATGAATGAGGTTTAACTTGACTACTAAAGTTTTTATGTATTCAATTTAAAAGACAATGGATGAAAATTGGTTGATTATGCTATGACCCAGCCAGTTCAACTGTTTAACCGGTTGATTCAAGTGTCTAGTCAATTTGAACAATATTGGTTGAATCAGAAATCTAAAATGAATAGTTCAAAAGTGAACTGACCGATTCGGACATTGAAATGATCGATTCAGGTTAGGACTTACCCAATTTATTGATCAATATGATTGGATCAAGAACGGATGCTAATGTCATGTTGCGCATTAATCAAATATTAAAAAATCCAATACAATTGCAAATAGGAAACATAGTGAATCGATCGATTCAAGGGTTGAATTAATTGACTCACATGTGAACTGATCGGTTTGGTAGTGAACTGACTGACTCACATGTGAACCAATTAGTTCAGTAGGAAATTGAATGACACACATGAGAACCAATCGAATCAGCAGTTAACAAATTGGTTCATGGTTCACAGATTTAGCAAATTCATGAAATTATGTCTCTTTGACTCCCAATTGATCTGAAAATCATGACTCTGACCCTTCTATAAATAGAGGTTAGTTGAGGCTTTCTAAGCACACAACAATAAGCATTGATAATTGTTGTCCTCTCCAATTGTGGCAACTAGAGAGCCCGAGCAATTCCTACCCATAAAAGGGAGGGATGGGAAGCGAGAGACTATATGGGAGACCAAATCATCCTAGCAGGCTGACATTCAAAGGGACAACTCATTCTTGTTGGCTCTGTTAGTATAGCATGGAGTTCTTGGTGGTCTATGTGGACTACTTAATGGGAGGAGGCCTTTTCCACCTTCTAGGAGAACATCGTCAACTACTATCAGTGGTCTTGCACCAAGAGGCCTTGTTGACTACTGTTTGAGTGCTCCTTGAAGAAGAATCACACTACTCCAAGGATAAGTCATTAGATTTTCTCCAGGACCAGGTATATCTCTTGCAACCCTCATTCCCAGTTCACTATTTTTGACATGATGTTCTATTCAAGGGGAATATGATAGTAAAAAAATTGTTTCCATTGCCATGTTTGTAGCCATATTTCACAACCATGGTATTAGAGCCATGTCAATTTACTATGTTTTGAGGTTTAATCGATATGATTGGATTTTTAGGTTTATCATTTATTTGTTAAATATGATGCAGACATCTATACAATTAATGTTCATATCCAATTAAATACCACATGTGATCCATATATATATATATATATATATAGAGAGAGAGAGAGAGTCAGGCTAGAATACACTCGAGTGTTTAGATCTCACGAAATACTCAAGTGTCTTTGCTTATCAAGACTATTTTTTGCAAAATGTAAACCATTGATCTTTATTGTCGTACTATAACTAGGATACATACAAATTTTGAGCTCATTTGGATGAGTGTAAGTCACTCATCCAAGGGCAACAAAATCGACGCGTGAAACTAATTTGAAATGCATAATTTTTGTGGTCTTTATAACATGACCTATAAATGTCCAAATGCGTTCAAAATTTTCATATGAGCTATTCACAAGATGTTTAACAGGATCAATGGATTAGATTTTTGAAAAAAATAATGCATCATGAAAAACTACTTGAGTGTATTCTATCTTGACTATATATATATATATATATTATTTATTTATTTATATATGCAATATATATGTGTCACCCTAAAATGTGTTTTCATGGTGGATGTAAGCATGGTTATGGCCAATAACCCCTAGATCTTTGTGCTTGGTTAGATGGTTGTTATTCATGTTTTACATCTCGACTTGCATATTGAGCGTCTCTCATATTTTTCATATGTAAAAGTATTATTGCTTTCCTTCCTATGCTCCCCTAAAATGTAACTAAAGGCTTCTCTATTACAATATAATATATTAAATAAGAATAGGATATTTTTCTTTCATATTATGCCAAAGAAGGTGTTCAACACCAGAAGGACCGACCAACTCAGATGTCATGTTGATCGACAAGAAGACTGAGGAGAATAGACTACATGAGGAGCGAATTGATTCACTAGTGGCCCTACCGATCGACTGGAGGAGTCCAGACGTCGCTTGGATCGGGGAACAAACCACTGATCCAAGAGACCAACTGACCAACCAAGAGGCCAACTGATAGGTTCATGATTTGAATCGATCGACCTGGACTGGTTCCATCATAGATCTTCATCAACAATAGGTTTCTACATATGATGTGGACCTTATGTGGTAGTAGTTCCTTGTGTCTCTAAGGAATTACATTAGTAAGGCCATAACCATTTTTGGTGTTTTACAAGTTCATGTTTCATTTGTGAATATAGTATCTATATGATACATATGAGTATGTGGTGATTTGATATGTATATATATTTAAATAAATCTAAATCAAATGTTAAAGTATTAGATTCTTTCCATAAGCAACAATATGAAAATATTGATTGACTAAGTGTGGGCATGCCAAGCATGGTGTGTTGTCTATCTCGTGGAAGTGTGATGGTAGTTATGTGGGCATGCCAAGTAGGGTGCATTACTATCATGTTGGCTTTTGGGTTAGACTTAACTTGGTGACCTTAATGAGATTAAGGGCCTAAAAACATGCAGATGACTATGGCTAAGAGTTGTTCATACCATCTATCCAAGAATTGCATGAAATGCAATTGGAAAAAAAATTCTAACTTAATAATTGGTTATGGACATTGGCGTTGGCTAGGTAATAACTCAATATTTCTGGTTCTTGTCTCACTAGAAGGTTGTACATTGCAATCTTCTAAATCGATAAGTGAGGTGTAAGGAGTGGGATACCTGAGAGGAACCACTCCCTACTAAAATAAAAAGGCAACATCCCAAACCAAATACCAACATAAAAAAATTTCAAAATGGATGAATACCAATTTATTCAATATGAATGTATCATAACACCAAAGTAGCATTGGAATATAAAGATGTATATAACCATTACAAATCTTATTATCATAATTAGACTTCCACCACGTAGGGTGATATAAAGGAAAAACTAACTACATATAGGACTAGCTAAGGATCACCTAATAACTCCAAGCAAGTCTCCCACAAGGTCAGCTACACTGGTTGTGGTCCAGGTCCACCTTGATTGTCCTCTACTTGTCTAACACCTGGGGTTGGAAGCATACCCCACAAAAAGGAAAAGAAAAGAGAACATCAGCAAAAATATGGAATGTGCATACTGAAGTAAAATTTAGCAATTATGGAATAAAAGGTTATCAAGTAGAGAAGGCTTCCCATAAAAAGTAAAGGACTACTCAATAGGGAAAAAAAGAAAAGAACAACAACAAAAGAGATACTTGCCATAACCAAATAAATAAAATCCTGCCATACTAGCACATATAAAGGATTAGGGGACACACCCCATAATCATCAACATGCATGCATATGAGATAAACATAACATTAGAACAATATAAAGACAAAGGCGGCCAAGCCTCACAAACTTGAAACCTGATAAAGTGACATACTGCCAACACCCAATATATATAAGTTGGGACAAGCCTCACAAACTTGAAATATGGGTATGGGGAACCACCACCTCCATCCCAATAATAATAGGGGCATACTACCCAAAAACCATTGCAATTACACTACTCTAGTGATACTGAATCACATCACATGTTTAATATAGAGGCACGTAAAAAGGTATTTTCAGATTAAAAAAAAGTTGCCATCATACTAATGGACAACATAAAAAACCACCCCACAAGTGGGAAAGAGATATCACATATCATCAATTAGTGTTCCAACATGATTAGTGTATAAGAAAGAGACCAAAATATTGTACAAGTATCAATCACAAATAAAAGGTACTTCACATGAAGCATATTTTCCAAAGGAACAAGTATGTAGTAGGTTAATGTTCATAGGACCAAGAGAATGATAAATTAGGTGATTTCTCAAAAAGAATAATCAGGGATGCAAACATACCTTACTCAAGAATATAAATAGTTCAAAGTCAGTATGAGATCCAAGCCTAGGTTTCCAAAGCACCTATGATACATATATGTAGAACTAAGGTTAGGTTCTTATTAATTATTCAAAACCCTAAAAATTAGATTTTGAATATTAGTGAATTAGGTTATCAAAACCACATCATATTTTAGATTATCCTTTTCTAAGTTCAAAACATATTTTATTATGCTTTTCTTACTTTTAAAATATTTAGTTATGAATTTTACGAGTTATAATTATTTAGATTAAACCATTAAAATTACTTATTATTAAACATTACATTTTAGCAAAAAAAATCAACACCATTAGAAAGCTTACATTTTTTTGAATTATTGACTATTTATTTGTATTTTTCTGATTAGTATATAATTTAATATGAATTTTACAAAATCCAACAAATCAGAAAATTCCACATGGCATAAAACTGGAGAAAGAGGAAGAGAGAGAGAGAGAGAGAGGGAGGGAGAGCTGTGCGATCTGAGTTGGCCCAATCAGGGCTAGACAACTCAGTCGGAAACTGATCTACATCAGAGAGACCGAGACGCAAGGCAAAGAAACAAAATCATGTGACGTAATGAAAATACCCCCAATAAAAACTCAAACAAGAAGGGGAAAACGAGAGGGAATAATAGGAATATCATCCCTGGAATTGTTCTTCGTCGAGTGGAACTAGAAGTAAATAATCTTAGAGACTCAAGATCTCAATAAAACCCCAATCTCAGAGAGGAATCCATGGAAATTGAAGACGCCTTCGAGTTCCTGGAAACAACCCAAACTCAATGAGTGTTTGCTTGAGTTCAGAGGGTCACCAGAGGTGAAGATAGTACCTCTGTAGATACCAGGAACCTTACAAAATAGGGGGAAGAGGGAAGATGAGGAACAAGTGGGAGAAAACCAAATAAGATTGATAGATCAGATGTGAGGTCAAGGCAAGTTGATAGGAGGCATTCACATGGTTGAAGAGGCTTAGAACAAGTACGGAGGTGAACATCGATGCAGGTCCCACGGAGGCTACTGGACACGATGATTGGGTCAGGCTATGGGTGAACCAAGGCTTTGCGAACAAAGAAAGAGTCATATTGATGCTTATCGAGGACTTAAATATCCTGAAGGTGGTAGAGCAGGCCGAGTCGAGCAAGGTACTCGCCGAAGACGAAGCTAGTAGGTTCGGGTGTGTAGGTGTAGCAATGACCCAATTGAGGGAAGAGGAGAATTCCTAGGAGGCCAAGGGTGGTTTCAGGGAAATTGTACAATGTCGAGAAGCGGTGGTCGATCGTATGTGAAAAATGATGGAGAAAGCCAATTTAGGGGTTTCTTGTATATAGGGAGTTAGGGTTCATGTGAGGGCTCGTAGAGTGTGGAATCGAAAAACAAAATAGATGGAGGAAAAATGGTGAGAAATGGATGAGAAACAAGGATGCTAGAAGAAAAAGGAAATCCATTGTTACTGTACACAGTGGGTCTCTCTCCTACTCGAGGTAGGAGATGATGCCACAACTGTTAGATCAAAAAATTGACGACCCAGATCACCTGTATAATCATATTAAGAAACCAAGGCGCGTGACAAAATCAAATAATTAAACAAAGTGACATTGCATTTAATTTCCTCTTTCTCTTTATTCATTTAAGGGTTCAAACATTATCCAAATTAAGTGAACTTTTGCACAGAGGCTAATTAAAGCAGATAGATTTTGATTATGCAATTAGATTTTCCTTTTTATAACTTTTAATGTGTTAGATAAATTAAGTTTTATTTTCTCTTTCCTCCTTCATTAATGGTTATAAGATTATCCAAATTTGATAAATTTCACCCAGAAGTTACATTAAGTATGTTAGATATGAATTTTCCATTAATTCCTCATGTTGAAGTTGTTTGTGCATTTATTTGAATATTTTGAAGGTTCTACACACTTTCTCTCTCCTTATTTCATATTTCAATCAAACTATCTCCAAATTGAGTAAAAATTCACCCAAAGAATTATTTTAATGTGTAGATTATGAATCTAAGATTATTTTCCACTTTGGAGTCATTAAGTATTTTATTTCATATTTTGAAAGAAAAAAAACCTTTTCTTTTTAAAATAAATTTGATATGATTATTATTATCCTAAATTGGTGAAACTTATCATTCATGTAAACTTGAACTCAAAATAAAATGAATATGAAGTTATTCTTATCCAATTACTTCCTCTTTTATTAATTTTAGCTTATTATCCATTATTTCTATTATTTCTCTTTTTAATTAATTAAATATCACATTACTTTGCTTACAGAGTTATTATTTGTCTTTTTAACTCTTCCTTGTTCTAAAAGGATAAGGAAAGATCTAGAATGAATCTATTCTAACATTATCTCACATAAGGTTATTTATTTCATATTTTTTTTGAAATATATATCATTATTCTCAATTATGGACACCTTGTCCTATTATGCACATTATTACCTCATGTATATGTACCTTTCATTGATTTTTATGATTAAATTGAAAGTATTATGTCATCTTTGTTTATATGTCTACATGTTAGGATGATTTATTTATGCATTATCATATTAAGGTTTTGATTATCCACCAATGGGCATATCTTTTATCTTTGTTTGGCTAAGCCCAAAAGACTAAGGTATCTAACTTCTCAACCTTAGAATAATTTTAGGTTCTAGGTTTCAGTATGTTACATGAGGGATGTCAATTTAAACAAAAAGTGGGATCAATAATTAATTAAAGGCCTAATTAATATCATCAATATTATCAAATCAAATCAAAAGAATTTGACAAAATTTGCAATATTTTTTGTAGAATCTAATTGCAAACACAAACGTGTTTTCTTTGTGATCAATACTTGAGGAGGACAAGCTGAACGAGAACAACTTTCATGACTAGTTCTGGATGTTGAGAATCATTCTCACTCAATAGTGTGAGCTCTATGTACTAGAGATACTAGAGCTAGATGAAACTTCTCCCACCGTGCCTAAGACTAACAGGGATGCTTACAAGAAGCACTCTGGAGATGTCATGGATGTCAAGTGGCTAATTTTGTGATCAATGAACTATGAATTGCAAAGGAAACATGAGAACATGGATGTCATTGAGATGGTAACACATCTTAAGAACATGTACCATGATCAAGAAAGACAAGAGAGAGATGACATTTCAAGGGCATTTTTCAAGTGCAATATGGCTGAAAGAGATCCAGTTGGTACTCAGACACTCAATTTGATTGGGTATGTGGAGAACCTTTTGAGACTGGGGTTTCCCTTAGGCTAAGAGTTGGCCATAGATGTGATTCTGTTGTCACTGTTGGAATTATACAACCATTTTTTTTGAAATAGGTAAATATATTGCCAAAGGAAACATGTGCAACACAACAGGACCCACAAACAAAACATGTACATGGGAGATTATCTACAAAACCCCCAGTATCTATTGGCTTGCTCAGATAGGCTTGAAGCTAAGCCTTTTCTATACTTCATAATTCGAGACAAAGCAATATCTATCTTAGTAATTACCATTTCCTCGTTTCAAGCCTTTCTCCCATGATTTCTATTGTTTCTCTCCTCCCACACAAAATAGTAAACACCTACAATGCATAGTCCCCCAATAGCTTCCTCATTCTTGCTATTGAGTTTGGACTTTAGAACAGAGATCGTACTAGTAATATTGTCACCATAAAACTAACCCCATTCACTCTTCAGGCATACATTTGCCCACAACCTCCTAAACAAGCTACACGATCCAAAGAGATGGTTATGGCTCTCATCATCTCTGTTATAAAGTGAACACTTCACCTCCATCTACAGACCCCACCTACTCAGCATGTCCATGGTAGGAAGCTTAGATGAGATAGCTTTGTAGGTCGTAGTTCTCCATTTTGAAATGTGGCAATAGTTCCAAAACATCTCATGCCAAGGAACATCATCCCTAGCATGAGTGTTGATCCATGGTGTCGCCCTTGGGTCACCCAAATAGGAAACACCATTCATATCAACACTGTAAGAATTCTGAACCACCTCCCACTGTTTACACATATTCCCCATTCTAGAAGATGAACCATCATATCCATGTTGAACTTTGCCATATCTCTTCATCATCCACTAAGTCCAGATGTTATTGTAAAGAAGTGAAAACACCTCCTTACTAAAAATTTGAACAATAAAACCTCCAGTCCAAACACACATTCAAGGTATCTTGGAGTGGGTGTAAAATTTTCAAATCTTTATATAATGGTAATCAAAAGACCAATGTATAGCAGCGGAAGAAAATATTTGACTATTCAATTATAAAACAAGGAAACATCTTAACTTACATAATAAGGATCCATGTAGAGCAAATCTAAACCACCTCAAAATTGTCTCCAAGCTTTAACTTCATAATCTATGTCCAGGTCAACATGTCAAGCCATCCATGTCCTCCACCTAGGGTTGGAAGCATACCCCAGCAAAAGAGAAACAAAAGGAGACATCAACAAAGGCTAGTATGTGCATACTAAAAATAAAATTGAGCAATTTATAAGGAATAAGGGACATCAAAATAAAAGGCTTCCCATACAAGAGATAAGGACTACCCAATCGGGCATAAAAGAATAAGATCACAACACATATAAAAAGAAGATACTTGCCATAAATCAACATAAAAACGATTGTTCCATAAATAAATCCACTACCATGGTGGGAAACAAAGCACAAGTAGGACACACACCCCACAATCAATATCTTGCATGCATGTGAGACAAACATAGTCCTAGAAAAATATAAACACAAAGGCAGCCAAGGCTTCACATCCTTGAAAACTTGATAGAGAATGTCTCGCCGTCAAACTCCCAATATTTATAAAAGTTGAGCCAAGGCTTCACATCCTTGAAACTCAGGTATGGGGAACCACCACCACCATCCCATAAACAAAAAGGGCAGACACCCAAAACCATTGTAATTTACATTATTCTAGTGCTACTGATTCACATTTGCATGTAAATATAGAAGCAAGTAAATAGTTCAGTCAGAAGATGATCCAAAGGTTGTCATCACACAATGGACAACACAAACATATAACATCCACTTAAAAGTGGCACATAACAATAAAAGAGACCATCATGCACCAAGGCACAAGATAAGATATCAAGAAAATATCCAAGTCCATAACAAGAAAGATAGTTTACATGAACCATGATATCAAAAGAATAGACATATGTGTAGGCTAAAGTCAAAAGAATGATAAAGTAGGTGAATTGCTCAATATGGATGAATAGGGGATACAAGATACATAAGAGAGAAGAATTTCTCAATATGAATAATCAGAGATGCAACATACATCAAACCAGATTCCAAACTGCTAAGCACTCCTAGATCCAAGTCTAGGTCACCAAAGGCCTATCAAACACATATACATATTTTAAGTCAATTTCATACATATAGACCAAACCCTAAAAACTACCTTTTTATATATGTGTGAATTAGGTTATGAAAACTATTCCATATTTTAGGTTATGTTATTATGAGTCTAAAACATATTTTATTATATTTTTCTGACTTATATATAATTAGTTATGATTTATACAAGTTATTATCTTATTTAATTAGATCCATTAAATCACCCTTTTAAAACATCAGTTTCAGGTGACAAAACCCATACCATTAGTTAGATCTTAATTTTCTAATTCCAATTAATATTTTTCCATAATTTTCTAATCATCTGATAATTAGTTATACATTTTTAATTACTGACCAATCAGATAATTCCACATAATAAATTTGCATCAAAAGTGGATAACAGAAGAGGGGCTCGTGTGACTTGGCCCAATCATAGCCGGCCAAGTCATCGGTCAAACACTCGCAAGACCACGACCAGAGGAGGGAGATAGAATATGTGAAAAGACGAAAATACCCCTGGTCGTAACACAAAGCAGAAATGCCGAGAAGGGCACAATGTGAAAAGCACCACAACCATTGTTCCTTCCTTGTATCTGCGCGACTGTAGGCTTTCCAAAGAGAAACCAGGTGAAGCCGACAACGATTGAAGCCAAAAAAACTCAAAACTGACGTCGGGGTTGGATCCTTGGCATGCTTCCGGTCACAACAAGCCCAAGCTCGGGCGGATCGGAGCACAGGGCCACAAAAAAGGCATCGACAGACCACTCTTGAGATCACAGAATGACGAAGGACAATGAGGTCCTCACAGGAAACTATGTAGGGAGCACCGTCAATCCCATACGAAGAGAAACGCAATGAAAACAAGCACCGAGGTGCATAGAAATATCGAAATTGGCTCGAAGGTCAGAAACCAAAGAAAAGGGGGAAAGCCACGGTACCTTCCGAACAGCCGAATTGAAGGCTCGCAAAGCTTGCCCACGCCTTCACGACACGAAGCAGGCTTTAAACAGACCCCGCCGACGACCGAGATCCCCAGACGCACTCGCCACCGCCGCAACAGGTGTTCAAAGTAGGGAAAGGAAGGTCAGGGTCAGATGTCACCAAACCAAGGAGACCGGCCACCTCCTGGGACCCCAACGGAGGTAAGGGAACATGTCCCCAGTAGTCTGAAGGTCAGGACAACATAAGAGAAGAAGAGGAGGAACGGAAATAGGGGAAGAAGAATATAACTTTGCAAATGAGGTGCAAAACATAGAAACCCATATATATTTGATGCTTGATTGTCGGAAGAGAAGAGGAAGCTGAGGGAGAAGGAATCCAAGGCAAAGGAGGAAGGTAGGTGGAGGGAAAAGAGCAGGATCGAAGAAGGAAAGGGAACCTATGCGCCAGGAAGCCAGAAGAAAATGGAAGGTAGGGGATAAAATAGAAACTGATAGATCGAAATCCAATGGCCCAAGATGGGCCTGTGATTAAGCAAGTAGAAAAAGACTCGCGTGACCAATAAATCGACAGACACTTATTCAAACCAAATTCGATTAAAGTGAAACATTCACATTATTTCCTATTTCTTTCTTTCTTCAATTAAGGGTTCATACATTATCCAAATTAAGCCAAACTTGGCACACAAGTTAAGTTAAATATGTAGATTCTGAGTCTCCAATTAGATTTCACTTTTGGAAACTTTAGATGTATTATTTAATATATTCTTTATTTCTCTTTTCCTGATGCATTAATGACACATGGATGATCCAAATTAGGTGAAACTTCATCCACAAGTCATAATTAATGTATTAGATACGAATTTGCAATAAATTTTATATTTTGGAGTTGTTTGCATATTTAATTAATATTTTGAAGATTCTACACACTTTCTCTTTCCTGATTTTACCTTTTAAGCAAACTTTCTCCAAATTGGATAAAAATTTACCCAAAGGCTATATTTATTATGTAGATCACGAATATAACATTATTTTCCTATTTTGGAGTCAATTATTATATTTATATATTAATTACAATTTTTAAGAAATTTCTCTCTCTTAACTTAACATATTATTTCAAGGTAGTCCAAATTAAATGAAAATTGACATGTAAACTTATTTTAATGTGTAGATTATGAATTTGGAGTTTATTTCCGCTTTTAAGAATTTATTACATGGGTTTTTTCATATGGCCCATTAGAGGCCCATTAACATCATTATGCATCCAATTAAGTTATTTATCATCTTGTTATCACCAAATGATTTTTTGACGTATTATATTACATTATTCATGCATTAGATTATTAGGATCACTCTAATCTTAACCTAGTTTGGTCAAACCCAAAAGGTCACAGTTCTAGGGTAGGGTTCTAGATCTGGTATGTTACAACACTCCACCCCTCTAAAAGGATTTCATCCTCGAAATCAAAACATCTAATGATCAACAACCAACTACACTCCACCCCTTAAAGGGTTCAACCTAACCAGTCAAACTAAACAACTTTTAGAGCTACCCACATCTCTTATCTGTGAAAGATTTTAGAGATATATTTTTCTCATGTATCCAACTATTTAGTCACTATCTAGGGTTGAGCTTTAGGTCCTTGTGTCTCTAACCTATCAACCCTACATGAACATCCAAAAGTCATAGGGTAGGTCAATTATACCTTTATTTTAATCCTAGTCAAAAAACTAGGGTTAGATTCTACTCAACTAGAGTTTCTCTTCATTGTGACTTAGTTCAAGAAAACATCGATAAATCCGAGAAATTTTTGTACGTATAGTAATATAATTGAAAATATATTTTCCTTCGAAGAATCATACGATATGAAACAATGGAGAGCTCAAAATCAAAGCAAAAATAAAGTCACAATATTTCCATATGAATACTTCCTCATAACTTATTCTTGTCCTCAAACCAAACCTTATTGCATAAAAGATAATCATATATCAGATCTAGGGTCAGCATATCACTTAAAGGTAACTAACTAAGTCAAGGGTTCTAAAGGGAGACAAAATTGAAATAGTCGATTCTGACTACCATGGGCTCTAATACCATGCTATAAAGAAGTGAAAACACCTCCTTACTAAAAATTTGAACAATAAAACCTCCAGTCCAAACACACCTTCAAGGTATCTTGGAGTGGGTGTAAAATTTTCAAATCTTTATATAATGGTAATCAAAAGACCAATGTATAGCAGTGGAAGAAAATATTTGACTATTCAATTATAAAACAAGGAAACATCTTAACTTACATCATATAGATCCATGTAGAGGAAATCTAAACCACCTCAAAATTGTCTCCAAGCTTTAACTTCACAATCTATGTGCAGGTCAACAAGTCAAGCCATCCATGTCCTCCACCTAGGGTTGGAAGCATACCCCAGCAAAAGAGAAACAAAAGGAGACATCAGCAAAGGCTGGTATGTGCATACCAAAAAGAAAATTGAGCAATTTATAAGGAATAAGGGACATCAAAATAAAAGGCTTCCCATGCAAGAGATAAGGACTACCCAATCGGGCATAAAAGAATAAGATCACAACACATATAAAAAGAAGATACTTGCCATAAATCAACATAAAAAGGATTGTGCCATAAATAAATCCACTACCATGGTGGGAAACAAAGCACAAGTAGGGCACACACCCCACAATCAATATCTTGCATGCATGTGAGATAAACATAGTCCTAGAAAAATATAAACACAAAGGCGGACAAGGCTTCACATCCTTGAAAACCTGATAGAGAATGACTCACCGTCAAACTCCCAATATTTATAAAAGTTGAGCCAAGGCTTCACATCCTTAAAACTCGGGTATGGGGCACCACCACCACCATCCCATAAACAAAAAGGGCAGACACCCAAAACCATTGTAATTTACATTATTCTAGTGCTACTGATTCACATTTGCATTTAAATATAGAGGCAAGTAAATAGTTCAGTCAGAAGATGATCCAAAGGTTACCATCACACAATGAACAATACAAACATATAGCATCCACTTCAAAGTGGCACATATCAATAAAAGAGACCATCATGCACCAAGGCACAAGATAAGATATCAAGAAAATATCCAAGTCCATAACAAGAAAGATAGTTCACATGAACCATGATATCAAAAGAATAGACATATGTGTAGGCTAAAGTCAAAAGAATGATAAAGTAGGTGAGTTGCTCAATATGGATGAATAGGGGATACAACATACATAAGAGAGAAGAATTTCTCAATATGAATAATCAGAGATGCAACATACATCAAACCAGGTTCCACACTGCTAAGCACTCCTAGATCCAAGTCTAGGTCACCAAAGGCCTATCAAACACATATACATATTTTAAGTCAATTTCATACATATAGACCAAACCCTAAAAACTACCTTTTTATATATGTGTAAATTAGGTTATGAAAACTATTTCATATTTTAAGTTATGTTATTATGAGTCTAAAACATATTTTATTATATTTTTCTGACTTATATATAATTAGTTATGATTTATACAAGTTATTATCTTATTTAATTAGATCTATTAAATCACCCTTTAAAAACATCAGATTCAGGTGAAAAAACCCATACCATTAGTTAGATCTTATTTTTTTGATTCCAACGAATATTTTTCCATAATTTTCTGATCATCTGATAATTAGTTATACATTTTTAATTACTAACCAATCAGATAATTCCACATAATAAATTTGCATCAAAAGTGGATAACAGAAGAGGGGCCCGCGTGACTTGGCCCAATCACAGTCGGCCAAGTCACCGATCAAACACTCGCAAGACCATGATCAGAGGAGGAAGACATAATCTGTGAAAAGACGAAAATACCCCTGGTCGTAACACAAAGCAGAAAAGTCGAGAAGGGTACAATGGAAAAAGCGCCACAACCATTTTTCCTTCCTTGTATATGCGCGACTGCAGGCTTGCCAACGAGAAACCAGGTGAAGTCGAAAGTGATTGAAGCCACAAAACTCAAAACTGACGTCGGGGTTGGATCCCTGGCATGCTTCCAGTCACAACAAGCCCAAGCTCGGGCGGATCGGAGCACAGGGCACAAAAAGGCATCGACAGACCACTCTTGAGATCACAGAACGACGAAGGACAATGAGGTCCTCAAAGGAAACTACGTAGGGAGCACCGTCAAGCCCATACGAAGAAAAACGCAAAGAAAACAAGCACCGAGGTGCATAGAAATACCGAAATTGGCTCGAAGGTCAGAAACCAAAGAAAAGGGGGAAAGCCACGCTACCTTCCGAACAGTCAAATTGAAGGCTCGCGAAGCTTGCCCACGCCTTCACGACTCGAAGCAGGCTTGAAACAGACCCCACCGATGACCGAGATCCCCAGACACACTCGCCGCCACCGCAACAGGTGGTCGGAGTAGGGAAAGGAAGGTCGGGGTCAGATGTCACCAAACCAAGGAGACCGGCCACCTCCTGGGACCCCAACGGAGGTAAGGGAACATGTCCCCAGCAAAGGTCAGGACAACAGAGGAGAAGAAGAAGAGGAACGGAAACAGGATAAGAAGAAGATAACTTTGCAAAGAGGTGCAAAAGACAGAAACCCATATATATAGGATGCTTGATTGCAGGAAGAGAAGAGGAAGGTGAGGGAGAAGGAATCTGAGGCAAAGGAGGAAGGTAAGTGGAGGGAAAAGAGGAGGATCGAAGAAGGAAAGGGAACCTGTGCACCAGGAAGCTAGAAGAAAACGGAAGGTAGGGGATAAAACAGAAACCGATAGATCAAAATCCAATGGCCCAAGATGGGCCTGTGATTAAGCAAGTAAAAAAAGACTCGTGTGACTAATAAATCGACAGACACTTATTCAAACCAAATTTGATTAAAGTGAAACATTCACATTATTTCCTATTTCTTTCTTTCTTCAATTAAGGGTTCATACATTATCCAAATTAAGCCAAACTTGGCACACAAGTTAAGTTAAATATGTAGATTCCAAATCCCCAATTAGATTTCACTTTTGGAAACTTTAGATGTATTATTTAATATATTCTTTGTTTCTCTTTTCCAAATGCATTAATAACAGATGGATTATCCAAATTAGGTGAAACTTCATCTACAAGTCATAATTAATGTATTAGATACGAATTTGCCATAAATTTTATATTTTGGAGTTGTTTGCATATTTAATTAATATTTTGAAGATTCTACACACTTTCTCTTTCCTAATTTTACCTTTTAAGGAAACTTTCTCCAAATTGGATAAAAATTTACCCAAAGGCTATATTTATTATGTAGATCACGAATATACCATTATTTTTTTCTTTTAGAGTCAATTATTATATTTATATATTAATGACACTTTTTAGGCAAATTTCTCTCTCTTAACTTACCATATTATTTTAAGGTAGTCCAAATTAAATGAAAATTGACATGTAAACTTATTTTAATGTGTAGATTACAAATTTGGAGTTTATTTCCACTTTTAAGAATTTCTTACATGGATTTTGTCATGTGGCCCATTAGAGGCCCATTAACATCATTATGCATCCAATTAAGTTATTTATCATCTTGTTATCACCAAATGAATTATTTGACGTATTATATTACATTATTCATGAATTAGATTATTAGGATCACTCTAATCTTAACCTAGTTTGGTCAAACCCAAAAGGTCATAGTTCTAGGGTAGGGTTCTAGATCTGGTATGTTACAGTTATCCTTCTCTCTCAAGAACCTGTCAAGCCTTCCGCCATGACTTTCCTTCACCATGCACTTTGGATCTTTGAGGTTAAGACCCCCCTTGCATAGTGGTCTAGCAATAGTATCCCAAGACACACTATGCCCACTCCCACTGCAAATGAAATTAGCACATATTCTCCTTATACTGTCAGCAGTAGGTGATGGGATATCGTAGACCTCGCACCAAAATATGACCATAGCTTGAAGAACAGACCTGGTCAGCAACATCCTGCCTGCCATGGACATGTGAATGGCCACCCATTTATCGATTTTATCTCTGAGTAGGTCAAGACATTGTGAGAAATCTATAGATGAACCTTTCCCCCTGCCACTAGTGATCTGAGATATCTGGTCGGTAGCCTACCAATCTTGACCCCTAAAGCTACTCGCATCCTTCCTCTATTTGCATCATAGGACTTGGACAAATAGACCCTTGATTTATGGTATTGATATAGAGCCATGTTAGTTGCCCAAACTTCATTATACCTTTCCTGAGTTCCTTCAACCTATTGGTGTACCTAGTAAAGAACATGATTACATCATCTGTGAATATTAAATGTGAAATCACCATGATATTATTTATCTTACACGGATTCACCTTCTTCCTCTCAACTGCCTCATTCATCATAGTGGTAAGGCCCTCCATCAAGATGGTGAACAAAAAAGGGTATAAAGGATCCCCCTATCTGAGTCCATTCGAAGCAGTGAAGAGCCCCACATGACCTCCATTCAAGAGAATAGAAAAAGAGGTAGAAGTGATGCATTGTTTGATTATATGGATCCATCTCTCAATGAAGCCAATGGCCTTCATTATTGACCACATCGAGTCCCATCTAACATGATTGTAGGCCTTTGTAAGGTCAACCTTCAGGCAGGCCTTGGCGTTACTGTTTCTAGTCTTGAACCTTGTAAGGAACTTTGCAGCCAGTAGGGTGCTATCCAAAATCCTTCTTCCTTTAATGAAGGTGTTTTTCTCCTTTGATGTAATGGATGGAAGGAAAATCTTGAGTTGACCTAAAAGTACTTTAGAAACAATTTTATATAGTACATTACAACAAGAAATTGGCCTATAGTCAGCTATGCTTTCTATTTCATTCTTCTTAGGAATGAGCTTAATGAATGCATGATTCATAGCCCAGACCATGCTATGGCCATTAATGATTCATCTCACAGCTTTAGGAATATCATCCTTCACCAGATACCACATGGCTTTGAAGAACTTTCCATTCATGTCGTCAGGCCCAGGAGCTTTACTAGCATTTATGGAGAAAATAGCTTTCTTAGCATCCTCCTTATCCACCTACGAGCACAATGTAGCATTGGTCTCATTGTCCACCCTTCTATCTGGTAGTAACTCTGAGTAGCTGTCCCTATTACTGTCTACTTGATTGTAAAGCATGCTGAAGTAGTTGATAGCATTTAAAGCCACACCATCTCTTTCATCTACCACTTTTCCATTTTCATCAATCAGTTCATGTATAGATTCTCTCATCTCTTTTTTATTTATCGCTCTATGATATATATTAGTGTTACGATCTCCATCTCTAAGCTAGTCCATTCTACTACTTTTCCAGTAATACAATTCTTCGGCCTTTTTCAGTTTGCACAGCCTATCTTCAGCTTTATCTTCATCTTTGATAAGTTATTCATTTAGAGGGTCATTCCTGATCTTCTCCATAATATGATTATACTTCTGTTCAGCCTCTTTGAGTAGATTCCTCAAGTTAACCTTCTCTCTGCTCCACTTTTTAAGTGCCTTCTTAGTACTATGTATATTCTTTAAGGCTTTGAATAGGTCATTGCCCTCGACCCTAGTGTTCCAACTAGACTCAATGACTTCTTTAAAACTTGGCCACTCGCACCACCAATTAAGAAATCGGAAAGGTTTCCTAATTACTGGTCTGTCCACAATATCAACCTTCATCCATGCATGATCGCTCAAAGAGTTAGACCCCACTTTGATGAAAGAATTAGGCCATAGGTTCAACCTTTTCTCGTTGACCAATCCTTTATCAATAGAGCTAGTAATCCTTCTTTTATTTGTTTGTTTGTTGGACCAGGTGGTCTTTTTGCCTACTCTGTTCAATTCAATCAGCCCTACTTCTTCCATCATATTCCTGAAAGACGCCAAGATTCTTTCAGGTACCCTATTACCCCCATACTTCTCATATGACCTCCTAATATTATTGAAATCCCCTATGACAATACAAGGGATCTCATGTTGGGAAGTCTCAACAAGACTCTTCCACAACCCTGCTCTATCCCCCTCCTGACATTCCCCATAGACTCTCGACAAAATGAAGGAAGCACCCCCATTATTACAATAAGAAACTGTTAACAGATGATCAAATGTGTTGATGGCATCCACATCCCGGACATCACTCAGCCACCTAACAACAATGCGACCACCTTCTCTCTGATCAAGGTTAGATATAGATCTCCAACCATTAGGGAACAAGGCATCAATCCTTTCCCTGACAACCCTTCTTATTCTAGTCTCCAAGAAGATGACCAGAGAAGCACCCAATCTCTACTATAGCATTCCTTATCTCCCTTTGGCTCCCCGCCAAAGATGCCCCTCGCACATTCCATGTGAGGATGGACATGAAACAACCTTGTTGGACCCACCCCCTACAGTAGAGTGGGTGTTCTTCTTACCTTTCTTTGCTACACTTCTGGTCTGTCTGGGCTTCTACTATGCCTTTTGTCACTTACTACTGGATCCTCCTCATTGACATGGTCCAACACTAAGAACGGATTATCATCCTTTTTTTCTCCATGTTCTTTGTTTCCTCTGCTTCCTTGGACCTTTCCGTGTCCAATATTTCTCCTTCTTCCACCACTATGACCGCCTGCGTAGAAGTGATCGCCACAGCTATCTCCCCCTCACCAGAGGTAGTCGTAGTAGTTTCATCAGCTATCACAACCTCACTTTCCTTCATAACAGGGATGCTTGTAGTAGCTTTCTCCTTGCCTTTCCTAGACTCCAGTGGAGGTCTAGACTTGCCCGTCCTCCTCGCCCTGCCAAGCGGATCATCAGGGACAATGGGGGACACACATTTTTCCTTCTTTCTCTAGGGAAATCCCATGTGTCGTATCCAAACACTTTGCAGGTACTGCACCAATCGGGCAAAGATTCATACTTGAACCTCACTTCCCCATTCATCTTCATTGGGAAGCTCGACCATCACCTCAGGGGGGTGGCTCCTTGTCGGGGCAGATGTCCACACAAAATATGGCACATCCTTGAATGGATCCATTAGAGCATATATCAATTTCTCTAGGTACCCTAACGACATGGGCAATGACAGCTATGGCTCACGATGTCCAATGCTTACCCACATCCAGAAGGGATACCCAGATAGGTGTTGTGGTGAAGGTGGCTCTGTGAGTATCATCTTATGGCGTCCATTTATGGACTAGCACCAACTGATCATTGAAGAGCCACGGCCCCTTCATCATAGTGTCTTTGCGATCAGCATCACTGGCAAACCAGGTGAGAAAGAGCTCACCATCGAGAGTGAACACTTCAATCTCCCCCTTAGGTTGCCACTGTCGTATGATCCACCCCTTCAGTTGTTGGGGATGGCACTTCTTGCCAAGGATTTGTACTATCGTAGAGAAGTGATGGTAGTCCTCCATATCTTCCACAATTGCATCGTTGAACCTAGTCTACAGACACTTTTCCCCCTCCTTGTAGAAGGGCACCTTGGGATTAGCCACCACTAAACCTCGCATCTTTGGAGGAGGTCTTGCAACAGATCTGACCCAATATTGCCCTACCGTGACATCCGCATTAGGGGAAAACCATTCATCTACATCCAAACTACTGGTGGAGCTGGCAAAGTGGGTGGAGGTAGAGGGGGGTGGGGAACCCCCAATCACCATGGTCGGGATCTAACCTAATCTTTTTATGTGTGTCGATAGTAAAACATGGATGTGCTAGGTATGATGGAATCATGCAATCATTTTGTCATGAAGTACAACATGAATGATTTTGGCAAGCCATTATCATAATTACTTGGCATGTTGAGGATTGATGAAGTGCAGATGAATAAGAACAAACCTAAATCTATGATGATGATCAATAGATGGAAGTTCAAAGGAAAAGACAAAGGTAAAAAGAGTTCTAAAAGTAGCCAGGAACCAAAGTCTTCTGCATTGAAAGCTAAGGGAGGAGTGAACAAGGAAGGAAAGTACGACCACTATCATCAACCTGGATACCAGAAAGGAACTACCCTCTTTATATAGAGGAACTCAAGAAGAAGAAGGAGATAGAGATCTTCACTTAAGGAACAGAGAAGAAGTGAGCTAGAACTGTGGGTAGCAAGAGTTGTTCTCACTACAGTTAGAATCTGTCATTCATCCTGATGGGCACGAAATAGAATTGGTGAATTGCTATTATGTACCTAACATTAATGAAAAGCATAATGTACTTTATATGGACAAGAATATTATGAATAAATTGATGTTTCATTTTAGAAGATAAGATCTTGTATCGTAATTCCCTATGTTTCATAGTCTATACTTGATAGTTTTAAAGACAAATATGTATAACACATATGTTAAAAGACTCAATGACTCAAATAATGAATACCTATAGCATTGTTGTCTAGAGCACATAAATGAGAAATGCATTTCTAATATCCATATTGATGGTTGTCTAGACTCTTGTGGTTAATGAACCATTAGAGACATGCAAGTATTATTTATTGGGAAATATGACAAAGCACCTTTCACTAGATGTAGTGGGAGAGTGAGTATTCCATAAGGGCTCATACATTTTGATGTATATAAACCTTTTAGAATAAATGCTAGAGGTGATTAAATAGTACATCAATGATTTACTGATGATCTCAGTAGATATGGTAGATTTATTTAATGAAATATAAGTCCAAATCTATTGAAGTGTTCATGGAGATAATGAATGAAGTACGTAGCAACTTGGTATAAGTATTAAAACACATTGATATGATCGATGTGGAAAATATTTTACACCAAGAGTTTGAGGACCTTCTGGAGACTGTGATAATGTATCAAATGAACTCCACTTGAAACATAAAGATGTTTTTGAAAGATGGTGCCACATCATGTTAGTCATGGTGCGATCATAAATGAATCTAGTTGATCTTACCATTTCCCTTTGGGCACATGCTTTATGCTAAAACAATGTATCATTTTCAAAAGACACCATATGAGATATGGCATGGGAGGTGTACCTATATGTCTTCTAGAAAGATTACGATTGAATGCTTTTGTAATTAGTTTCTTAAAAAGCTTTGTACACAAATCACATAAATGTTGTTTTATTGAATACTACTTTCATTCCAATCCAATAAGAAAAGTGTTTGTTGCCAAGATGGTTGTATTCCTACACGGAATTTATTTAAAAAGGAATCAGCTAGAGAAAAGTAGAACTCAAAAAGTTCAAGACCAACAAGAAAACATTGGACCTAAAGAGGTACAATAGGAACAAGGAGAAGCACAAGTTTTCATGGAATCTCAAGTTCCTTATGAAACACAAAACCTCATTAATCTAGTTGGACACACCTTGAGCTTGAAATATTACGATATCTTATGGCTCAAGAAGGTGGTGAGATGGTCATAGACAATGATTCAACAACCTATCTTAAATCTATTGAGGAACCTAAATTTGAGAAATCACTTGAGTCCATATGATCAATAATGAACTCCATGTACACCAATAAGGTATGACCTTGTTGGATCCACCTGAAGGGATAAAATCCATAAGGTGCAATTGGGTCTTTAAGAAGAAGAGCGACATGGATAGTAGTGTACAAACCTATAAGAGCATATTGGTTGAAAAGGGTTTCAAACAAGTTCAAGGTGTTGAACATGATGAAATCTTTTCACCAGTTTTCATGGTTAATTCCATCAGCATCATGCTTGCCAATGCAGCTTAATGAGACTATGAGATTTGGCATATGGATGTTAAAACTGCATTCTTTGATGGGAATAATTATGAGGATTTGTGTGTGATACATCCTAAAGGTTTTTTATAAATCTAGTTATTGCAATTAAATTCTAGAAGCTACAAAGGTCAATCTGTGATTGTAGCAAGCATCTCAAAGCTGGAATCTTTGATTTCACAAGTTAGATTAAGAGTTTGACTTTATTCAAAATGAAGATGAAATATGTGATTATAATAGTTGAGTGGGAGCATATTTATATTCCACATAATGATGGGGAATAACATCCTTATACTAAAAATTGTAAACATGACAAGGAAAGTACCTTTTCTATGAATGACTTAGGGAAGCACCCTATATGTTAGGAATCAAGATCTGTACAGATAGATCTAGAAAGCTTCTTGACCTAAGTAAGAACATATACATTGTCTAGATGTTGAAGGGGTTAAACATGCAAAACTCAATGAGATAAGATTTTTCCATGTTCTATGGAATTAGTCTCTCAAGAGCCTAGTGTCCTTGTTCTTGTGAAGAATGGGAAAATATGAGTAAGATTCCATATGCATTTGCAATCAGATCTATCATGTATGAAATTTTATGTACTCATTCCATTGTCTCGTATGTATTGGACATGACAAGAAGGTATCTGTCAGATCATAGTTAAGGTCACTATATTTTTGTAAGGAACATCCTTGAATACTTTGGAAGCACTAAAATGATAGTTCCTTGGTTATGGTAATAAGGAAGAGTTGGGTGTAAAGGGTTATGTCAATGCAAGCTTCTAAAATGACAAATAAAATTAATGATCATAATCTAAATTTATGTTTGACCTTAATATACAACTGTAAGATGGAAAAGTTCCAAGAAAAAGATAGTTATTTCATCTACAATAGAAGTTGAGTATCTTGGTGTTATGGATACATCAAAGGATATTATATGGATCAAGAAGTTGATATATATATATATATACTTGTTGGAGGCTCTAATCATTTATGACATAGTAGAAATAGTGTGACAACAATGGATCTACTAGATAGTCAAGGAATCTCAAATAGTAGGCAAGGAATCTCAAATAGCATACTACAGAAATTCCATTTCATACAAAAAGTCGTTTAGTAAGGAGAAGTGAAAACTTGCAAAATATCGACTAGAAGAAAATGTTGCTAACCCACTACAAAAGCATTTTTGCAGTAGAAACATAATGGGCATGTTAAGATCACGAGGAACAAGATTTGTGGGTGACTCGATCTAAGTGCAAGTGGGAGTCTATTGGTATGTAGGCCCAGAGATCCAATCATATGATGATTGTAATGTGGCATTAGAACTAATTTGATAATGATATAGGTAATTTAATCTATTATGTTTGTCTCAATGATGGGATGATGACACAAACATATTAGTTGTCTAAAGAATAATGTTACCCGATGACATATGTCTGTAGGTTGAGGACCTGCCCAATCAGATCTTATGTATGATAAGAGTAAATACATTTTTGTTAGGTCCCTAGTGAGATATTATGATGGAAGCAAAATAGACAATAGTAATACATAAGACTAGAGTGTGTGTTGGTTGATGACAAAATCTCCTCAGCCATTATACGTGATATCATACCAAACACATAGGTTCTTGATAGAGAATCGTGTACCAGATAGACCCACCTTAATAGTGATACATGGATACCATAGAATGGTAGTCAGAATAACCACTCATAGTGATAGTGGTGATTATCGTTCATAGAGATGAAGTCACTACACTCATCACATATTGTTTGATGAATTTTGACATCATACAATGTGACCTTGAATAAGGATTTCCATACAGGTGATGTTCGGGTGCATTGTGACACATGAGGATTGAGTTTAGGTTTTGTAGATGGGATTTGTCCCTCCTACAGGATATTGATATCCAGGCCACATGATAAGTGAGACTGAGAAATGTATGACTGTACTCATGTGACTCAATATGTGATATGTGGTCTCACATGCATCTCATATAGTCTGCTGCAGATCAAGGAATAGAGATTGAATGTTGAAGAGTATGGAAGTTCCATGCCTCGAGTTCAAATCAAATATCCGTGACAAAGGAACTATACAATCACAGTAACATTGATCACAGATTGTTGGTTTAAGTTGTTTTACAACTTTCCAATTGATGGGGTAGCAATCATGTGTTTCTAGATATCTCTTATTGTTTGTGATGTCATAACTTGGTTATGAACATTCACTACCAATGTAATTTAAAACCTATAGGGTCACACACATGGGATGCAAATAGAAAAGGATTTTATTCATGAATGAGGTTTAACTTGATGATAAAAGTGTTTAGGTATTGAATTTAAACAACAATGGCTGAGAATTTGCTGACTGGGCTATGAACTGACCAGTTCAAGTGTCAAATCGATCCATTCAACTGTTAGGTCAATGTAAACAACATTGGTTGAGCAAGAAATCTGAAATGACCGATTCAGAAGTGAATCGACTGATTTAGACACTGAAATGACCAGTTCAAGTTATGAAATGCCAAGTTCATTGATCAATACGATTGGAACAAGGATTGGTGTCATGTTGCACATTAATCAGATATCAAAAGTCAATACAATTGTGAATAGGAAACATAGTTAACCAATCGATTCAAGGGTTGAACTAATCGACTCACATGTGAACCGATCAGTGTAGCAGTGAACTATCTAGTTCATGATTTGCAAGTTCTATAAAATTCATGAAACTTCACCTCTTTGACTCCCAATTGATATGGAAATTCTAACCCTAACCCTACTATAAATAGAGGAGTAGTTGAGGCTTTCTAGACACATAACAATAAGCTCTAACAATTGTTGTTCTCTCCATTTGTGGTAACTAGAGAGATTGAGAAAGTCCTACCTGAAAAGGGAGGGACAACAAGGGAGAGACAACACTAGGAAGAGAATCAACCCTAGCAAGTCTACGTTCAAAGGGACAACTCCTTCACATTGGTTCTGGTAGCAAAACATGGAGTTTTGGGTGGTTGATGTAGACTACCTAGAGGCGAGGCAGCCTTTTACACCCGCTAGGAGAACGTCGTCAGCCGTCATCCATGGTGTTTCACCTGGAGGCCATTGTTGATGACTGTTTGAGTGCTACTTAAAGTAGAAGCACACTACTGCAAAGATAATTCACGACTTTCTCCAAGACCAGGTACATCTCTTGCAACCCTCACTCCCAGTTTATAGTTGTTGATGTGATCTGTTGTTCAAGGGGAATATGATGGTAACAATTTTATTTCTGTTGCCATATCTGTAGCCCTATTTCCCAACAAAAATATGCAAAATAATAATGCCTCTGGTTTGTCTCTTGGCATACAAGATTTGTAGAAAGTATTTTTCCCCTAATTCAAATGGTTCTTAAAGGATACACTTGATGTGAAATTGTTTGTGTAAAATATTTATTGAGATGAGAGTCTTCCTTTTGCAAGGTGGGAAGGACCCATGGACAATGATAAAACGTGGATATTTTCACAAGGAAGCTTTATCAAGTTATGGCTTATAGTGATGAGATAGAAGGAAACCTCTTGATAAATATTGGAGTTAGATTTCATGAAATGGTTTTCATGAGATTTGAAACAAGTTTATAGGGTGGGTTTTTATCCACTAAGAGATGAGGCTCTAGGCACCATCTTTCTAGGGTGGTCTTGTTAGGGTGCCAAAGGAAGTGGGGTTAGAATGGTCCTTTTAAAAGTGCATCTATAACTGCCTACTTCAAATCCATCGGTCATTACTTGGATAGAGGGTTAATTTGGTAATTATGATGTGGGCTACCCATATCCAATGTGTAACCACATAGCTATCTAATACTTCCCTTGTTAGACTAAATATTCATTAGTTGGATAGAGGGGTAATTTGGTAATTATTGAAGGTTTGTCATTCTATTCGATTAAATATTCATTAGTTGGATAATTGTTTGGATGGGGAAGTACATTGATATGCTTAAAGCATTATTTGAGGTCAATTTACCTTGTATATCATATACTAGATTGATGCATGAGAAATTCTACAATAAAATTGGGATCATATAAGTTGTGACCTTAAATCTAGTATGATGAATTTGAAATTCAATAAAGCATGTATTCATAATGACATGGACCAGGTCCAGGTAGTGAACGACGATGGATATGTAGCTTGATGCACGTCATCAACACGTATGGATGAAAAAGCATGTCAAATTTAGATGTTTGTAAGATTAGTCAATCATGGATCATACGTTTTTGATCTAAAATGTGATTTGAGCATGAAATTGCATGCTTGTAGGTATGGTTGAAAATCAAACAACCTCTTGATGTCAAACCAAGTTAGGAAGATGGATCTAGATAATTAAAAATAGAGGTCATGATTTGAGAATTTTTCTAGTGTGATTCCTAGAATACCAGAATCAAAAGTAGTTTGCTTATGTGAAGAATATGATTACAATTGGGCAGAATTTTAGTGTACGATTTATTTTAAGAAATTTGGTTTTCAAGATAAAGACAAGATCTTGAAGTATATTCCTAATAGGAAAACCTTCCTACATAACCATGGAAGTCATATTAGAAAGCACAAAGGATATAATAAGGATTTCAAGTGTATCCTAGAAACCTTCTTATAGTGTGATAAAATGTTTCTTTAACATGTTATGAGAATATGGGTAAAATTCAAGCAATTTTCCAACGTATTCTCATGTGCAGATAATTGTACAAGATCAAGGTATAGGTTGGCTTGAGTTGCACAACATTCTAGAAAACATCAATTATGCGATAATAGAAGGTTATTGGATGTGAGTGAATCTTGGTAGCTTGCATGAAAGAAAAAAGACCGTCAAGAGTTTGGTTGTTACAAAAAATGACTTTTTATTTTTTAACTTGGAAAAGATTATGTCTGGTATGTAGGCTCAAATGGTGAGGCTATAACAGGACATTCGGCATATGTCACATTGGAAGATAATTGTGATATTCTTGTCTAGAGGGTTCCTTGATTGTAGACCTCAAGTTTTTACATCCTTTTGATGCATGTTTGGTGACCAAAAATATAAAAAGGTGAATTCTTAGTGAATTTATGTTTCAAATAGCCTGGCATGTGATAATGGTTGAGAAAACTTTAGAAGTTTATTGGTATAGTTCATAATGTGTAATGGCTTGAGGTAGGTATAAGATTTTGAAGAGTATTGAATAGATTTTAGACCTGTGTCTGGGAGGTTTTCATCTTAGTGAGCATTTTTTTAATAACATGAGTGTATTATTTGGTAACGAACCACCCATACAAGGCGGTACCATTCAATAATCTCAAATATGTAAATATGCAAGATAAAGTGTTCCCCCTTATACATTGAATCAGAAGTTATTATGTCCTCACTCAAACATGAGCTCTATAGGAATGATGGTCCTTAACTTTTATAGGATATCATGACATGGACATAAGGTAAGATGGCTTCTTGCATATTTGGTACTACTCCATATTTGGGAAATCATGATGGTCATAATTGGCCATCGGTGTTTGTATGTCTAGAATTATGTAGCAGGTGACTTAATAGAACTCCCATGCCTCATCCTAATATCCAATATGATTGATGAAACCCATTATCTAGATGCATAATTTTAGTAGAATTGTGATGTGTGAATGTGCATATTTTATACTTTTTCTGTGTAGTCCCACAAGTGTGGAATTCCCAAAAATAGCTTCAATTTGTATTTCCCCTTTACAAAAATAATCAAACAAGAAATCAATCATGTAGATAATGTAGTAATGTGCAACAACATAGAAACATTCTTGAATGAGAAGAACAATTCATTTTGAAATGAAACTTGAAACCAAGAAAAAAAGGAAAACAAAAGGAAAACAAAAGGGAAACCCAAAAAATTGGAAAACTTGTTAAAACATGAAGCAACTTACATTGGATAAAACTATGCCTTATAGTTGCAAGATTATTTGACCCATCAAAGAAATAGAGAAATATAATCTTGTATGGTTAATGTAAAATTGAGAGAAGAGGAAATTAAATGTGACATATAAGAAATTCAAAGTTGCCATTTTAGTTGTGAATAAAACATGGGAAACCTCAAATAAGAACTTAAATCAGTTGGAAAATGGAAAATGACCAAAGTATGACTCCACCCAATGAAGATAAAATGGGGATAGAATTTCCAAGAGAGTAAGGCAATATAATTGCAGCTAGAGAAGAAATTAAGAACCCCCACACTATCAAGAAAAGGTAGTATTGCACATGTTAAACCAAGTTTAAAAATAGTTTGGCTTAGAATACAAATTAGGGTTGAAAAATAAAAAAGCAATAAAAAACTAAGAGTTTTTAGTTATGCAAGTTATTGGTGTTGCAATATGACTAACACCGATATGACTATGTAAATTTTTCCATCATACTTATGGATTATATAGTGTTAAGGATCATAATAACCTAAGGATCTCCTGCATTAGTGTTCCATCCCAAGTGAATGGGTTTATCTAGGTGTAGAGAGAAGTGATATGAGAAATTAGAAATTTAAAATAGAAAGACCATTAGTGTTCATGTGACAAGAAATATAAATATTATTATTATAATAGAATTCATATAATGAAGTTCACAAGATATTCCTAATATCATATATGAATCAATCAATAATATTTTTTGTCGAAATTGTTATTAGACTAACTAGACAAGAATATGATCGAGTCATGAAAGAATGGCATGTAGTAATAGTTTATGATTTATATTATATTATGAGAATCATTTGAAAAATCACTAGAGGGGGGTGAATAGGGTTTTATGGATATTTTAAAATAATTTAACTCAAACAACCACAATTGAGATAATAAGAAGGAGACAAGGTGTTTAGAGTGGTTCCAATCTTAGCAAATACTAAGGCAGTCAATCCACTACCCAGTTGCTTACCCAACCGGGATTTTGAAAGTATTAAATTTTATTACCTCTCAAGGATTTTACATAAAATTACAATACTTTCTACACCCTTTGGACAGCCTTATCCTTGAAGTAGTTGTACCAACCTTGAAGCAGCCTTCTTGAAGTAACTTCAAGCTCCCCCTTGAAGTAGCCTTCCTCTTGAAGTATCTTCCCGTTGCAACAACCTTCTAGAAGTAGTCCAAAGATCTCCTTCTTCACCAAGAAGATCAAACCCTCTCCAATCCGTAGCCTCCAACCCTAGGAGTAGCAAGGAGAGTACAAAGAATAAGAAAGAACAAGAAAGGAAATGGAAATTACAATTACCACTTTGAAACACAAGACTTGATTTTCCTATATCAAGCATATTAATATCCTAACCAATGAGTATTGAAGTGTAGGTTTAGTGGATAGGAGTTTCTAGCCTATAGGACACGAATTTGGAGCAAGGGAAATGAGTAGCCAATGCTAGTGTTGCTCAATTGCTCAAAACAGATTGCCTATTGCAAGTATGTAAGCTCAAGTATTGCACAAGTGTATGTAAGGGTGTCCTAAGGCTTGCCCTATTTATAGGAATGACCTACAAGTGCTTAAGGACATTCTAGACACTTTCTAGGGGGTTCTAAGTGCTTAACTATCCGTTAGGTATACATTAGTTGCTTTAGCAACAGCTAGTTAATTAATTCTGAAAATTGCAGACAGAACTCTTCTCGGTCGAAGACTTGTCAACCGAGAGTCCATCTCGGTCGAGGACTTGTCGATCGAGGGACTGTCTGGAGCAAGTGTATATAACGTTCTTCTCCAACTTCCAACAACCTTGTCTGTTGTGTCTAATGGCTACCTGGGTCTTTCTCAGTCAAAGAAGTTGCCGACCGAGAGTGTCTCAGTCGAGGGATTTGTCGACCGAGATTAACCTTGTTTCAATGTTTTAAACTAAGTATTAAGTGTGAGTGTGCAGATGTGACACTATTGTGGGGGATGACATATCTAAGTGATGTGATTGGTTAGGGAATATCTAACGCTTGATTTACATGATATCTAAGTACTTGTACATTATATGCTTGTACAAGTTTTTACATTTGATTACATTCATGACTTAAAGTAATTTAGCATATAGATCTTCCAAGTATTTGTCATCCACCTTATTCCTGCAACACTCAAGTAGCACGTTATATCCACAATAATGAAATGTTTGTCATTATCAAAACAAAAGGGATTTAAATGATGTCCATTTAGTCAACAATCTCCCCCTTTTTGAAGATGACAAACATTTCCAAAATATAAATCAACTAGTCTTTAAAATAAGTTGTGTTTCATACCTGAGATTTACTTTGTGAATTTCTTCTCTTGTTTATGAAATGTGTGCTTATTATTCCCAAAGAAGTATGGAACATAGAATCCAATTCTTTAGGGAATATAGCAACTTTTAATGTAAAGCCAAGAGATTATGAAACTCATTGATTGAGTTTTTCAAAGTTACTATTTGAAGATTTACATTTATTTCTCCCCCTTTGTCATTTCAAAAAGATATCCATTAAAAATGAGTGTAGAGAAACTCCCCCTTAATTTGATATCCCCCATAAAGAGATAACCATCAAATCTTTCGAAAAAGATGTCCATTTGGAAGCCAATAATAACACAATTAAAACTATTTTCAAGAAGCACAAATATCAAAGAAAACATCCTCTAAGGGAGTGATGAGTAGTTGCTTCCTTATTTTGTTAAATTGGTCTAGTGGAAGCGGTTTTGTGAAAATATTAGCCAATTGATCTTCCGTATCAACATGATGAAGGGATACATGATTTTTAGAGATATAATCCCTTAAAAAGTGATGATAGATTTCAATATGTTTGGCTCGGCTGTGTAAAATAGGATTATGTGCTAAGTTTATAGCGCTTGTGTTGTCACAAAAGATAGGCGTGGATGAAAAAGTACAGCCACGATCGTTTAACACTTGTTGCATATAAAGCACTTGAGCACAACAAGATCTGGCTGCCATATATTCAGCTTCAGTTGTAGAGAGGGCAACTGTATTTTGTTTCTTGCTAAACCGTATTTTGGCTCTTCCTAACAAGAAACAACTACCACTTGTGCTTTTGCGATCAATTCGACAACCGGCATAGTCGGCATCAGTATAAGCTTTAAAATCCAATGATTGTCCTTTAGGATACCATAAACCATAACATGTGGTGCCTGCTAAATATCGAAAAATCCGTTTGACAGCTTGAAAATGAGTTTGCATAGGCTGTGATTGAAATCAAGCACAATGACCAACTGAAAACATGATGTTCGGTCTAGAAGCGGTCAAGTAAAGCAAACTACCAATCATGTCTCGATATAAGGAGTCATCAATAGGTTCCCCATTTTCATCCTTATCAATTTTAGTGGAGGTAGCCATTGGAGTGGTAGCATGTTTGCACTGGTCCATCCCAAAGCATTTTAAGAGTTCATTGGTATACTTTTCTTGGCTTATAAAAATTCCAGCAGGCGTTTGTTTTATTTGAAAACCAAGAAAGAAAGTTAGTTCACCCATGACGCTCATTTCAAATTCTTGTTGCATAATATCACTAAATTGTTTGCACAATGATTCATTTGAAGCACCAAAGATAATGTCATCAACATATATTTGAACAACTAGAAAATCCGATGCATATGTTTTGAAAAATAAAGTAGAATCTGAATTTCCAATAAAAAATCATTAGAGCCTTTCATACCAATTCCTAGGTGCTTGTTTTAATCCATAAAGTGATTTCTTAAGTTTGTATACATAGTCACCTTTTTCCGGTATTTCAAAACCAGGTGGTTGGGCAACATATACTTCTTCTTGGATTATCCCATTGAGAAATGCACTTTTTACATCCATTTGAAAAAGTTTGATGTTTTTGTGTGCAGCTATAGCTAGTAGCATTCTAATTGCTTCAAGTCGTTCTACTGGTGCATATGTTTCATCAAAGTATATCCCTTCTTGTTGATTATATCCTTGTGCTACTAGCCTAGCTTTATTTCTTACTACTTCCCCTGCTTCATTTAGCTTATTTCTAAAAACCCATTTAGTTCCAATAATGGTTTTATCTTGTGGTTTAGGAACTAAGTCCCATACGTCATTTTTAGTGAATTGGTTTAATTCTTCTTGCATTGGCATTATCCAATAGTCATCTTTAAGAGCTTCAGTCACCTTCTTAGGTTCAATTATAGAAACAAATGCCATATTTGCAACATCTTTAAAAGAAGAACGAGTTTTGACTTTATCATTCGGATTTCCAATGATCAATTCTTGAGGATGATCCTTAATGAGTCTAGGAACATGTTGTGTCTCAACTTGGTGATCACTAGTAGTGTTTTTGTAACTATCATTAGGTATTGATAAATTTTCTAATTGATGAGTGAGATCAATTACTTCAAGGTTTTCAGATTGTGTCTCTTCATGAAAAGAGATGTGAATTGATTCCTCAACATTTCTAGAAATAGTGTTGTAAACTCTAAATGCTTTGCTAGAGGTGGAATATCCCAAGAAAAAGGCTTTATGTGATTTAGAGTCAAACTTGTCTCTATCCTCTTTTATGTTTAAGATGTAGCATGTTGATCTGAAAGTATGAAAATAGTCAACCCTAGGTTTCTTATTATATATGATTTCATATGGCATTTTCTTCAAATAAGAATGAACAGTTATTCTATTTAGCACATAGCAAGTTGTGTTTACTGCTTCAGCCCAAAATGTTTTAGGTGTATTATGCTCAAGCATCATAGTCCTAGCCATTTCTTATAGTGATCGATTTTTCCTTTCAACTATCCCATTTTGTTGTGGAGTGCGTGGAGCAAAAAAGTTGTGAGTGTAGCCTTGAGATGTGCAAAATTCTTCAAATAAATGGTTCTCAAATTCTCCACCATGATCACTCCTAATTGTACATATTTTGTTTTGTAATAGATTTTCAATCTTGGAACAAAATTTTATAAAAACTTGAATAGTGTCATCTTTGTTTGTGAGAAAGTGTACCCATGTATATCTACTATAATCATCAATAATAACAAAACAATATCTCTTGCCACCAATAGATTGTGTCCACATAGAGCCAAATAAATCCATATGAATGAGTTCTAGGGATCTACAGGTGCTAAGTACATTTTTGGGTTTAAAATAGGTTTTAGTTTGTTTACCCAAAGTACATGGTTCACAATTTTCAGTTTGATCAAAAGATAAATTAGCCAAACCACGAACAAGATCATATTTAACTAGCCTCCTTGTTTCCGGTCATATGTTTGGAACATCCACTGTCAACCACCCAACCCTGCATTATGATGTACATTTTGGTACCCATGTGATGGTCTGTTAAGGTTAGGTACATTTAATTGTAAACTAAACATGTTTTAACAAATAAAATTGATCATAACTTTATTCCGTCGACAAAAGTTCGACCGACAGGTGTCTCGGTCGACCAATTTGTCGATTGAGAAAGTTTTTGTTTTACAGATTAAAACTGAATAGAGGCAGAAGTCTGTTCGGTCGACCATTTTTCGATCAATTTTAGCTTCGATCGATAATTTCTCGACCGAATAGTTTATGTTTTACTGAGATTTCTACTGTAGATTTTAGTTTGTCACAAGCATTCGCTCGGTTGAAGTTTTTTCGGCCGAGCGTATCTTGGTCGAACTATTTGTTGATCGGATATGTTTTTGTTTGTTCCAGTAATTTGTTTATATCAGTTCTGAATATAAAACAATACATGAAGCTATTGGTTTAGTTGAGATAAGATATTTTGATTTTCAAAGGTAAGCATTAGATCATATCTCAACTAAATTACATTCAAATCTTCTATGTTTGTGGTTTGGGAACCCAAACTAACTCAGAATCCTTCTTCTAATAAGGGCATGAAAAGGAGTAATGTCCAAGACGTAGACAAAAGTGACAAGAAATAGAGTCAATTTCATTTCTATTTCTAGGATTTTGAATTTTGTTCTTAGGGACAAACAAGGTCTTAGTCTTGTATGCTTGAGTTCTTTTGGGTTGATGGAGTTTTCCTTTTGGAACATATCCCAAGCCTCTTCTTCCATTGTAGCTAGAGGAATTTTTCAGAATATTATCAAGAATGTCATTTCCCCTTAAGCCATTTATTTCTCTTTGTAGCTTAGCAATCTCATCCATCTTTTTATTTATATCTTTCCTTGCTTGTTCTAAATCAGATAATAGAGAGTATCTTTCTTTAACAACATTGTCATAATCTAGATGATTACATAGAATAGGTTGAGTCTGAAAATTGTTTAGTTTAGCAAGCAAATCAAGCTTTTCTTGAGAAAGAATATTATTATTTGTTTCTAAAGTAAGTAACTTTATATTACAATCATTTAAAGATGTTTTTAAAGATATATTTTCAAGAGAAATATTGTTCTTTTCAAAAGAAAGATCATTTAGTCTAGCATATAATTCCTCATTTGTTTTGGTGACCTTCTTTAGTTTTTTTTGCATTCAACATACTTGTCATGAGTTTCTTGTAGACTAGAAATTAAATCTTCTTTTGGAAAATCAAGAAGGCTTACCTCTTGGGAATCGTCATCATCTTCTTTTGCCATGAGACAATCCACCTTCTCTTCTCCACTTTCACTATCACTTGACTCATCCCACACAGCTTTATAAGCATTTTCTCCCTTCTTTTTGTGTGAGCTTTTCTTTCCTTTCTTTGCTTTAGGAAATTCATTTTTGAGATGTCCTTTCATTCCACATTCAAAACACCTAGGAGGGGAAGAAGAAGAACTAGAAATTTTGTTAGATCTAAATCTTCTATATTTCTTACCATTAACAATTAGAGCTTCTTCTCCTTCTTCTTCACTTGTTTCATCACTTTCTTGGTTGATGATCTTTGAAGCTTTTAGAGCCACATCTTTCTTTCTTCCTTGTTGCAGTTCATGCTCTCGTCATTCCTCTTCCTCCAAGGTTGCCTCATGTGCTTCTAGGTTGCCAATGAGTTGCTCCATCCTTAGTCGGGTGAGGTCATTTGCTTCTTCAATGGCAGTCACTTTGGGCTTGTACTTGGGAGGAAGGGATCTAAGAATCTTTGACACTTGGTCTTCCTCACTAATCACTTTTCCTAAAGAATTCAAACCATTCACAATAGAAGAAAATTTTGCATACATTTCTCTAATAGATTTATTTTGATCCATACGGAATTGGTCAAATTTCTGTTTAAGCATTCCGATTTTAGAATTCTTTACTTGAACAGTTCCTTCATATGTTATAGAAATTCTATGCCATATTTCATAAGCCGTTTCACAATTTGATATTCTATTAAACTCACCAACGGAAATTGAGAAATAAAGTATACTTACAACTTTTGCATTCATTTGGGCAGACTTTACTGTATTGACATCCCAATTTGCATACTCTGTTTGAGGAAGTTCATATGGAGTTGATACCATTTTCCATAAGTCCCAACTGATTCCTTGGAAGTAAAATTGCATCCTCCTCTTCCAGTAAGTGTAGTTAGTTCCATCAAAAGCTGGAGGTCTAGCCACGAGTGTTCCTTCCAAATTGAGGTTGTTGAGCAACCCGTCACCCATTCTTCAAGAATTTGTTAGAGTTCCTTGAAGCCCTTCTCTGATACCAATTGAAAAACCACTAGAGGGGGGTGAATAGGGTTTTATGGATATTTTAAAATAATTTAACTCAAACAACCACAATTGATATAATAAGAAGGAGACAAGGTGTTTAGAGTGGTTCCAACCTTAGCAAATACTAAGGCAGTCAATCCACTACCCGGTTGCTTACCCAACTGGGATTTTGAAAGTATTAAATTTTATTACCTCTCAAGGATTTTACATAAAATTATAATACTTTCTACACCCTTTGGACATCCTTCACCTTGAAGTAGTTTCACCAACCTTGAAGCAGCCTTCCTGAAGTAACTTCAAGCTCCCCCTTGAAGTAGCTTCCCATTGCAACAACCTTCTAGAAGTAGTCCAAAGATCTCCTTCTTCACCTAGAAGATCAAACCCTCTCCAATCTGCAGCCTCCAACCCTAGGAGTAGCAAGGAGAGTACAAAGAATAACAAAGAACAAGAAAGGAAATGGAAATTACAATTATCACTTTGAAGCACAAGACTTGATTTGCCTATATCAAGCGTATTGATCTCCTAACCAATGAGTATTGAAGTCTAGGTTTAGTGGATAGGAGATGCTAGCCTATAGGACACGAATTTGGAGTAAGGGAAATGAGTAGCCAATGCTAGTGTTGCTCAATTACTAAAAATAGATTGCCAATTGCAAGTATGTAAGCTCAAGTATTGCACAAGTGTGTGTAAGGGTGTCCTAAGGCTTGTCCTATTTGTAGGAATGATCTACAAGTGCTTAAGGATGTTCTAGACACTTTCTAGGGGGTTCTAAGTGCTTAACTAGCCGTTAGGTATACATTAGTTGCTTTAGCAATGACTAGTTAATTAATTCTAAAAATTGCAGACAGAACTCTTCTCGGTCGAAGACTTGTCGATCGAGAGTCCATCTCACTCGAGGACTTGTCGACCGAGGGACTGTCTGGATCAAGTGTATATAACGTTCTTCACAAACTACCAACTACCTTGTCTGTTGTGTCTAACGGCTACCTGGGTCTTTCTCAGTCGAAGAAGTTGTCGACCGAGAGTGTCTCGATCGAGGAGTTTGTCGACCAAGATTAACCCTGTTTCAATGTTTTAAACTAAGTATTAAGTGTATGTATGAGTGTGCATATGTGACACTATGGTGGGGGATGACATATCTAAGTGATGTGATTGGTTAGGGAAGATCTGACGCTTGATTTACATGATATCTAAGTACTTGTACATTATATGCTTGTACAAGTTTTTACATTTGATTACATTCATGACTTAAAGTAATTTAGCATATAGATCTTCCAAGTATTTGTCATCCACCTTATTCCTGCAACACTCAAGTAGCACGTTAGATCCACAAGAATGAAATGTTTGTCATTATCAAAACAAAAGGGATTTAAATGATGTCCATTTAGTCAACATCATTGATCAAGGATGGATATTCAAAGCCAATGGTTAGGGAAGCATCTGATTATTAGGTTTACAAAAGCTTATTGATGCAGTGCATAGAAGAAAATTTTATTTTTAAAAGTTGAATGAAGGATCTATTAGAAACGGCACATATGGAAGGACAATGTGTGAGATATACATTTTTGTGGATTTTATATAGAAACTTGCTTCTTACTAGGTGGTGTGCATTAATTGTTGTATTGCATGCATGTGTGTTGAAGGTGTCAACCTAACCTAGTTTATCGACACATACATCTCTACATCATCAACTCAAAACATGGGAACACCACAACAAAGTGGTTGAACTATTGGGAAGGAATATCTTCTCTACAATGTGCTAGAGTCTCTATGTCTTTTCCTCTCTCCCCCTCTCCCCAATGAGTAATGAAGGGTAGGGTTTCACAAGTGGAAAAGTGTGTGTCTTTGTCATGCATTTCATTATATCACTCATAAATTGATCAAGATACCACTGCAATAGGAGTGATAAATCACATATACATCTTACACTATAGTCCATATGTGTCACAGTGCATCCAATCGCAACTATTATGGTATGTGTTCCTGTTCACACCGAGTAGTGCTAAAGTACAGTAGACAACGTGGGGTCATTCTAGTGACTTTGGTCTAAGGATCACACTCACCCCTATAACATTGAGATGTAATTTTGACTTCCATTGCGTGTCATCATGTGGCATTCATAGAGTGAGTCTATCTAGTAATTTTTTTTACAAGTATCTATGTGTCATAATCGATATCCAATATCATGACTGATTAAATGTAGTCACTAATTATCATGCATACTACTCATGATGTATTATTTTTGTCCTAAAATTCACAATAATATATGACTACAAAACAAAAAAGAATTATTACTCTTACTATATACATGATGTCAGATTCAAGTCCTTAACCTAAAATCATATGTCATTGGGTTAGACATTATCATGTTTAATCATGAACTCAAATTAAAACAAACATAATGAAATGGATTGCCTTTCTTTAATAATAAAATGGAATACAAAGTATCCCATTACAGCCAAAATGAGGGGCTACAATGGAATATACACCAATGCTAGCAAAAATTGGGAACAAGCTAGATAGTGAAATTATGTTTGTAGGAAGATCGTAATATTTTATAAAAATATGATATGATCATCAAAACAATATCTAGGAATCTTTTCAATATTAGTTTGATTATTAGATCACAAAAACGTAGTGATATGGGCAATCAGACTAACAATAAGATTAACTAGTTTTCACGAACAAAAATTCCAAGAACTAGTTAGAGTATATAAGTAATTAATCAAAAGCATGGAGATAATGATCTAGAGTTATATGAGAATTTAAGTAATTAATAGACTAGATACCTAGATAAAAAGTTAACCTAAGATGAATGTGTTGTTTTTTTTTGGCTAAATTATCGATGCATATTTATTCTAGCTTTAATTTCATTTTCATCTTGGTTTTGCATATAGATTACACATTTTTCTAAAGAAGTAACTTCAGATAGGGTTTTTTACTTTCATGTTAATTGGCTATGTTTTCAAAGAAATTTCTTAAATTCCATGGAAGGCTTGACCTTAATCTTTACACAACTGCAATAATAACCTTACTTCCTAGTTCCTCTGGCATTGACCTTGTTCATGACATCGACACAAGTGAATCATCCACCATCGACCATTAGTCTCGATGCCACCATCAACCCTAGGAATTAGATGGGCCACCATCTTTCATGATAGCATCAAAGCTTCTTATCAATGGAAGAACCCCTGACAGGTCCCATCAACACACCTGCACCAATGCACCATTGTTGGCATGCAAATAGATCCATGTGATATGAAACACAAGACCACTTTTAGGTTGTCTCAATTTTACCCAAAAAGTCATTCATCTTCTTATCAACCTATTGATGATTTGATTAATAAATAATTATCCTACAACTATAGGAATCCAAAAAAATAAGGAGAATGTTAAAATAAAAAGAGCATACGTTAAAAAGTAATCTATTTGAAATGATAGCATGTGTGCTTATATAGGAAATAAATATTTAACCTTAACAATGGTAGATTACTATGTGTATGGGTGATTCTTGTATGTAGGCTTTCAAAACTTGTTTTTCCATTGTTTATATAATGTGAATAATTTATGATGAGAAGATGTAAAAGTTAGAAATAGGTAGACATTATGCGAAAAAACAAGCGTGACACATAGGATAGGAGGATATATATATATATATATATATATATATATAAAGAAAATATAGTGAAATGTATAAATGATATAAATGTTCATTTAAACATATGCCCAACACTATTAAAAATTCTTCCTCTTCCTTCAAATGTTCTTTGATTGTGCTCCCTTCAAATTTCATGTAACACATGCAAAACAAGTTTAAGACTTTTGTCACTTTGATACAAGTCTGGTTATATAAACAAGTGGGTATACAATCTAAGCATAGACTATTATAATTAGTTCTCCAAAAATCCAAAATACATTCACACTAGCTAAAAAGTTGGTCAATTCTCTCTCTATTCATCATAAAGAGCATTCCCATTGAAGAACAAATGTGATATATGCTCTTTATATGATTATGGGTATAAATTTTATTAATGAAAATCTTGTAGTAAGTAACCATACATATTATGGAGACTTTTTTCATTTCAAACCTAGACTGACATTGAATTTATGGACCCCTTAATGTTAAACATAACCAAACTTATTTTATCTTTCAAAGTTCCTTCCCAATCAGTAGTAAAGTATTATCATTACTAGTTAGAGTGTTTAAGAACCTTTTTGTAAATTTCATAATGTTATTAACAAATTTTGATTCATCCTTCATACAATAAACATTCTAAATGAATCCATTAAAAAGAGAAAAACTTCCTTTTCCACAATTTATAGTGTCTTTTTAAGTAAAGTTACATCTAGAATTTTTCCTTATCGAACCGAAGGGTCACTCCAAGAAATGTCTTCTTTTCATTACCCATAACGATTGACGTGTTGGGCAGAATATATCCTGTAAAGTAGATGGTATTCATTTCACATCCATGATGCATTAAAGTTAGGTATGGTTTGTCAATAACAATCTCAATATACCTCAATTCGATCTATCTAACCCAGAAAAAATCCCTTTTTAGAACGAGTCTCCAAATGATGGTCATATATAAAACATTTAATATCATATTTAGTAATTTTTTTCCCTAGACAACCATATTTTTCTGGAAGATATAAATTTTTCCACGAAAATATATATGTAATCATTAACAGCATGACAATTGAAGGAAAATGTGATATATGTGCATCATATGATTGCAAGTCTAAATTTTGTTAATGAAAATCTTGTATTAAATAACCATACATATCATTGGTACTTTTTCCTTTCAAACCTAGAGTGATATTGAATTTAAGGACCCCATACTATTAAAAATAACCAAACTTAACTCATCTTGCAAAGTTCCTTCCCAACCAATAGTAAAATAGTATCATTATTAATTAGAGGTTTAAAGAACCTTTGTATAAATTCAAAATTGCAACTAATAAATTTTCATTTCTTCTTCATCAAATGGCCATTCAAAATGAAACCATTAAAATGAGAAAAACTCTCTTCCACAATTTATAGTGTCTTTCTAAGTAAAAACATCATCTAGATTTTCCCTCGTGGGCCCCAAGGGTCCCTCCAAGGAAATGTCTTCTCTCGATTACCCATGAAGATTGTTCTATTGGGTAGAATGTATCCCCTAAAGTGAACCGGGTGCATTTCCATCAATAATTCATTAGAGTTTGGTTTGATGTGCCAATAACAATCTTAATATACCTCAATCGGATCCATATAACCAAGAGAGAATCCCTTTTTATAACAATTATCCAAATGTTGGTCTGCATAAAAAATTGATAATATATTTAGTAACTTTTATCCCTATGCAACCATCTTTTTCTAGAAGACTTAAATTTTTCCATGAAAATATATATGTAGTCTTATCTTGATTTGCTCACCCCAAAGAAAATCTTGGAAGAGTTTGTTAGCATCATTAGAAACCTTAGTTGAAAGATGAATGGAGTAAGAACAATACATATGGAAAGAATACATGTTAAAATAATAAGCTTCAACCTTCCACGAAAGGTTCATGATTGCATTTTGATCCCTCAAACGTTGCCTTACATTTATTACCAATACAAAAAGACTACATTCTAACACATTTCCTTTTCAAGAAATAGAGGATAATATACTTCTTACATATATTTTAAATTTGCATATGGAATAATTAATGAGCAACTCCCTATTGGAAAATTGATTGCAAAAGAAGGTCTCTAATAAGATTTAATATCCAAACCATGTAAGGTATTGAAACCATGGACAAAAATTATTAGGATGTTGATATACATATTCTCAACATCAGAGCACAAGACTACATTATTGAAAAATAAAAAATGAGATATAGAAAACTTACAAGATACTTGCATCGGCCTAAATTCATGTCTTTCTTCTACAATGTTTAGATTAAAAAATAAGAGGTCAGTGATCTCCCAGTATAGTGCCTCTAGAAGGTGAAAATGATTTAGTAGGAGAGACATTAATAAGACTTTGAGATCTACAGTTTGAAAAAACTCTTTAAAAATTAATGAATATAAACTTAAGTTCATCTTCTAGAGATAAAAATTGATTTGTTGCTGATGTATTTTTATATCAAAGTTTATATGCGATATTTATGGGACAATAATTAGTATACAATTTAAGATACAAGGATGTGACAAATTAGGTTTATATCATACAGGCATAAATATGTATTGTCGTTGAAAGGCTATTACACAATATACCTACCTTGATATAAATACTTATCTTGGTATTGTGAAATTTTACATCTTTTAATGGAATTCAGAGAGAAAGATTCTCCCCCCCTCTTCCACGCCCACGATGGAGGCCGAATGCCTGGGAGGGTCGTAAATCAAGGCGGCAATTGAGATTCGAACTCGGGTCCCTTTGTTAGGGGACACCGTGCTTGACCATTTGAGCCACTCCTTATCGGCAATTTTACATCTTTTTATACATGTATGTATGTATGCATGTATGGTCATGGATATTGTATATAAAGTAAAGGGTTAGTATATATATGGAAAACTAACTGGCATTGGGTTGTTATATCTTATACCTTTAATCTTATATTGCAAAACTATGGATGTTACAACACTAAGATGTGAGAAGTCACATTCTGATAAATTGTTACCAACTGCTATAACCTACATAAAGATCCATATAATACTTCTATAATGATCAAGAAAACCTCCATCACCCCATATCTAAATACTAGCCCTAATTTTATCTACCCAATGGATAAACTAGAATGTTGATGTAAATTTTGGTGATGTCAAAGAAGAGTAATTACTAGACTTCCCGCCATTCTTACTTGAATTTATTAGTACATTGTCCATGTTATCTTAGCTTAATATGTATAATTATACATTTCTTGAATAAGTATGCATGTGTAGTCAAGGTCAAATATCCTGAATATAATATTATATAACAATGTGCATAAATACTATGCATTTCAAAATAAGGATTCAATGTTAATCATGAAATGAAATACACTAAAGTTATAACAAAAAATGTATGATAATGTTATTCATAAGATTTTATTGATGTAAATCATGTTTATCTTTATTGTCATGACATGTTAAAAGTACATATGTTTTGTATTACTCTTTGAGATTCATAGTTGCATTAATTTTCAATGTTCATATTAGGCTTATTTTTTTATAGTAGAAACCTCTCAAATCATAAACATTTGAGAAGATGATCGGCATTAGTTACCAATATTAGTCCATGAATACACCAATCATTGGCATTGTGATGGAATCATATGGAACAATGGGAAATCATTGTGTAACATGTCATATTTTGGGTATAAAACTTATTTTGAGCTATAATTCTTTATTCTTCTCTTTTGAAACCCCCAATAATAATTCTCAAATATATATTTGAATTCCTTTCAGATATCATTGAATGTTGTACACAACAATGAATTCTTATTATTCTAGTATGTTCCAAGTAGATTTAGATCCAAATTAGTGTGTCTAGACTTGATTACAAAACATCATCTTCAGAATCACATTAAAATTTAGATATTCAGTATTGAATTACTAGTGGGACATAACTTTTAGTTATGGTATAACATCATTTTGGTGATTTCATGTTTTTAAATTGAAGTTAAATGCAATTTGAGCATGTTGATAAAATATATTGGTAATTGTATTTATATTGTAATAGTTGTAAATAATCTAATTAATTTCCAAAAAATGTGTTTAGAATTGATTAAATAGAAAATTTAGGTCGAAGAACTATGCTCTTCTCTTGTATAACATCAACAACATCAATTACAGTATGACGGTCACTGTTTTTCAACATATACTTAAAATATTAATCCCACACTTGTTTTCCAAGTTATCATCCCACCACCACCTCAAGAGGAAATCCTAAACATAGAATTCTCATTTATACATGATATGACAAGTTGATAGGAAGAGGCAAATCATCCATAAAACTACATCATAACCCAGCCTCCCCTACATAAATGATGATATAAAACCCATTGACCATCCTTCTCACATCTCCACCTAAGTCTAGAATCTGAGAAACCATCTTATGTGTCCTTGGCCATACAAAAAATAATAAATCCCCATAGACAATAGGTACACAATCAACCTCACTCTCCACCCTATTGTGACAAATGAATTCTGCCTATTGCAAAATTCCACCTACCAAAACCCACCACCACTGACGATATATAAAGTACAACAAACTTCTTCCAAACTTCACCACTAGAATATCTGATGATGCACTACGTTTTGGAAATTATGTCATCATTTTTCATGACTCCACCTAGCATGCTTCATTAAGGCCTAAACTAATGATGCCATCACCTCATTCGCCTTCACTATGTATGACAAAATCTAAAAGGAGGAAACATATCTCCTCCACCTACCAACTCTCTCCCCAACTGAAGCCACAAACCCTAATACTATGAAGATATTAGCAAAATAAAAAGGACAATTTCATGAGGAGAATCACCACCTCTTGGTACATCACCAAGTAGTTCAAAGGAAATTTTTTAGTGATCTCTGATGGATGTATACATCTAGATCCAACCAAGAAGTGATAATTATTGAATATTCTAATTCAACGCCCTAATCTGTAGTTGTTCCTTCTACAGGTTTTGAATTTTCAGACTAGTATAACAAGAGTATCACATTGTATAATGTTGAGAACAACATGTGATTTCACTAGACCTAGTAATTAACGAATATTCTTGAATTGTTTAACTTAATGTGTATGCATATATAAATCTCTTAAGTACCAAGGTACACATACCTAACAAGTCTTACTCTTGCAATTTCCTAAGCTTGAACTATTATATTAGATATTTAATTAGATAACTATGACTTATTATATAAAATATATCTATATTAATAATCTAGATTAGTTACTCTTTTCATAGGTGTTGGTCCTACTAGTTTATGTATATTAGTCATATATTCATAGCACATGTAAATCTAGTTAAGAAGATAATAGAAAATCAATAGGCATGTCATATAATCTGAGCTCTAAATATGAAGATTAGTTGCCAAACAAATTATAACCTAGTATCCATCAAGGTGTCTTGACAGTTTAACTCTATGATGTATGCATGGATGGAAGTACATATAATAGTGTATGTATAACACCATATAAGAAGTCAGACACTTTATTTTCATTGATGAAAAAATTGACATATATGGGGGTTTAAAAAAGAATTCAAATAGTGATCAGTAGGTTATAGATATTCTTGGTAGTAGTTTGATTACTTAACCATGTGACTGAACTAAATCACATGTCCAAAATGGAGCGGATCTAGAGTAGTCCGACTCGTAGATTATTAACCCGACACTCAGGCCCCTACAAGTACTATACGGGGTCCGATGTAGTAGATTGGGGTCAAACCACATGGACAATGTTAGTAAGTGTTAGGAATGTAGAGCCTTAGACTCAAATACACCATACGAAGGGGTAGGTTAATATGGTGTTCCCTAAGAATCAATTTCACTCCAAAAAATAACAAAAGAAAAAAAATAGAAATAAAATGAGAGGATAAGATCAAACCAATAATATGTAACCAAAGAATGGATAGGTACTTGGATCGGGTTTCACCTACTAAGATCTCGCACCAACATGTAATACTCACACCCCTTTGTATACCCTTAGAAAGATTACAAGCAACCATCATATATGTCTATTCCCTCCTCTCTAGAGCTAAGGATACATCTAGATTATAAGGTTGTCTCTCTCTCTCGATGGCAAACAGACAATCACAATGCAAACCATATGATCATTAGCTTTAACATTCCAACATTTTTGTGCATTCATGCAACTACATAACATGCAGATAACATTAATACTACTCTTTCGAGGCATTAACCATCATGCATCACAAGATGGTATCTAATCATTCAAGTGAAGTGTTAAGAACAAAACTATGGAGATAATCTTTACTGGGAGTATATATATGTTCAAAGGCATGCAAGTATATACATTCTAGGAGAGCCTTAGTGGCTACTCCCAACCCAAGTAAAGTGTTTAGCCACACATGTTAATGAGTAGCATAACAATGTTACAAAAGTGTAGATACATCAAGAACAATGGAGAGGGGGAAGGTACAATGTGAGGAAGATGATAGATCTAAAGAAGGTAGGAGGTGATACACCAACGGTACTTCCTTAGATCTAGATCTGGTACAGGCGTGGAAGATGGAAATTGCTTCTCTCAAATAAGAGGATGACGGGTCTTCTCTCTCCTCTATTTTTTGACTTTGGAGATCCAAGACCAGTGGAGATGAATGAGGATGGATCTGGAGTTGGGCAGCACTCTATTTCTCTTGATGACCCCCCCCCCCCCAGTTTTTTTACATGAGGTCGGGGACTATTTATAGGCACTTCCCACTGACTTAACTCTCTATCATAGTCACGACTCATATCTTAGCCACAGTCAAGGTGGCATCTCAGTCTAGGTGATGCTCATCACGGTCGTGACAACTCCTCTTAATTGAAACCATGCATCACAGTCATGATGTCTCTTCTCAATTGGGACTGGGGTCGCGGGTGGAAAATGTTGAAACTCCTGATGTAGTGTCACAGTCGCGATAAGTAAATGTTGATCATCGGATTTGTCCCAAGAGAGACATCCATGGACCATTATGGTCGAGTTGATGTCACGGTCATGACATATGATGAGTCTGCATGGATAGAGGGAAGGATATTAAGTAAAATAAAATTTTGTTCTAAGACAATCAAAGAGATAGGAAAATCCATAATAGGGATGTCAAAATGGAAATAAAGTAGGGGTAAAAAAATCACAAAATGGCATGTTATCAACTCCCCTAAACTTAGAATCTATCATGTGCTCATGTAAATAGATAGAATCAAAACATCGAGCAATGAGCTATAGGTAATTTGTTTTTAATGATCACACCATTACCAAATTATTCCATTCTTATAGAAAAACTATTGTGATGGGCTTGGTTCACTTCTTGAAGTTCTATATTCCCCATTTTTTTCTTGAGTTTCTTGACTTTGTACCCGTTTTCTTCCACTGCCTTTTTTGGTAAAGGACTCTCCCTTCCAATGACCTCCTTGCCTTAGGTTCTGGGTTATACTTGTAAATAGTTTCTTCAAGGGGTAGCCTTCACACCCTACCTTTATTTTGAATTGAGCCTAGGCTATTGTGCTGGGGTAGGATAGATTTTTAGTGTTTTCCTATATTTATTAGCATGCCTCAACCATTATGTTGTCATAAAGACAATGCCCTCTTAGGCCCCAATGTAGTGTTAGGTGATTGTGCGAGATTCACTCTGAAATGCAGGTTGCTAAATTTGTCTTCCAGATTCCACTTCCGGGCACAACATATCTGCATTCTTGAGTGCAACAATACAATAGCCGTGTGGGATCCTTCAGCATCTTTTCAGGGCACAACTCTCATGATTTTATCTCTTTATGGCTTTTCATTTTTTTCTTTCACGATTTGGAAAAGGATTAGAAGGATTTCTGGGCGGCCAAGCCTCTTTTCATTCCAATGTGAGGATATTTGAAACTGGAAGGGGCACTTATTTCCATCTTGTGGAAGATTTAGACTTTCTAACATATACTTTCAGGAAAGGGTGATTGGTCAGGAGTGTGGCTAGTGAAGTCCTCCTTATTTCCAGGGGTTCCATTGATTTAGGAGCATTCTTCCGCTTTACACAACGTTTTCCTATAAGAATGAGATAAGATTGTATTGTTGTATCTTTTACTTTTTAGGTTTATTAGTAGCTCAGTTTCATTCTCTAGAAATGATTATACTAGAGGGTAGTAGGAGGACAAACAAGTCTAAGAATGAACTTATTGAATAAACTATGCATATACCAAAACTGTGAACTATAGTTCAAGATTTTTCAAAATTTTCACAAAATTTTCAAAATTTCCTAAGAAGTCAGAGTGAAGTTAGGTAAGAATCTTTACAAGATTTTTCAAAATTACATTTAGGATGCAGTGACAAAATTATACCTCTTCTTCTTGTTTGTAACTCCTCCCCTAAACTTATCATGCTTTGTCTCGTAGTGTCAAAGATGAAGGTTTAGATATAGACGGGCTTGATTTATTGTTGTTGATGTTTGAAGATGACCCATTTTAACTGTAGCAATTTTTTGTCATATACTCCTCGGAGCATGAGATAGTGTTTACGCTGCATGCTTTCAACTTTCGTATCTTGCAGGGCCAAGGCTGTCATCCAAGCCAGGCAGTATAATTCACAGTCATTGGACAAATGCATCTGATGGGGACTTGTGTGGCAGAATTGCATATGTTTGAAGTTTTTGCTCTTTGCATGCATGTATCCCTTTCCTTGATTGTGGATCATATCTATGATTGCTTCAGTGCATGTAGCTGCTTTTTCTTCTGTAGGTGTCTTTACAATAGTCATATTGGTGTGTTTCTTCAATGTGAAGGCTGAATCTGAGCTGTTATATAAAATTGTAGTCTTTGCAATGATATTGACTACCATAAGAGTCCAATGGTTATGATGTAGAATGGGTAGGAATATATAGTTCGGAAGTCAGTTTTTTAGGAGCAACTGCAGGCGCTCTTTTTTGCATGATTTCTTGTCTTGGAGTATGTCATCGACAAGTAAGAAGTATACCATGTGCACATTAGTCATGTTGTCCCCCAGCAATGATTGATAAGAAGACATAGTGCTCACTGAAACGTATCCCCATATTTTCAAAGTTTTGCGGAGTTCTTCTTTTAGTACACATGCCATCTCGTTCAAAGATTTCTTTTCCCATAGTATCACACTCCTTTAGGCAATTGATTATCAATAGTGGAGACTCCTGTGATAGATTTTCGCATGTCCATCTATCAAAGTCATGGAAAGTAGGTTCTATTGCCCCTACTGGCCCATCTAGCCTGATTTTTGACATGTCTTCATCGTTTATCTCTCCCTCTTTGAGCATATCAGATGGTCCCACGTGATCTTTTTCTGTGGCAGGTGCAGGTATCACTTTTTCAACAGATTTGAAGTCTTGTTCTTTCTTTGTTGTTTTATCCTAGAGCTTGTTTGTTGGCCACCCTTACCTCTAGGTAGATACCCTAGCAGGTTCAGTAGGGTCAATCCACAAGGTCTACAGTTGATCCTTCCATGACTTCTTTTCAGGTAACGAAACCCCTGTATACAACCTACGTGGTATAGCATCAGGTGGCCTTGCGGGGTCCTTTAAGAATCATCGATCATAGACAACTTCCATGGCATAGGTACCCTACAAGACATGTAGGTCTTCTAGATAAAGATGTTCTAAAGGAACACCTTTGTTTATAGCTTCAATCATTCTTATCACCATAAAGGCACAATCTCCTATGTCTGGCTCCTCTTAAGGGACTTTGGTGGTTATAGAGAAATTCTTCTAGTTAGGTTTGTATCGGTTTCCTACTAACTAGATAGCCTGTTGGAGACAAAGGGGTACTTTGAGATGTCACACACCTCCTTGTTTCTGAAGATCATTGATGTTCTTGGTATCTCATTGGCACATAAGTTGTAGATGGTCATATGTCGATCATACAAGTCTACAACAATCAACACCCAATGCTTTACAGTTTAGATTGTTAAGGTGACAAATTTAGTTTCTTCCCTCATGACTGCAGCCTAAATTTCTTTCATACATTTAGATTTATAATCCATTCTTGCCAGATGAGTCGTACCATTGAAACTGGCTATATTTTATCAGGATGTAAAAATTCTTCTAGAAGTGTAACACAAACCACTTTGAATAGTCTTTTATGTACCCATGCTCATTTTATAAATATTCCCCTGAAGTGTCCTCTATTTAGAGATCATCATTTGTGGTGATAGAGGTGTCTGTCTCAGGGAGGTTGTCATCTAATATGTCTTCCAGGACAAGGATGTCTCTACATGTAATTCTGGAGAGTGTTGACATGTCCATTCTGACAAATTTGCAAGGAAGAGATGGTGCAGTTGATACTTTTATTTCCTCAACATGTGAACTTGATCCCCTTTCAGGTGCATCAATAGAGAAGGAGTTGAGGTCACCTTCATCATCATCTGAGGTTCCTTTATCTGCATTTGTGGTAGGTGCAATAGAAGTGGAGGTAGGGTCTTCACTAATATTCTTCTCACTTGCCTCTGCGTGCATTTCATTGTTAGTAATAGTTATGTTAATTGACTCTTCTATGAGTTAATTCACCACTGATAGTCATTCAACCACTGCTTTGTTAATTTTTGCAAGTGTGACTGCCATTTTACCATCATATATGACGCCGTTGAGCTCATTCTGGATGGGTTCCGGTAGGAGGTAGTCATCAATGTTCAAATTGACTTCTATACCTTCTAAGAACTTGGTGATTGTTGTTGTGTCAAATGTGGATGATATATTTGCACCTACTTCCTCCTCGCCAACTATAGTTCTTGTAGGCTTTTTCTATGATATTTTCTTTGGTCTTAGTAGGTTAAATATTTAAGTCCAGTCCCTTCATGGCGTTGTTGTTGTTGAGGCCTTGGGTTGCTTCTGGCTCCCCTGGGGATGGTTGTTTCTTCTCATTGGCAGAACCATTTGGCTACTCTCTATGCACACTATTGATGGAGGCACACCTACTTCTTCTTCATTGTGCTCATATGGGTTGGAAGGACTCGAAGAATCTTGAGAGGGGGAGGGGCTTGTCATGCTCCTCGACCTTTTTTTTGCTCACCACTCTTCTAGTTCTTTGCATTTTGCTTCCATCTCCTTTCTCTCTTCCTCTAAATGCTGGTGTTTGTTGTTCAGATCTTGTAACGCTTCATCAAATCCCTTGCACATCATTTCTTTTAAGCTCATATTATCTCCCTCTCTTTTCAAATATCAGCAGCCATCTCTTCTATCATCGCTTTCATAGCTTCCATGACTTCTTCCATAAAATTAGGGAGAGGCGTCGTTCTTGCATCGAAGCCTTGTACCTGTGTGGTTAGCATATGCAGGCTAGAATTTATATGCAAATTGGCTTCAAAATATTTTTGTACTAGTTATGACATGGCATCAAATCGATGCCCTTATTTGATGGAGGCACACCTACTTCTTCTTCATCATGGTCGTCTAGGTTGGAAGGACTCGAAGAAGCTTGAGAGAGGGAGGGGCTTGTCATGCTCCTCGACCTTTTTCTTGCTCGCCACTCTTCTAGTTCCTGGCATTTTGCTTCCATCTCCTTTCGCTCATCCTCTAAATGTTGGCGTTTTTTGTTCAGATCTTGTAACGCTTCGGCATATCCCTTGCATATCATTTCTTTTTCAGCTCATATTATCTCCCTCTCTTTTCAAAGATTGGCAAATTCTTCTGTCATCGCTTTGATAGCTTACATGACTTCCTGCATAAAATGAGGGAGAGGCGTCATTCTTGCATTGAAGCCTTGTACATGTGTGGTTAGCACATGCAGGCTTGAATTTATATGCAAATTGGCTTTAAAATAGTTTTGTACTAGTACCCACATGGCATCAAATCGATTTCCTAAAACATCATTGAACGTCGGCGATTGTTGTCCTTCTGCAGTCAACATTGTTGTGGTTGTTGTTGCTTCTCCGAGGATTTTTTGTGAAGGAAGAGCAGGGTCTTCTTCCATACTATCTCATGTTGTGCCTGCTCCTTGTTCAGCATCTGTTGCTTGTGCGGTGGTTCATGCTTTAGGCTGTGTGGATATCCTGGGCACTGCTTCATCTGTAGGAGGTGTTGTGGTGTGATGCTTTTGTTTCTCAAGAACACAACTAGATCCTTTCGTTTCCTTAGAGGTCTTTTCTTGCGCATTAGAAGGGGCACTCATCATAACAATCTTCTTAGGTAGTACCACCGTCACAGGTGGAAGGGAAGGTGAAGCAAAAAACCCTTCATCATTGCAGAAAAAAACCCTTCATCATTGCAGCTTGGTTGGTCTTCCAATGATGTATGCTTCACACCTTCTTTCTTTCTTTGATGGCCTTGAGGAGGTTGAATTTTTTACCTTGTGGCCTTGCATTATTGGATTGCTAGTTTCTTTCTCTTCTGTATCTTTTACTACTCCGCTTCTGGTTTTGGTTCATGTTAGATGTTGGTCGGTGATGGTGGGTTTACATCCCTTTTGATTGCATTTGAGTGCATCTTGTTTATTTCCTCCTCGGTAGGTCATAGCTTGTGGGCGTCGTAATACGCCATTTCCAGTATGGGCAATAGGATATTGGAGAAACTTTGTCTATAGAATAATTTGATGCCTTTCTCTGCCAGAATACCAGTTTTTACCAAGGACTTGATGTCTATCTTAGAATGTCCCTTGGTGGGATTATATATCTACATTTTCTTAATACCTAAGAAATGATATGCAATACGAGTTATGTGGCTTCCCATATAGAATTATTTAGTCCTCTTTGCCTCTGATCCTACGGCAATTTACAATCTGTCTATCAACAATCTTCTGACATTCATTGGTTTCTCATTCAGCATAGACCAGAATAGTAATAGGTCTCACTTAGACACCCCTCCAATTTTAAATCTTGTGAAGATTGTGTTTGTCATTATCTTTTGCATTATCCTAATAAAGCATGAAGTGATGAGTGTTGCTTTGGAGTTCTTTGTACTATGCTCAAGTTCTCCTCTGAGTTTCTCCCACATACCGTGACGCTCTATCCCACTGTTTCCATTTCATAGGGCACAACTGAGCAGACCTGGGCTTATTCTATTGTCTTGGTGAAGATCGTGTTTAGAATAGCCTCAATGATCATATGATCTATGTCTCATATCCTTACCTCCAATTTGAACTATCCTACATATTTCTTGCATTCACTGTTGTTGACAGGAAGTTTCTCCAGTGATGAAATGAACTCAATGGTGAGTTGTATCAGAGAAGGGACTACAGTCGTACATAGAGTGTGCAGGTTGGCCCCTTCCAAAAATTTCACTACTCTATCATATATCCTGATCTTCTTGAAGTCTTCGACATCCAAGTATTGTGTTGGCTTAAAACTCTTTGTCTTCATGATAATGTCCAAGTGTGACTAATGCACCTAGTCTCTTGGCATGAATGTTGTCAATTGCTTGGTTGATATTGCTTTCTCTTCCTTCCTTGACATACCAGAGTTGGCCTCTTATCCTGGGGTCTTCGAGTCAACCTCAACTGTCAGCTTCCTCTTTTTTATTTCTTTAGCATCCCTAGTTTGCATCTTGCATTTACCCTTTTCTTTGGGTCTTCCTCAAACGGAATATACTTAGAATTTTATATCCTTGTAGTCCCTTGGGACTCTTCAGACTATTTTGGTGTTTTGTGGTTCAAGATGTTTTTATATTTCTCCTTTATTAGCTCCAGGAGAGCTCTATTCTCTTCTGTCAAGTTCACGTCTTCGAGAAGCCTTTTCTCAATTTAACCGATCATCTCTTGGATCCTACAAGGGACGTAAACTATTTTGCCAGGGTTTTATAAGTGGAGGAAGACATTCTACAATTTTGGTAAACAATAAGTTATCAGGCACTCCTTATGAAGATAATGGCAAGTTGGTTATAATGTTAGACATTTTTCATTGATTCTTTATGTGTTATGGTCAAGACAAAGATTAAGACATGTGACTATCGTGACTACAACATCATGACATGAGCGTGTCGTGGATGCGACGAATGTCACAATCAAGACAGGTCAGAAACTAAAAAGGGAACATGGGTATGCTGCGACTGAGATGACTATCATGACCTAAATGTTCAGAACAGCTGTCACGACCACGGCGCGCTTGCAACTAAAATCTCCTTTCCCTGACTTAGTAGAAAATCCGGTGTGTCATGACCGTAGTTCTTACACAGAGCTTGGGGGAAAAGAGGCGAACCGAAAGATGGATGAGTTGAAGAGATATAGGGGATGTGAAAGAGAGATGGGGTGAAGGAGTGTGATCAGTGGGTTCAAAACCATGGTGATTGAAACTCATACAAAGCTAGAATGTCATGATCATGAAGAATGTTGTGATCATGACGAGTGTCGCGACCATGACGGATGTCGTGAACTTGATGAATGTCATAGTTATGATAGGTAAATGACTGAGAAGTGAATCCTGGAATGTAGAAACTGTGACAAGTGTCATGACCAAGACCATCATCGTGATCGAGACATTAGAAGGGAGAGACTAAGGGGAAATGTGGGTAAAAGAGATTATGCAAGGTTGGTAAATGCCATGGTTGAAATAGCGTAAAGTGGTCGCGACCGCAGCCAAAGTGCGAGAACACAAAAGATTAAAACTAGGGTTTAGGGAGAAAGAAGTGAGGGATGATGATAATTAGTGGTAAGGATCGAAGCAAAATGATCTATGAGTTGAGAAGAAGAGAGAAAAAAGGCACAAATCAGGTAAGGGATAGCTTCATAGAGGAAAAAATGAGCATGAGTACCTCTTCGGAGTTGAAGAGGGAGAGGACAGAGGAAGTAGGGGGAACAGAGAAATAAGTGGTGGGGATGGCGAGCATTCGTCACTGAGGTGTGGTCTCCATAGTCATTTTATGATGCTCTAGCCTCGGTGTCGATCACTCCACAAGTCCTCAGTGCTTCTTTGCTAGGTTTCTTTAGAGTAGAGGCATGTGATAGAGAGAAAGCAAAGGGATTTACTGTTATAAAAGCTTTCCCTTTTTATACATTATGGTTGTTGTGACTGAGACAACTATCGTGACTACGATGTGCATTGCAACAATGACTAGCATTGCAATCGTAATGGGCATCTCGACCGTAATGTCAGACCAACAAAGCGATTATCTCAACCACGAATGGTGTCGCGACAGAGACACAAACAAATTTATTTCGATCGAGACAATAAATGTTAAGAGCAATAATTTGGGTTTTGAATTTAAAGAGCACATGTACTCATATTAAAGCAAATGAAATCATAACAATATAGATGGAGTTTCAAAATTGACAATCTATTTCAGAGAAATTCTTAATTTCTTAAAATAGAGAGGTTTAAAATGATGTACAATGTTTAAACTTAGTGGAAAAAGCAAAAGGCATTGCAATTAAGGAAAGAAGTAAATACTTGGGTTGACCCACAAGAAGCACTAATTTTAAAGTCTTTATCTCAACTTTCATTTCTTGCATCTCACGGTTCCCTCGGCTGGAGTAGGTTGTGGCTCTTCGAGGTCCAGTTCTGATCTTCTACAAAGGTTTCATCTTCATTGTATCTTTTGACTTTGTGCCCATTCGCTTTGAATGTACCAGTCTTATCACTAGTAATCCCCATCACCTCGAATGAGTAAGTCTTTACAACAAAGAACGGGCCAGACCATCTAAACCTGAGTTTTCTTGGAAAAAGTCTGATTTTTAAATTGAACAATAGAAACTTGTCTCCTTCAGAAACATATTTGTGTTTGATGTGGGCATCATGCCACACCTTCATTCTTTGCTTGTATATGTGGGCATTCCCATAGGCATGCAGCCTCAGTTCCTCAAGCTCGTGAAGCTATAGTTACCTTTTCTTTCCAGCCCTGTCCATATCCATATTTAGGAACTTGATGGTCCAAAGGGCCATGTGCTCCAGTTTGAAAGGCAGATGGCATGACTTTCCATAGATCATCTTGTAGGGAGTAGTAAATATTGGCATTTTGTAAGTGGTTCTATATGCCCATATGGCGTCATCTAGTTTCATGGACTAGTCTTTATGGGTCCTGCCAATGATCTTTTCCAAAATCTAATTAATCATTCTATTTGATACATCAACCTATCATGATGTATGGGGGTGATATGATTAGGTGACATTATTCTTCACCACGTGCTTCTTCAGTAAAGCTTCAAACTATTTTTCTACAAAATGAAACCCCCCTTGTCACTGATGACGGTGCTTGGAAGCCAAAATATAGGTAAAAGGGTCCTCTAAAACAATCCCACAACTGCCTTAGAGTCACAAGTGGGAGTTGCTACATGTTCTACCCACTTGGAAACATAATCTACCATGACCAGAATGCACTTGTTTCCTCTAGAGGATGGGAAAGGTCCCATATAATCAACTCCCTAGACATCAAAGATCTACACTTCCACCCAGTCAGACATAGGCATCTCATTTCTTCTAGTAATATTTCTGGCTAGCTGGAATTTTGTACAAGACTTGACAAAAGACATTGCATACTAGAAGAGTGTCGGCCAATAGAAGCCCGACTGTAGGACTTTAGCCGTAGTCATTTTTCCTCCGTGGTGATCTCCATAAGGTGAGGAATCACATTCCTTGAGGATTTCAGGCACCTCTTCTTATGGAACACAACATTGATATAAATTGTCGAAACATCTCTTAAAAAGTAGAGGGCCATCCCAGTAATAATTCTTCAGATTAGAAAAAAGTGTCTTCTTTTGATTGAAAGTTATATCAGGAGGCAATTGTTTGCATGAAATTAGTTATAGATATCAGTGAACCAAGGCATATTTTATTCGACTAACTTGGACATTATCAAGGCCTCATCCACATAGTTGTCGTTAATTGGTACCTCATTTTCTTCAGTGAATAATTTTCTTGACAGGTGGTCAGAGACTGTGTTCGCCGTTCTTTTCTTGTCCATGATCTCATGATCGAACTCTTGTAACAATCTCAGCTTTGTGTCTTTTTTCTTCACAAGATACTTTATGGCCCCGTGCTCTATGTACACTTTTACCTTCGATCCTATCAAATTGGATCTGAACTTATCGAAAGCCAATACTATTGCTAGGATCTCTTTCTCACTTTTGTGTAGTTTACCTGAGCATCATCAAGAGTTCTACTAGCATAATAGATTGCATAGTACTTCTTCTCTCATCTTTGTCCAAGGACAGTCCCGATGGCATGGTCACTAGCATCACATATGATTTCAAAAGGCAAATCCCAATCAGGTGCTTATAGAATCAGAGCTGATGTTAGGGCACTTTTTAGAATTTCAAACGCTTTGAGACACTTGTCAGAGAAATCAAATCCCACATCTTTAGAAAGGGAATTTGATAATGGCTTCAAAACCTTCAAGAAATCTTTGATAAATCTTCTGTAGTATCCAGCATGCCCTAGAAAACTCTTAACTCCTGTAACGGATTTTGGTGGGTCCAACTTTGATATAGCTTCAATCTTGGTTTTGTATAGTTCCATGCCTTTCTCATAAAATTTGTGGCCAAGCACTATTCCTTTTCTTACCATAAAATGGTTTTTTTCCCAATTCACCACAAGTTGCTTCTCCTCACATCTTTGCAAGACCTTTGACATGTTTTTGAGAAATTTGTCAAAGTCAGGTTCATATACTAAGAATTCATCCATAAACACATCCATTATGTCTTCTAAAAAGTCTGATAATATGTATATCATGCACCTTTAAAAAAAAGTTGGAGCATTACATAACTTGAAGGGCATTCTTCTGAAGGCGTACGTCCCATAGACACAGGTGAAAGTAGTCTTTTCTTGATCATCAGGGTGGATAGGGACTTCATAAAATCCACAGCATCCATCAAGAAAATAGAAATAAGATTGTCCTGCAAACATTTCTAGAACATGGTTGGTGAAAGTTAGAAGGAAGTGGTCTTTCCTTGTGGAAGTATTGATCTTGCGGTAGTTGATACACATCCTTTAACCGGTAACTATTTGATTGGCCACTTCATATCTATTGCTTCCTTTTACTGTAGTCATTCCACCTTTCTTAGGTACAACATGGATCGGGCTGACCCACTTGTTGTCACTAATGGGGTAGATGATCCCTACACCATGTAACTTTATTACTTCTTTCTTTACTACTTCTTTCAACATCTGATTCAATTTTCTGACAGGATGAGCCGAGGGTTTCGTAGTTTCCTCTAGATTGATTTTTTGCATGCACAAAGCTGGGTTGAGGTCGGCATTAGAGGCTCAACTATCACATTGCTTTCTTATACTTCCTCACAATATTGAGTATACTTGTCCATAAAATAGTCTGACTCAAACAGAGAGGGTCCTCTCATGGCATCTTGTACATGAAAAATTGATGTGGTCATTACTAATGCGGAAAGTTATGATTCCTTCTATGAAATCTATTAGGACTCTCCCAGTAGCAAGGAATGGTCTTCCAAATATCATGGGGCATATCAGATCTTCAATAGTGTCAATCGCCACTATTTCATAGGGTATAAAGAACCTTTCATCACAGATTGGGACATCCTCTACCACTCCTACTGGATTTGCAAAGGTGTGGTCGGCAAGCTAAATTTTCATACCTATCTTCACCAAGTCTATCAGTCCAAGCCTTTGAGCTAAAGAAAGGGGCATAAGACTAATACTTGCTCTTAGATCAACAAGTCCATTTCTTTCTACATTGTCTCCAACATTGAAAGGAATCGTAAATTCTCATGGGTAGCTTTTCTTTGTGGGAATGGTATCTTGAACAAAAGCACATGATATTTTTGCTAGTTGTACTATCTCAACATGATCACCTATCCTTCTCTTTGTGATCTGGTCTTTGAAGAATATAGCATAGGTATGCATTTCCTCAATTGCATCTAGAAATAGAATATCTAGGTGCAGTTTCTTTACTGCCTCCATCAACTTCTCATATCTCTTGTTTAGATCAGCTTTAATTAGTTTGGAAGGGAATGGGACTCTTGGTGCATAAGGATTTCTTTGCATAAAGATCTCTTTGGTGAGATCTGACTTCTTGGCCTTTGCATTTTTCTTCTTTTTGTCTTTTTCTTTGGTCTTGTATTCATTTTCCACTTCTTTCCTTTAAAATTCCTCCTCTAATATGATGGGTTTAGTATTTTGATCGGCAACCTTCTCTTCTTCATGGAGGATCTCTTCATATTGTTTTTCTACATTTTTTCCTGATCAGAGAGTATCCATCTTTGTGGTTTGTGTGTTCGATGGGATCTTCCCAGGAGGATTCTTCACGAGATATTTTATCTGGGCTATCTATTGATCAATTTGTCTTTGATGAGTTTGCATATCCACCATTTGGGTCTGCATCGTAGTTAACACTCCCGAGTTTTTGATGTCACTTTGGGTAAGTTGGTCATTTATTGAAGCTTAAATTTTTGCAAAATCGAACACCTGAGTGATCATGTCAGGTAGGTTTTTATCCTTAGTCTGGTTTTGACTTTGATTTTGTCCTTGATTTTGGCGACTCACATTTTTGTTTTGATATTGACCTTGATAGTTGATCTTATTTGAGTGATAGCTAGTAGTCCTGGTATACTAATTCAGTCCACCTTTTTTCTTAAATCCTGGGGGTGGATTAGACAAACCACCCAATTGATGAGAATTCTCGGCAGCGTCTTTGTTGTTGTAATTGAATCCCAGATAATCTAGACATTTCAAATGTGCATAAGAGACATTTTTTTGTTTCTTCTTCACTTTCACTTTCATTTGGTCGTGTATAGATACAGTTGTCTGTTCCATGGACTCCTTCACCACATGTGACACACTTCGTGACTTTCTCAATAGGTTTCTTGCCCTTTCCTCCAATGTCTTTTAGCTCTTTGACATCTATGGCATCATATGAATTTGAGATGTGATGGTCTCCAGAACTTTGGCTTCGACTGAAGGTTCTTCAAAGTTGTCCTTCTTTGCTGAGCTCCTATCACTTCTCTCATATTCCATGCCTACTTACAATGCAGTCATGTTGTCGATGATCTTCATAGTTCTTCTCAGGTTCTTCCCGCAAAAATTGCTCATGATGGTAGCATTCAACGAAGTTTTCTTTGTGAGAGTTAGCCCATTGTGAATTTTTTTCACTAGAAAACCCTTACAGTAGTTTTGATGAGGACCATACCTTTGACACTCCTGATACTGTTCCCAAGCTTTGTGAAGACTTTCTCCAGGCTTTTGCATGAAGGAAGTGATCTTTAACCTATTTCAAATGGTTTCTCAGTGGGGTAAAATTTATTGACAAAAGCATCAGCAAGGGGCCTCCATCCATCAATGGAATGGTGAGGCAAGTTAAGATGTCAGGACAGAGCTTTATCCTCTAGAGAGAAAACAAATCCCTTGTGATATATAACTTCTTGAGGCTCCTCCCTCATCCTGATGGTGTCACAAATGTTTTGGAAGGCATCAAGATGGTGATAAGGGTTCTCGTTCTTTGAATTCCTTCAGAAAGGCTTATTCTGGATCATTGAGATTATGACATGCATTAGCTCAAAATTAGCTTCATCAAATCATGGGATAATGACTAGGAATCTTGATTCATTAGCTTTGGTAGCAGCCAACTCTCTAAGAATTTTATCTTCTTCATCGTCTTCCTCCTCACTGTTATCATGATCACATTCGCGATCATGATGATTCCTTCCATCTCTTCTCCAGCGGTGGTGGTGGATCTCATGATGGTGTCGCTCCTCTCCACGTTCTTCTTCTTTGTTGCGTTGACCATTCGAGTGGCGTTCCTCTTGTTCTTCTTCAATTTTGGGAGTAATCCTTGGGTTCTCATCTTCACCAGAAGGTTTTCCTTCACTACGAGGTAGTATGTTGATGTGTGGGTAAGGAATTTGAGGGTAATAATCTGCTTCTCTCCAAGCTAACTAAATGATTCGCACAGTCAAGTGAGAAAATTGGACATGTAAATCAAAGTATTCTAAGCAATCTAGATATGGTGGATTTTATGAGCTTGAGGAGCGGGTGTATAGTGGGTAGACACGAGTTCCTAATAGTACCAGTTTGCCTTGTCCTCGACAATAGTGCCAAAAAGTTTACCGACCTAATTCACACGTCCAAAATGGAGCGGATCTAGAGTAGTCGGACTCTTAGATTTTTAACCCAACACTCAGCCTCTATAACTATTATATGGGGTCTGATGTTGTAGATCAGGGTTGAACCACAGAGAGAAGGTTGGTAAGTGTTAAGAACGTAGAGCCTTAGACTCAAATACACCAAATGAATGGGTAGATTAAGATGGTATTCCCTGAGGAATGGTGTCACTTCAAACAAAATAATAAAAGAAAAGAAAAGAAAAGTAAAAAAATGAGAGGATAAGATCGAACAAGAAATGTATAACCAAAGTATGGATTGAAACTTGGATCGGGTTTCACATACTAAAATTTCTCACCAACTTGTAATACTAGCACCCCTTTGTATACCTTTATCAAGATTACAAGAAACCATCATATATGTCTATTTCCTCCTCTCTGAGCTAAGGATAGATCTAGATTATAAGGTTGTCTCTCTCTCTCGAGACGGAAAACAAACAATCACAAAGCAAACCATATGACCATTAGATTTAACATTCCAACATTTTTGCGCATCCATGCAACTCCATAACACTTAGATAACATTAAACTACTCTTTCAAGGCATTAACTATCATACATTACAAGATGGTATATAATCATGTGAAGCATTATGAACAAGAGTATGGAGATAATCTTTTCTAGGAGTATATATATGTTCAAAGCCATGCAATTATATACATGTTTGGAGAGCCTTAGTCCCTACTCCCAAACCAAGTAAAGTGTTTAACTACACATGTTAACAATGGCATAACGGCGATACAAAAGTGTAAATACATCAAGAATAATGAATAGGGGGAAGGTACAACATGAGGAAGATGATATATATAAAGAAGGGAGGAGGCGACACACCAATGTTACTTCTTTAGATCTAGATATGGTATGGGCAGGGAAGATGGAAACTCCTTCTCTTGAAGAAGAGGAGGGAGGTGTCTTTTGTCTCCTCCAGTTTTTGGCTTTGAAGATCCAAGACCAATGGAGATGAATGAGGATGGCTCTAGGTTGGACAGCACTTCGTTGCTCTTGATGATCCCCCCTTTTTTATGTGAGGTTAGGTCCTATTTATTGGATATGCCCACCAACTTAACTCTCTGTCACAGTAATGACTCATATCTTAGACACAATCGAGGTGGCATCTCAGTCGTGATGATGCTCATCACGGTTGTGACAACTCCTCTTGATCGAAACCATGCATCGTGGTGGCGATGTCTCTTCTCGGTCGTGACTAGGGCCGTGGTTGGTAAATTTTGAAACTCCTGATCCAACGTCATGGTAGCAGTGACTAACTATTGATCAACAGATCTGTCTCATGTGAGGCATCCATGGACCATTACGGTTGAGATGATGTTGTGGTCACGACTTATGATGAGTCTGCATCGATAGAGGGAAGGATATTAAGTAAAATCAAATTTTGTTCAAAGACATCAAAATAGATAAGAAAATCCATAATAGGGATGTCAAAATGGAAATAAAACAGGACTAAAAAGTTCACAAAATGAAATGTTATCACCACGTAGCTATAAGAATATACATTCACGTGACATGGACTTTGGTAATAAATAAAAAGAAGGTCCTATGATTTTTTATGAATGGTATGACTATGACTCGATAAATACAAAGATGAATCTTGTGAATCCATATGAGATGTTATAACCCAGAAATACTCATATTAGGACATTTATGCATTTGGTAAAATGGTATTTTACATGATCAAAACCTAGTACTTGCAACGAGAAAGGATCAATTACTCCATTTGAAAATTTTAACCCAGTAAATGGATCGATAAGATGCCTTATGCAACTATGTGGAAAGTAATTAGTCACTAATCCAAATGGACATACTTCCATTAAAATAAAACTTAGAAAGGAATATCTTAACTAAAGATTAATATTTTGTATTACTTTAAATTTTGAAGTATGAAATTAGATAAGACTTCATATAGAATCACATGTAAAGTTTATATAGTTATAAGTACATCACACACGTTAGATGAATGAATGACCTTAAAATTAGTAAACATAACTCCTAGAAAGAGAATATGGAACTATGATAATGGTTAATTGAAATGGAATATAGATCAAATCTTCAATGACTAAGAAAACACTTAAAATGTAATTATGTAACATTATGTACCACATAATCCACCTACGGTTTAGTCCCTAACTAACTATTGCTATATATGTGACCATGGATTTATATACATGAAAATATGAAGAACCTATATTAGAATGAATATATATATGTAGTAACTACCTCATGGAAATTAAGTAACAGATAATGAATCAAGTGTTCATTACATAATATAATCAACCCTAGAGTGACATAGTATGATATTGTGTACGGGTAATTTATATGATAAGACAATGACATGCATAAATATGTAACATCAATTATATGCCACCACTTAGAAAGAAGACTAAAGAAATAATTAAGAAATAGTAATAATCCTAGTCGGAGAACCTAATAAAAATAGAAAACATCAAATAATACATGATTTGAGATAAATCATAAAAATATTTTATAAATTAGTAGATTTCTCCTCTTAGACCATGTTGTGAATATGCAACCTTTGGGGTCTCAAATGTTTGAGGTGCTAGATTATCTGTTCCACTATTGGACTAATGATTCTCCTCTTGAATTTGTGCATGATATCTTATTATATTATGAACCTAACAAAATTACTAGATGTATCTTTCCTTTTGAAGTCACTATGAATATTTTTATTAATCTTGAAATTAGTTGAATATCAAATATTGTTGAATGTTAAAATTGCATTGAAGTTGATGTATTTAAAGTTTTGGCTCCATTTAGCATTTGACAATCAATGGAGTTTGGTCCCTTTGGGATTTGGCCCATATAGAGCTTTGTCTCACTTGATGTTGGGTATTGTCTCACAATCTATGTAGTGGTTGAAATAAATTAGTTGATCCCAATATAGTGGTTAAAATATGAAATAGGTGATAATGTTGTTCTTTCATAGTCTATGAGAACACAAGGTAGCTAGCCCAACAAAAGATATGACTATGATAAAATCTAATATTTGAAAGTGATTTTATTATTGAGAACAATTACAAATATCTTGTATTAGTCTTGTATATTTAATATAGATTATTTTAATGTTGATCATTTTTGCATATTTTCCTAATTGAACAATAATGTGAGGATTTTAATATTCAAATATACTTGTTAAACTTGTATTGCTAAGATAAGTCAATCAAGTAGTCCTTACCATAGTTGAACTATTACATTGAATTAATGATTTTGCATATGTCAAAATACCTCAATAATAAGAAGGTTGTATAAGCATTGGTTGACATCTTTTCTCTTTGGTCCATTTTGTGGATGACCTTATTCCTTTGGTATATAAATAAATAGGTAATCAAAGAAAGATATAGAAGATACATGCAAAATGTGTTCTCTATGTATTCAAGTGTGTCCTTATGTATAGGCTTCCATGTAATCTAATGTAATGCATGAATTTAGAAATATTTGTTTATACATTATGCTTAAAATCATTTAAAAAAGTTGGTTTCAATATATTATCTATAAAACATGGTATCATGGTTGTAAATAGTAAACACTCATTCTAGTCTCATGAAACTAGGGTTAATTAGAAAGTACAAATAGAATACCTAAAGAATAGACAAATAATTGACCAAAAAAAAACCTTGCATCAATCTGAGTACTAGTAGAAACCCATATAAATTTTGGTGGTCATATACGTACCTTAGCCTAGAAATGGACATAACATATATACCCCGTATACTAGCTTTTTGGACTCTTTATCTAGGTGTGGGTTCACTTGGAGTAATTGTTCATGTATAATTGTTTGAGGTATATGGTTGTAGATTTCTAATGTGGACTAGTATGCCAACATTCACACCCCTAGGATAGAGTTCCCTAGTTTTCCATTAGTTTGGGACACAAGAATTAATCAAAATATAGAAACATAGAACCATATAAATGCTAAAATAATATGATTCATGTGTACATGATCAAATTTGATAACTTCTAGTTCAAACATTGAATACATTCTTTGAACTGATGAAACACCTGAACTCGGGCGAATGTTTTTACTCAAAATCTATGTATGGATTAATAAATGCAGAATAACCATCACCATGAATGTGGGAGCTAAGGGGTTTGAGGAAGGAATGTTTAGTAAAGGTTCTGGTGTAATTAATCCTAAACTATTTTTGTGTGTTGGGGTCCCACACATTACAAAACCAACCTATCTAAGTCAATTTTAACTAGTTGTGAAAAATCTTACATCTCTAACAAAGTCACTAACCCAATTTAAAATAAAAAATGTATATATATATTCAGCTTGATTTCAGATAAGATAAATCATAATATGGTTGGACATATATGACTCTATTCACTACATAATTTGACCAAAAATAAAATAGAATGTAACACCACTTATAGACTATATATATCTAGTCATAGAATTGTCCCTCACAATAACATTTATAGAAAGACCACACAAAAATCATCGACTAGAAATTTGATGATCTTAGAGACAAATGATAATTTCTCCTTCAAAAAATGTAGTTGTAACTTTTGAGAAACAGTTTAAGAAAATTTCATAAATCTAACATGAGATCCATATAAATGTGAGATTGAGGATCTAAAATGAATCAAGATTGAAAATATCAATCCAGTCAAGATTAAAACAATCATATGGTGAAATAGAATAAGAATTAAGGACATCAAGATTCTTAAACTTGCAACTTTTTTATGCATATCAATATTTAGAGAATTGGTATGGTTTAAATTCTTCACATTGATGTAAAACCTTGCTCAACTTGAAAAGGGATAATATTTAAATTTACTTGAACACATAACCTTCCCCCAACCCCTGGGTAATCCCATAAGGAATAGTAATAATAATATTGAGTATAAAATGAATAGAACATAAAATTTTAAGTCTTGACCTTAATAACTATAGTTTGACCAATATTTTGTTGAGTATGTAAAAACAATATTTTGATGATAATCATTGAAGACTCATAATTTGAATATATAACCTTTGTACCAGAACATGATAATAGAAGTTTCTTGTACACAAACCATCATCAAGTGTTCAACTCAAAAGTAGCTATACTTTCAAGTATAACTTGAATGTAAATCAATAAAGTTATAACATGCAAGTAGTAAAAGAATTGCTTAGACCCATAAATATGACATGTCCTAGTGGAAAGATATCTACAAGTGCATGTTTTTGTTTGAGGCGTCACTTGAGCAAACAAGAGTAGTTTGATAGAAAAGTCTAACTTGGTTATCACCAATGAGTTTTGCATAATCAGTAGTTTCTCATCAAAAAAATTTCCCATCAGAAAAAAAAATTCCTTATAATACTACATGTAAGAAAAGAAAATGAATTTCTCTTTTTTATTCAATTATTTTTTGATCTAAGTCACAACCATATAGGTACAAAGTATCTAGAAGAAAAGGAGAACTCTAGAGGAGAGAGACATGAATGGGTATTGTAGCTCTTAAAACCTAGACTTTGCTATATGGTTACGGTTAGGAGGAGATGAATACTACTAGATATTAGTTAGTAGTCTTTACGTCCCTTTTGTTTTTTAGCTGAGGAAAATAATTTTAAAGGTGGATGGAAGTACAAACTAAATGATGATTATTCTGATTTTAGAACAAAATATCTACAAAAGGTGGAAGAGTTGTAACATACAAAATTGTTAGTATCAAACTTAGTTTAGGTATAATTCATTATTTTCCTTATTTCAAAATCCCAATTGGAATTCCCAAATTTATATTTGAATTATTTGGAAATATATATAAATGTGTGTGCAAAAGTATATTCATGATATTTGATCCAGATCCAAGTAAGTCAGGACCAAATTTGTGTGTCTACACTCAATTTTACATCATTGGCTTTGAAAATAAAATTAAAATTTAGATATTTGATCTTAAATTAATTATGCAGACCTAATTGTCACCCTACAATGTACTCCTACTTTAGAAAGTTCGTAATTTGCAAAAAAATTAAATATAGTTTGGCCATGTCGTTATAATATCTTAGATATTAGATTTTGTATTATAAAACTATAAAATCTAAAGTAATTTCCAAATAAGGTGTTTATAATATATTATTTAGATAATTAGGTGTAAGTCATGCATTATTCCTCTCCAGTAACACAGATAACATCAGTTGTGGGATGACAATTTATCTCCTTCCACATATAACATCCACTCTTCATCCCTCCACTTTCAGTTTCTAGGTTATCACCTCACTGGCACCTCAAAAGGCAACCCTAAGCCTAGAACTCTCATCTATACATGACGAGACCTACTAATAAGTGGAGGAACATCATCCATTGACAACCTAAAATTCAAAAACTGTCACATCATAACTTAGCATCCCTATACAGTAAATGATCTAAAACCCATGCACGAACCTTCCAACATCATCTCCTAAGTCTAGAACTTAAGAAACCATTTGACCTTCACCACTAAAAAATGTTGAATCCCATTACATAGAGGGTGTGAAATCAACCTTGTTGTCCATTGTACTTCCCAAAAAATGATGCCTACTACAACCATCTACCTACCACAACCCACAACCACAAACTGTATCTAAAGTCATATAGACTTCTTAAAACTTTACTTCTACCAAATTCGATGATGCCAGTACCATATGGCAATCATTTCATCATTTTCAATGACCACCTAGTAGACTTCATGATTACCTATACTAATGTGGCCACTAGTTCATCATGGCTTAGAAAAGTTAAATGGAGGAAACACATCTCCTCTACCTATCAAATGTCTACTCAATTGAAGTCACAGTCATACTACTATGAAGATGTATGTTGTTTTTAGAGAACAACTTCATGAGGTTACTCATCGCCTACTAGGACATCACTATATAGGTCTAAGGAAACATGATAGTGAGTCTTTGAAGAACCTACATGTCATTATACAATCAAGAAGTTAAAATTTTACACTAGTCAAATTCAACACCATGAAGATCAGTTGACCCTTCTAAAATTTTGAATTTTTAGACTATAAGATAATGGGTCTAAGTAGAGTAATACATAGGATTATACTGAGAACAATATGTGAGTTCGCTATCCCTACATATTAGATGATATACTTAGACTTTTTAAACTTTGTGTGTATGTGTATACAAATCTATAGAAGTACCAAGTTACATATGCTAAACAATTCTAACTCCAGCAATTATGTAGGCATGGAGTATTATACTGAATATTTAATTACATAATTGTAGGACCTACTGCATAAAAATTTAACATAATAATATAGATTAGTTAATCATTTCATAGGTATTTCTCCTACTAGTATACATACATTAGTCACCCATTCATAGAACATGTGAAACAAGTCAAATAGATTATTAAATGGCAATAGGTACATGATAACATCTAAGTTCTAATAATTAAGATCAATAAAAAATGATATCCTACTATCATTTAGTTGTGTTGACCATTTAACTCAATGGTGTATACGTGTATGGATGTATAAATAAGAGTATATGTAAAACCATAAAAGAAGTTAGTCATAGAATTGTAATTACAAATAGTAACTATTGTAGATAGTGATTATAAAAGGATTCAAAATGTGATCAGTAGTTTATAATTCATAATAGTAATTAGTATGATTCCTTAACCTTGTAACCATATGAATATACATGGTGTGATGTGGACTTTTGTAGTAAAGAATGAAGTAGGTCCTATGTAATATTATGAGTAGTATGATTATGACTCAATCAATGCAAATACAAATCCAGTGAATGTTAAGTGATGTTAAAACAACCAACGACACATATTAAGGAATGAATGAAGGGAAAAATTAATTTAAAATTATGAAACTAGGGCTTGTAAAGGAAATGGTTCCATTAATCCTTTTGAAAGATTAAACCCTACAAATAGAAAGAAAAGATACCTTGGAAAACTCTATGGAAATTAATAGGTCACTTACATCCAAAAGGTCATACTTCATTAAAATAGAAATCAATCAAGGAAGATATCACTTAAAGGATAATATTGGATATCTATTTTGAAGTATGAACTTAGATGAGAATTCATTTAGAGTCACGTGTAAAGTTTATATAGTTATAAATACAACACATTTCTTGGATGAATGAATGACCTTGAGATTGGTAATTACAATTCATAGAAAGAGAATATAGACTATGAGAATGGTCAATTAAAATGAAATATTGACCAAAACCTCAATTGTGAAAAATAAATAACTTAAAATGTAAATTTGCAAATTTATATGACATCTAGTCCATTTATGTTTTTGTCCCTAACTAAATGGTGTTATATATGTGAACATGGATATATATACATGAACAAATGTTAACCCCTATCATAGAATCAATATGCCTGGAATGACTACATCATGAATATTAATTAAGATTCATAGATCACATTTTCATTAAATAATCTTACAAAAGATAGAGTGATAACATAAAGGGATTCTTAGGAACATCGTATGGTTATTTGTAAGGAATATTCAAATATTAAGACAATGACATATATGAACATGTGACACTATATATATGACTCCATTAGAAATACTAGAAATAAGAATAATGAGATAATTAAGATATAGTAATAAAACTAGATGGATAACCTAATGCAAAGTAACAACGATCAAGGAATTCTTATAACTAATACAAACAATAGTGACATTGTACTACCTTGTTGATTACTCCTCTTGGAACGATATTGTAAACATGCAATCTTTGGAGTTAAAAAAGAATGTGGTACTCTATGCCCTATTCCATTATTAAATTGATTCTTTCCCTATTGAGCTTCATGTGGGACTTGTTATCCAATGAACAAAAAATAGTTTATTTTCCTTATCTTTCTCAATTTTCACCACAAATATTGAAAAAAAATGAATATTTTTGGTGTAAAGACCCAATCTTCACGAAGAAGTTCTCACAAAATTGTTTCCAAAAATATAAATAAATATTTGTATAATCATGTTTTACATGAGGGTCATAGAATCTTATACATATGATTACAAGATTAAGGGCATGATTCCTATCTACTTTTCAATAGGGTACAATTCTTGAACGAATCTTTTGGTTTTCTTCATACCATATGTTCATGAATTCCCAGAGAGAATAAAACCACAATTGGACCCAAAGAAGGGAAACATTAGTCAACAAGGCTCGTATCAAATTAGATTATGCAACAATTTAAAAATAAGGATTTATGTAATCAAATATAGGTAATTTTTCTTGGTGGACTATGGAAATAATAAGAAGATGGTCTAGTTACCATTATAGATTAAAACAGGTACAAAAATTCAAAGTGGTAACCAGAAATATTAAAGAGATTCTCAAAAATAATACTAAGATAACAAATTATTCAAAATGAAACTATTTATTTAATGCATAAGAAATCTAATATTTGGTTTTATCTAGGGATAGGTGTCTAGTTTTCTCCTCTCTACGAGAGAATGACAATTTTGCCTATGGGGGTAACAAGTTTTGGAGGACCTCTATGTCCATTATCCACTATGTATGGTTGGGGGATATGACTCACGCAATCTAGTTAGCCAAACCTCTTAGCCAATATTTGCATTTTTGTGTCATTGTCAAATCTAATCATTTTATTCAATTCTCCCAAAATATACAATATTCAGCTAATTGTGATGACTTCCAATAGATGTATGAAGTTAAAAATAAATTGGGTTCAACACTATTGCAAAATTTTATTGAACAAAATTCAAGATGGAAATAAAATAGTTCAATAATAAAATCAAGAATCTAGTACATGTTCCAATTGAGATGTCCACCAGAATCATAGATGTCAATTTGTCACAGATGTAGCAAGAGATATTGTAATAATTCGATTTGATGATTCTTGGATTGGAATCAAGTTTGTTCAATTTGAGTTATTTAGGATTAGATTTTTCCATTTAGAGTTACTATTTCATACTTGTATCATTTCTAGTTTTCCAGTTAGGTAATGTATACTTGATGTTGTAGACTTAATTATTACATCAAATTTTCTTTAGATTGGATCCTAAACTGTTATTTATATTATATGTAATATGATTATATTTATTCATTAAGCACAAAGATTTTCATTTTCCAATAAACACTTACTAGGACTATCTAGGGTTTAAACCATACATAGTTTAATGCATGTGAATTTTATACTCTTATTAGGTATCAATTATTAATATATGAATATAATAATGGAACATGTATGTCATTTCCGTGTATATTGCTACCCATAATTGAATAGGTTTCTCTTTTATATTTCATTTATTAACTTTCATCTTAACTAAAATAGGTTGGTTTAGATCGAAATACTATTTAAATTTAAATCTTCTCTTTAATTATAATCTTTATATACTTCTAGGATTTAGAATATGGTAACAAGATTATTATTAGTATTAATATATTAACATTAATATACCCAAAATATTTGTATATAGAAATATTATGGAGTTGTTTGACCCAACAATCAATCTATCTTATCCAAACACTTGGGTTATTAAATAAGCTATCAACTTGTATAATAGTATTAGTACAAGATAGTTATATCAATTTATTGCATGACTACAACATTTAACATATGCAAATAATTCACAATAATAATTATCTAACTCTTTATTTCCTATTAAATCTATACCTTAAACTCATGAATATGAGAATCAGATAAAAACCTATAGTTTGGTGTTTTCTACACTTGGGGCACAAAAGATCTATCTACAGATGGTCTTTAGCATTGAGGGTTGAGATTCCCACCTTTGTTGATGCTATTGGACCCAATTGAGAGATGCCCACCTTAGTTGATTCTATAGGACCCCATCTTGTTTCCAACATCAACAACCAGGCCAAATGTAGAGCCTTGGCCATTTTCTAACAAATAGAACTAGTTGCTAGTCTGATTTGGAGTCACAGATGTGGTTTTGTTGTATCGTGGTCTACAAAACCAGTGTTGCCGTTGTGATGTGCAATTTACATTGGCACAAATAGAAATGTGGTCCACAGAATGAAGGTGATCGAAGATGATGAACTCAATTTTCCTTGCCGGTGGGGTTGTGCTCGGAGGAGAGAGGAGGAAGAGGTCTCAATCTTCCATTGGTAGGACTAGATGCAGGATGCATGTGTGGGAAGCATCGGGGAGTAGCAGGTGGGTCTAAATTTCTACCATGGTTTCTTGTAGATTTGTCTTTGCCAAAGTGAAGTGGGTGGCTAGTAAGTTCAGTTAGTGGCAAGGTTTTGGGGTCAGAGAAAAGAGGTTGGGAAGGAGGTTGACGGTGATCGTTGACTACTTGACTTGGCCATGGGGAGTTAGGTCTCTGGGATTCATTGTCGTCGTCCAGATGGGAGGTGTTGTAATGGATTATTTACTGGCTTCAGGGTTTTTATGGAGGTTGCAAGGATTATAGGAGGGTCCAGGTTCTAAATTGTCAGACATGGATGAGGTGTTGACAATTTTGAGGTTCTAAATAAGGTCAGGATCAAACAAGGTCGTTCATTGAAAAATGAATGTGATATACATAAAGAAATTAACGCCTTATAACCCTTCTAGATAGGTGTCATTCTCCTAGTTGAACCGGTCACAAACTTGAAGGAGAGACGTCTCTGTCGTTTTGACAACGAATGATGCAGACGAAACAGTTGCACTACCGGTGCATCTCAGTGATTGTAGGATCCACCGCCCGATAGGTTGCATCATGGAAGGGAGAGAAAGAATAATCTCACTACATTCAGGAGAAGATCTACACGTAACACCACAGAAGTGACGACAGTAGAAGACTCTGGCTGTTAGGGTTTCCAAACATGAACTCAAACATGCTGACAGTTGTATGTTTGAAAGATGTATTTAACCCTAATGACCAGTGGTGTAACAACCCCACCTCCCGATAACCCCCAATTAAGGGAGACCAGAAGGTCAAAGCCATTATCCCAATTAACATGATCAAAGGTTCGACAAATAATCAATAACAATTATTAAATTCTACCAACTATATTCATTATCATCGTCCAGATGGGAGGTGTTGTAATGGATTATTTACTGGCTTCAAGGTTTTTATGGAGGTTGCAAGGATTATAGGAGGGTCCAGGTTCTAAATTGTCAGACATGGATGAGGTGTTGACAATTTTGAGGTTCTAAATAAGGTCAGGATCAAACAAGGTCGTTCATTGAAAAATGAATGTGATATACATAAAGAAATTAATGCCTTATAACCCTTCTAGATAGGTGTCGTTCTCCTAGTTGAACTGGTCACAAACCTGAAGGAGAGACGTCTCTGTCGTGTTGACGATGAATGATGCAGATGAAACAGTTGCACTACCAGTGCATCTCAGTGATTGTAGGATCCACCGCCTGATAGGTTGCATCATGGAAGGGAGAGAAAGAATAATCTCACTACATTCAGGAGAAGGTCTACACGTAACACCACAGAAGTGACGACAGTAGAAGACTCTGGCTGTTAGGGTTTCCAAACATGAACTCAAACATGCTGACAGTTGTATGTTTGAAAGATGTATTTAACCCTAATGACCAGTGGTGTAACGACCCCGCCTCCCGATAACCCCCAATTAAGGGAGACCAGAAGGTCAGAGCCATTATCCCAATTAACATGATCAAAGGTTCGAAAAATAATCAATAACAATTATTAAATTCTACCAACTATATTGAAATATGGTAAAAATAAAAACTTTTCATACCTTTTGAAAACTTGGATCTCTAAATTTCAATCCACATATGAATTCCACTCTAACTAATCCTCCTTGTATTTTAATTGATGTATTTCACAATATGACGATTTACTATTTGTCTTTTTGGCTTGTACCTAAAACGCCGACAAACAAAATGTCGATCAGCATAAAGCTGGTATGTGGGGGAACAATAATCATGCAACTATGATAACAATGTAATCAGCCAATTATGATTTAAAAAAACAACTTTATGTTTTCCACATAACTACTCAATCCCTACATACCCTAGCCTTTGTGATGTCCCTACAGTGGACCTGGATGCTACATTCCTTATCATAGATCCCCATTTAACCCCTCATGATCCCACCTAATAGGTGAACCAGTTTCTAGGGTTGAGTCACATGGAACTACCCGTAGGTAGCCCACTCCTTAACTCATGGCATGCTAAAGAGTCTCATGGAACTACACGTGGGTAGCCCAATTTCTAACTCACGATAACCTAGACCTTGCTCTAGTTACCCCTTTTTAGCCTTTACAAAGACACAAAGGTGGACCAGGATCTGAGCCAGTCATGTATGCACATTTATAGTGATAATCATAGTCACTTTATAGTTGCATGAAATAAATAGGCATCCAATAGTTATTTCCAAGCAACTGATAAAACATTCAGGAATCGCTGTGAAACTAGAGAGATTATTCATAAGCATAACCACATACCTGTCAGGCTGATTTGAGACAAAATAACCCATGCAAGTAAGAAATCCAAGCAAGCACGCATATAAGATCCTGAAATAACCATACAATATCCATTTATTACTCAGGTCATCAAGATCTATTAAACCTAGCTCGCTTCCTAGGGTTTCTAGTTCACTTATAGGGTTTCCATTGCAATTAGGGTTTCCCTTCATCTTTTACTATTTTAAACCCTAATTTTATACCATTACTCATAAACCCTTATTATTTTATGTATTCTTCAATATAAATGTTATCTTAACAACATATAACCCTATTTTTGGATTTAAAGGCACCATTAACCATCAACTAATTTCATTAAGCTTCTTTTACATTAAAGCTACTATTTTTATCCTTCTAATCCATGACAAGATCACTATGCGCATTCATCATCAATTCATAGTTCATTATGGTCTAATTCACATATGAACTCTATTTGTCATTAATTCTACCTTTTATTCATTAGAAAACCCTAATTACTACATTAAGGGTATTTATCCACAAATTAGGAACTTTAATGCTCGAAATATCTTAGAGTCATTATAGCTTAGCTTTATTCACGATTTTGAATAATTAAAACCATTAATAGGCGCATTTACCAATATTAGGGTTTTAAGGCCCATTAAAGCATATTTATGCACATGATGCTCTAAATTAAACCAATTACGTGCAAAGTTCATCCTTTTTGTTCCTAATCTTCCTTTTTATCATTAACAGGTTAATACCAACTTTAATCATCCATTAAACCCTACTAAATACATTAAACATATCTAAATAGGGTTTCTTAATCATTAAAGTATTAAAGTTGGTAACTTCCATTACTTTTTGAATTAAAATTATAATTAGGCTTCAATTATATTTTTAGTGGATTCCCCTCATTTTTCTGAGCAAATTTCATATTTTATGCATATCTATCTGAGCTACTATTAAAGAGATATGATTTTTGGAAGAAATACCTTACTTGGGCCAATAGGGAGGCGCCACATAGCCTTGTTCCCATGCAACACTTGCTGGTTTGGGAAAACATAACCAAATGTCAATTTTGCCCTCGATAAGTTATCGGTTTCTTCAGCCCGCGGAGGGGCAAGAACCTCCAATGACCAAGGTCATCTTCTTCCTCCCCGCTGCCCTAGCTGTGCGTGCCTGTAGCATCTCGCGGCTCATCCCCTCTCCTCCCTGGGGTCCGATGGTCGCCACCCAAGGCCGCCCTGGCTATGCCTCTATCTGTCGCAGCTAGTGCACCGCCAAAACTATGACCTAGCAGGTCGCTTTCGTGCATGACGGGCCTGCAACTACAGTCATCATTACAGCCGTGTAGATGCAGTTGTGTGCTGGTTCGAGCGAAGGGATTTCCGTTGAGCATCTCGTTGCTAACGTGGGATCATCCAGCATCCAGTGAGCGCATCGAACGGTTCACAGTTGCTCTGTGGACGCTCTATCCCTCTACCCTAGGGTTGCTTGCAAAGAAGAAGATGGGAGAGAGAAAAGGATGCTTGGGGTTCTCTGGAACTCGATCCAAGGGGATCTACCCCTTTTATGGGGGAGGATATCGTCACCCTACGACTCCCCTCTAAGAGGAAACAAGTCCACTCCTATTAGGAATCCTATTCCTTCAATGAGAAGCAAGACTCTTTCTCTCTCTTAAATAACCTTTTGATGTTCATTATTTTTGAGATGTTAGAATTTCGAAAATCACCTCCTTTATCCTCTTAGTACTTGCCTTTTAATTATTTGTCACGAAATCATGTTTTCTTTTAATAGAAAATACCACCTTTTTAATAATAACACAAAATTCACTCATTAATCATCATATTATTTTCTTATTTTTCTATTATTGGTATTTTCTCTTTCTTTTTCTCCATTGGGGCTCCTTGGACCCCAAGAAACTCTAAGATTTCGAAATTCCTCATTAAGGATACTTATTATCCTTCTAGATGCATCTATTTCCATTACTTCACATTATCTTGTTTATTTCTTATTAAAATGTCTCTTTTTGAGGATTTTTCTTTATTTCTCTTTTATTTTCCTCATTGGTATTCCTTTTATCATTAGGAATCCTTGGCATACGAAATTCCACCAAGGATAACTAAATTATACCTCTTTTCACTTATTTCCCATATTTTTCATTGTTTTCAATTTCTTCCTTAATAAAGAAATACTTAATTGGTATTTTCTTTTCTTTTTGCATTATCTAGAAACTTTGGACTCCTTGGGACCTAAGGAACCCATGTGGCATGAAATCCACCTTTGGATTAAAGTCTGTTTCCTTCTAGAGGTTTCCACATCTTTCTTTTCTCCATTTCTTATTAATAATGGAGTTCTTTTGTATTTTGCTTGTTATTGGGCTCAATATCCAATAAAGCCCACAAAACAATCATCAAGGCTATTGTTAACAAAATCCATTTATTCAAAACAAATCATATCATTATTTGTTCAAATATCTTTAATATGAGAAATTACATTTCTCACCAAATGATCCCAAAAATTGGGGTTGCAACAATTGGAATATTTATAGCCTTACACGCCCCATTAATCCTATTTCCATTAAGACGCGACCACTAGGTCACTCTTGTAGATATTATGGAAAATTCGTAAAGAGACACTTTCCAGTTAGGATTAGTAAATCTAATTAGGAAAGAAACAATTAATTAAATTAATAATTATTGATGTAGTTGTATCCTAGTGCAAAAAGAATACAAAAGACATTCTCCACAATCTACAATCCACAAGCTCGAGCATATGCCCAGCCAGGCAAGGCGAGACAAGGGGTGGCTAGCGTACGTGTGCATGTGTGTTGTGGTCACCATACCCACCAAGGAGGTGAGCATATCCAACTCCTAGGACCCTTGGACACTTGTGTCACATGTGATCCTACATATAAGGACCACAAAGTTCTAGGAGTGAGCAATGTGGGATAAAACTTCTTTCCCATTTGCACTAGAGACAAAACTACCTCTCTAACATGTACTACCTGCACTACAGTAGGCTTAACCCATGATATATACATGGTTGTAGTAGCCATATATCTAACAATCTCCCATAAAGTCCAATGTGTAGTGTGATCTACCATTCAGTCCTCCATATTGTTCTTTCAGTAGATATCTTTTAGTTTGTATCAACCTGATTTATCCAAATGTGACCCCCATAGGAACTAGGTGAACAAAAGTCTTAAACTTGATCCTTGGGTTCAAGAGTAAAGGTTGGTAACAACACAATAAAGACATGATAGAAAAGAAAATAATGCATTAAGTCCATGCATATAAAAATTTATGCCATGATTGATAGCAGAGAACAAACCAATTCTCCTATTGTGGCCTACACAACATCAATCATTTAGTTGGAGTCTCCAAGGATATACTGCTAACATCCTATCCTATGACTTGACACCACTCAGAGACTAATCTCTTACTTACTTGCATTCATGACACTAATAGGTTTCCCAGGGGATAGAAACATCAAAGGTAATTACATAGCATCATCCAATTCACTCGACAGCTTGTTTTTACCACATTGAACCTAATTTGTGGGATCTCCACTTTGTTGGGTTGGGTTTCTACTACCTACGAATAATGAGGGGTTTGAGTCCCATCCCCAACCTGGATTTTTCCACTAAAGCTAGGGTAAGACCTTTAGTGAAAGGATCAGCTGTATTTTCTTTGGTACCGACACAGTCCACAGCTACGACCCCATTAGACACTAACTCCCTTACAGGTTTGAGTCTGAATTGGATATGTCTACATTGTTTTTTATTGTACTTGTTACTCTTTATCTTGGCAATAGTTGTAGTGTTGTCACAGTGAACTAAACTTGTAGGAAGTAGCTTCTTTACCATAGGAAAACTAAACATAAGTCCATGTATCCATTCAGCTTCCAATCCAATTTCATCTAAAGCACACAACTCTGACTCAAAAGTAGATCGAGATAATATGGTATGTTTCTTAGACCTCCAAGAAATAGCTCCTCCTCCCAATAGGAATACATAACCTGAGACACCATTACTCCCAGAGTTGATGGCAATCCAACTTGTATCACTATGTCCTTCAACTATAGAAGGATATTTGCCGTAATGCAGCCCAAGGGAACAAGTTCCCTTGATATACCTCAAAACTCTATCAATAGCTTCCTAATGGGTCTTTTTGGGACAACGGGTGTATCTACTTAACTTGCTCACAACAAACACAATGTTTGGATGTGTGCAGTTCATAATATACTTCAAACTTTTGATAATCTGAGAGTATCATAATTGAGACACTAGAACTCCAGTATTATTCTTAAACAAGGCCTTGGATGAATCATATGGAGTCTTAATAGTTTTAAATGATGTATACTCAAATCTCTCCTATATCTTCAACTTAGTGAGACTGAGAGAGAGATATACCGTCAGTAGACCTTATGAATTTAAGCCCTAAAATCACATTAGTGACTCCCATATCTTTCATCTCAAACTTACTGCACAAGAATGTCTTTGTCTCATTTACTACTTTCATACTAGAACCAAAATGCAGGATATCATCGACATATAATCATAGAAAAATGAATCCATCATTGACAATTTTGCAGTAGAGACACTTATCAAATTCATTAGAAACAAAATCAAATGATGATACTACATAATCAAACTTCTCATGCCATTGCTTAGGTTCTTTACATCAAGCAATATAATGACTTAACAAGTTTACACACTTTGGACTCATTCCCATGACCCACAAATCCCTTAGGTTGTTCGATATATATCTATTTTTGAAGATCACCATGTAAGAATGCGGTATTCACATCCATATGATGGATACAGAGGTTATAAATGGAAGCCAATTCTATTAGCATTCAGATTGTGGTCATACTGGAAATAGAGGAATAAGTATCAAAATAATTTATTCCTTCCCTCTGTCTGTAACCCTTAGCAACTAACCTAGCCTTATAATTATTGATTTTCCCATCTACATTAAGTTTCTTCTTAAATATCCATGTGCATCAAACTACAGAACAATCAGGAGGAAAATCCACCAATTCCCAAGTTCCATTTGAGGGAATTGATTGGATTTCATCATTAACAACTTCTTTCCAAAACTTAGCTTCTGGAAATTCCATAGCTTGTTTGAAATTTACAGGATCATCCTCAACATTGTAAATGATAAACTCACTTCCAAAGTTTGTGGATATCCTAGACCATTTACTTCTCCTTGGTTCAACTATTTCTTCAAAATCATCAGATTCATAAATAGCTTTTTTGGAATTGCCCCCCACATTTTCATCCTTTCAACATGCTCGGGAATGGAACCTATGGTGAATGCATCCTCTTGGGATACTTCATTGGGCACACCATATTTCATGGGAAACACATCCTCAAAGAATGTAGCATCACATAATTATACAATTGTATTGATCTCAATGCCTGAGATATCAGATTTTACAATCAAGAATCCATAGGCATAACTTATCTCTACATACCCCAAGAATACGACATCAACCATTTTTGGTCCCAATTTCTTCCTTTTGTATTTAGGGACAAGTACCTTAACAAGGCACACCCGGACTGGAGGATATTTGAGACTCAATTTTCTCCCTCTCCATAACTCAAATAGACTACTCTCTACATGTTTATGGGGAACTGTATTAGAATATGGCAAGCCATATTTAAAGCTTCCCCCACATGAAGTTGGGTAGACCTGAGGTTTGGAGTAAAGAATTTACCATATATAAGGGTTTAGTTTTTACATTTAGCTATCCCATTAGATTGTGGTGAATATGGAGCGGTAACCTCATGAACTATACCATGTAATTGGCAAAATTTTAAAAACAAATTTGAGGTATATTCTCCTCCCCTATCTGACCTTAATCGTTTGAGTACTTTACTAGTTTGAGTTTCAGCTTCTTTCTTATAAATTTTTACTTTGTCTAATGTCTCATCTTTGCTTCTAAGAAAGAAGCATTAACATTATCTACTAGAATCGTCAATAAAAGTTATAAAATAATGCTTTTGATCACTTGTAGTAATTCTGTTAAATTCACAGATTTTGTATGCACTAAATCCAATATTTCTGAATTCCTATTCACAGAATGAAAAGGCTTCCTAGGTAATTTAGCTTACACACATATTTCACATGTATTATTGCTAATTTTCAGATTTACGGATTAAATTTAGATTCATCATACGTTTCATTTAGCCGACATTCACATGTCCTAAATGTGCATGCCAAACATCAGATGATATAAGATTCATGCATAAAGAACTATTATCATTCAAATTTAAAATGGAATTTAAAATAGGTTCTACAAAAATCTTAAACAAGTTCTCCATATCACAATGATACTCCTTTCCAAAAAATAAATAATCTCAAAGGCGAGTAATAATAGCCTTATTACATTTACAATCTATTCTAAAACAATCTCTAACTAAAATTGTGCCACTAATAATGTTATGTCGTATTGATGGAACATGTTTGACTCTATGAAGCACTAGAACCTTTCCCAAAGGAAACTTCAAGTCCACCTATCCTTTGGCTATGACTTCTACATCACTTGAATCGCCCTAAGTCACGGATCAACCTTTAGAGGCCTGATAAGAAACAAACAGGGACTTGTCAGTACACACATGCACATTAGCCCTAGTGTCTATAATCTTATATAGTGATTAAAAAATAGAAAGAACTTCAGGTTTTATAGATATGTGTCCATCATTGAGGTTAAAGGATGCTTTCAACATGTTGACCATAGCCTCATTAATTGCATATGTAGCAGCTTTCTTGGCCTTCTTTGAAGGACAATCCTTGTTGGTGGCCAACCTGTCCACAAGTCCATCAAGGTTTGTTCTTCTGTTTCTTCTGGATCTTGGCCTTAGGTTTAAGTGAATTCTTAGGTTTCTTATCCTTGTTCTTAGCAGTAGTAAAATTAACATTTGCATTAACATAAGTGGTTACTTTGATAGTCTTTTCTTTCAGATGATCTTCCTAAATATTAGTGTCCATCATGAGATCATTCATTGACATGTCTCCTTTGTGGTGCTTAAGAGTCATGCCAAACTATTCCCAAGATTTTGGAAATTTCTCAATGATTGACATTGCAACAAATTTTTGAGGAAGTACCATGCCTGCATCAGCGAGCTCTTGCACCAAGAGTTGAAAATTGTGTGTTTGATCAGAAATATATTTACTCTCAGACATATGAAACTTAATAAATTTTGAAAGACAATATTTTTTAGTTCCCTAATTCTAAGTATTGTATTTATTTTCTAATGTCTTTCACAGAACCTTAGATGTAGTAACATGTGGCTTTGAGTATGAGTCATACAGTTTGTTATTTAACAAAATTGAATCAACCATTGGCATGCCTTATCACCCTTCTTCCAAGTTGCAATTATATTAGCATTATCAGGAACATTTTCATCAGATTTGGGTTTGTCTTCTTCTAAATAGTGATCATACCCTACCATGTTAAGCCAGATTTGCATCCTACTTTGCCAACAAGCAAAATAACTTCCAGTAAATTTTTTAGGCATACTAGACGTATCAAATTTCATGCCAGAACCTTAAGTATCCATAGTTAACTAACGACAAATATTGATTTCTTTAAGACTATTGACCATTTTGAATTACGTTGTTCATTACAACAGTTGTGGGTGTAATTTATTTAACAGTTTCGGCCAATCCAGATAAGAAAACCAATGCCAGAGAACAAAAAATAAATAAGGTCAGGATCAAACCATTTTGTTTGTTGAAAAATAAATGTGATATACTTAAAGAAATCAACGCCTTGCAACACTTCCAGATAGGCACCGTTCTCCTAGTTGGCCTGCTCGCAAACTTGAAGAAGAGACGTCTTACTTGTGTTGATGACGAATGATGCAGACAAAACAATTGCACTACCAGTGCAGCTCAGTGGCCGCAGGATCCACCGCCTGACAGGTTGCATCTTGAAAGGGAGAGGAAGAATGATCTTGCTACGTTTAGGAGAAGGTCTCCACATAACACCACAGAAGCGACGGTAGTAGAAGACTCTAGTTGTTAGGGTTTGCCAAACATGAACTCGAACACACTAACAATTGTATGTTCGAAATGTGTTTAACCCTAATGACCAGAGGAATATTTATAGCCTTACATGCCCCAGAAATCATATTCCCATTAAGACACAACTACTCGGTGGCTCTTATACACATTGTGGGAAAATCTATAAAGTGACACTTTCCAGTTAGGATTAATAAATATGATTAGAAAAGAAACAATTAATTAAATTAATAATTAATTATGTAGTTGTATCCTAGTGAAAAAATAATATGGAAGACATTCTATCCAATCCACATTCCGCAATCCACAAGCCACAAGCCCGAGCTCGTGCCCCGCCCAGCTCAGCCCAGCCTGGCCAGTCCAGGATAGACATGGCATGGCATGCACACGCACGTGCATGCGTGTGTGTGTTTTGGTCACCATACCTACCAAGGAGGTGAGCATACCCTCCTCCTAGGACACTAGTGTCACATGTGATCCTACATATACGGACCACAAAAGTTTTAGGAGTGAGCAATGTGGGATAAAATTTCTTTCTCATTTGCACTAGAGACAAAACTACCTCTGTCACATGTATTAGATGCACCACCTTGGGATTATCCCATACTATATACATGGTTGTAGCATCCATATATCAAACATGAGGATCATTGCAGACCTAAGGTGCCAATTGTCCTTGTACTACTCATCATCTATGCATGGGTTGGAAAAGTAATATAGGAAGAGGAGAGAAGAGATATCCAGTGCCCTGGTAGGCTCGTTGCCTTCTCTTCCTTTCTATCCCAGATGTTATATCATGGTGGTGGCATTTGAACTAGCCGTCAGTTTTGAGATCACTAGAGGAGAAGTTCTAGGGTTTTCAAGAGTGCTAGAGACCAGAGAGAGAACTGAGGCTTGAAGTCAGATTAGAGAAGGCAATAGACGTATAGAAACAGAGTGACCATGGCATCCTAATGAGTAATGGCCCTTCTATTTCCCTTGTAACCAGAATAGAATGAGGGTTGTGGAAGACACAGTCACTTCAAATACTACATTAATTGTTAACTAATTATCACAAACAACTAATTAACTCATTACTTTATCATAACTTCTACACTATGATGTCAATTGCAATTAAAATTTGATACTCATTTACCTTCAAGTGGCCCTCTTTCTAAAAACATTAGTATATATATATATATATATATATATATATATATATATATATATATATATATATATAACTCAAATCAATATCATCATCATCATCATCATATAATCCTCAGTCACAACTAGATCTAACTGAAATCAATATACATACCTAAAATCAAATATATGTAATTTCTTCATTAAAATTGATTCAAAGCCATTATGCAAAATAAAGAGCATTCTATGAATGTGAGGTCTAACAAGATAGTGAGGCAATAGACTGATTGATGCCAAATTGATTCAGGAGATTAAATTGCATGACTCGATGGTACATATTTTTCATGTGAGGAAGATGAAATCATTTAAACACAAGAAACTCAAAAAGAGATTAATTTGTATAAAGTATAAGAGAATTCATAAATATGACTAAATAAGAGTTGGAATGGAAGAATGAGTTCAAGTTAAGGATAATTACATATTATAGCTCAAGGAGATTTATTACCTAGAATTGAGAATGTTACAACACTTTACCCCTTAAAGAAGATTTCGTCCCCGAAATTGGTATATCCACAGTCTACTCAGGTGCTACTCTTGTTACAACCCCAATTTTTGGGTTCTTTTGGTGAGAAATGTAATTTCTCCTATTAAAGATATTTGAACAAATAATGGTATAATTTGTTTTGAATAAATGGAATTCGTTTACAATAGCCTTGTTGGTTGCTTTGTGGGCTTTATTGGCTATTGGGCCCAATAACAAAGATAAGACAAAAGAAACTCCATTATTAATAAGAAATGGAGAAAAGAAAGATGTAGAAACCTTTGGAAGGCAAAAGAATATAATGCAAAGGTGGATTTCGTGCCTCTTGAGTTCCTTGGGTTCAAAGGAGTCCAAAGTTGCAAAGATAATGCAACAAGAAAAGAAAAGATCAATCAAATATTTCTTTATTAAGAAAGAAATTGAAAACAATGATAAAATGTGGGAAATAAGTGGAAAGAGGTAAGATTGAGTCATCCTTGATGGATTTTTGTATCCATAAGGTTCCTAATGTTAAAAGGAATTCAAATAAAGAAAATAGGAATAGAGGAAAGAAAAAATAGGTGTTTTAATCTAGAATATGTGCCTTATATGTACTTGACTTGCATATGAACCAAAATGGTTTTTCCTTTCGATTTTTGATCTCAAGATTTGCACACAAGTAGCTTAAGTCATTATGGACTTTCCCTTAAATTTTGGTATCAATTGGATAACCGGTCTGAGAGTTATGATTTTTGCAAAATCTCCTAAAGTGGAAAGGGTAAAGGAAATATATATTAAAAGTCACAATTGTTTCCATATCTTTTTGGGCGCATGGCATGATAGCCGTTGGATCTGAGATCCAACAGTGTCTGTATTCTCGCCTACCTCAAGTAGTAATAGGAAAGAATAATAGTTCTCGGGAATTTCTGAATCGATTTTCTTTTTGTATGATCGATGTGCGAATCTGGAAATTGTTTCAATGAATCCTAGAGAAGAAATCGCTATTTTTCATCCTAGGTTCTAGTACCTGTGGGAGGGTAATTAGGAAACCCCCTTTTTATGGTGTGCTAGTCAGCCACCCTCCATAGACATGGGATACAAAAGGGGATGTTCCCCTTCTACGAGGCTACATGCCTCTTCACGGGACAGCGTAAGGCTTAAAGGAGTCGTCCTTGCCGCCAATTTCTCCTCTAATGCCCTCTTTCATGACCAACCTTCCTTGGACCACCGCCAGTGACTTCTCCTAGTCGTTCCAGCAACTCCGACTAACTCGGGCGTACCTGAGACCACGGTTGAGTTTGTAGGGGTGTGGCGGAGGTCGTGGTGGCCTTGTCTAGTGCCGAGAGAGGCTGGATCTCAAAGTCAACAGGGATCGCGAGGTTGAAGAAGCGATAGGGGTAAAAGACCCCTTTGCCCTCGTTCACATTAACCAGGTAAGGGTATTCTCGCCCTTTTCTTTATTTTGATCTCTAGTAAGGTGTGTGATCATGGACCATTGGATCCCGTGTGGTCCAGTGGACCATAGATCGAGCGGCCGATGTTTTTTCAGAAAATAATAGATAAATCAAGAAAATAATTTATCTTGCATAAATCATAACTTTTGATAGGAAGCTCTGATGAATAAAGTTAAAATATGAAAGTTGCTTAGAAAAACAAGAGGAATCTAAGAAAAATAGTTTCAGAATCTAACTCCTCTTGCAATTCAAAATGTAGTGGAAGTTATCAACTTTAATGCTATAATTATTAAGAAACCCTAATTTGAGATGATTAATGTATTTAGAAGGGTATTATGGATGATTAGAGTTGATATTAGCTTGTTCATTATAAAAAGGTACATTAAGAACAAAAAGGATGAACTTTTCATGTAATTGGTTTAATTTGGAGTTCCATGTACATAAATGAGCTTTAATGGGCCTTGAAACCCTAATGCTAGTAATTATGACTCTTAATTGCTTTAATTATTCAAATTCATGAATAAATCTGGGATATGATGATTCTAAGCTATTTTGGAGTATAAAACTTCCTAATTGTGGATAAATACTCTTAATATGGTAATTAGGGTTTTCTAATGGATAAAGGTGGAATTAATAATAAATAGAGTTCTTATGTGAATTAAACCATAATGAACAATGAGTTGTTAATCTGGAAGGAACCAAAGATGATAATTGGGCCTAATGATCTTGTATAAAATTAGGGTTTAAAAGAATAAAAATGAAGAGGAACCCTAATTGCAATGGAAACCCAAAAAGTGGACTAGAAACCCTAGGAAGCGAGCTAGGTTTAATAGATCTTTATGGCATGATCAATGATAGGAAATGGTATGCATATTTTAGGATCTCTTTGTGTGCTTGCTTGCCTATTGGATTTCTTGCATTGATTGGATTAATTCTATCTCAAGTCAGCCTGACAGGTATGTGGTTAATTATGGTTAATCACATTAGTTTCCTGAAGGTTTTCTGGATGATTCATCGTATTGAATGCAACTTATCAGTTTGGATGATCATACTTGTAAATCATAAAGTCACTATGATTATCACAATAATAATAGAAGTGTGTATTCTCACACCTACATGACACCCTGATGGATGATGCCAAAAGGTCAAGCCCAGGAGGGAAGACCAATGGGCACCATGAGTGGTGACCCTAGACACAATGCTCGGGATTGAGAAGGTGGACTTTATTGAATGACTAATGGGCACTATAAGAGGTGACCCCAGGCACCAAGCTCGGGAATGAGAAGGTGGCCTTAAGTCATTAGCAAAAGAGAAACCCTAAGGATGGTATGCCAGGGTTAGGGCAAAAGCGGTGGAGAATGTTGCATTGAAAGCGTAAATTGGCTTGTTAATTAACTTGATTGTGATATATAGATTGTTAGCCATATTTGTGAAATGTTGGTTGTCCCCACCTACCGGAATATTCAATTATGTTGACCGATGTTTTGTTTGTCGATGTTTTAGGTACAAGATTGAAAAGGAAAAATAGTAAAGTGGCATATGTGGAATTAAATAAGAGTTAAAGTACAAAGGAGGATTAGTTAGAATAGACTCCTGATGTGGATAGAAGTAGATATCCAAGTTTTTGAAAAAAGTATGCAAAGTTTTATTTTATACCAGATTTTAGTGTAGTTAGTTGGTAAAATTTCATAATTATTATTGATTAATTGTTGAACCTTTGATCCTATTAATTGGGATAACGGCTCTGACCTTCGGGTCTCCCTTCATTGGGGGTTACCGGGAGGCGGGGTCGTTACACTTGGTATCAGAGCTTCAGTTCCTCATTTAATATTTAATAATTATTAAATTTTATAAATTCCATAGAACTGAGGGAGTTATTAGAGGATTTTCTGAAAGACAGAGGTGTCTTGAAAAGGATCATGTCCGGGGGCTGGCAAGATTTTCCTCCGCACCGCTAGTCAGAATACAAGGACTCCTGGATCTGTGTGACTATCTGGCCAATGTTTTAGGATTTGACTCAAAATAAGATACCTTTAGGACTCTCTCATCTTGTTCATCCCTTCTCAACTCTAATGCTGTCAAGGATTTTAAGGATTAGGGTTTTCTCTCTCTTCCTCACTCTCTTGAGGTATGGGTAAGGTTGATAAGGTTTAAGGAATCCTCCACCAAAATGAATAAAAAGCATGTAAATAAGATGTCATGGACATAATCTTAATAGTTTAAGCATAAACTAAAGAATAGATACATGCTTAGGTCGTATGACATATGTTGTCATGCCCTCAGGAGAGACATGAGGCCAGACCTCCTTGTCAGGAGGATGAGTAGATAAAGTTAGTCTTGGAGGTAGAGACCTCCATTATAAGTAGAGACGTGGCACATCCTTTGAGGATGATGCTAACCCTAACCCTAAGTGAAGGTTAGAGAGAGAGATGACACGATGAGATAGATGTCATGGTAGACCAGATGTGTGGACATGCTTTTGGATGCCCATGACGTTATGAGCCATGTGAGATTAGATGACCTAGTGCCTTTGGCGACCCAACCCTAGGAAGGGTCGTGCATGATAGAGTGAAGGATAGCTCCTTCAATGATGAGGTTAATGAAGAACCTATAGAAACCCGATGGGCTTATATGGGCATGGAATAGTATGCACCCAGAGTATGTCAGTAGTGCTGACAGTAGGCTAAAACCCTGGCCAGGAGAGTATGTTGGATAGCTTATGAGATAAGCATAAAGGGGCTATGGATAATCTTGAGCGAACATAAGTTTGAACATAGACGTCACCCATGTAGGGGTATGCTTGTGAGCTTGATCCTTCATGGAGAGTGGACCTCTAGTAGTAAGGTTGTTTGTAGGGTTAGCTCTAGAGATAGAGAGAGAGTAGGACCCAGGAAAGAAGGTTAGAAGCTTAGACTCTGAGATATGAGGAATAGTGGGGAGTTGAGGATGATGCGACCTAAGTAGATGATAGCAGTTGCCTCATGCTTGTTTCTTGGAGGCTGATGGTATCTTGGTTACCTTTAGAGGAACCAAACCCTAGAGAGAGGGTGAGGCTTCTAGTACCTATGTGCATATGGTATAGGTGTTAACCTTCTAAGATGGGAAAAAGAGTTCCTTAGACCCTGAGGAGGTTGAAGTAACCAGTTGTGAGGCCTTATACCTTGTTGGTTGTCCTTGAGGAGGACTCCACTCTGAAGTGTTGTCCAAGTAGAAGGATCATGGGAAGTGCATGTCATACCTTGTACATGCTTGGTTCATGGGTAAAAGGTGAGCATGCAGTTGGACATCCAAAAAGTGAACCTAGGGTTCTTAAACCTAAGAGGGGAAGTGGTGTACCTGATGCTCATGATAGGATTCGAGTTTCTATAGATTTGATCATGGAACTCCTCATGGAGAAAGGAAAGGGAAACCCCTTAAGTCTAAGATATGTTTGATGAACCCCTCATAGCTAAGTTTGTGACATGGGAAGGTATGATCTTGATCCAATGTTGAGGAATGAGAACAAGTATGATCTAGCATGTTATAGTAGGTGGTCTGCTTATGCCTTAGTAGCTTGCTAAGTCTAAGCATGCTCATGTGGATGTAAACCCTAGACATAAGGATGTTTGTGACCTTTGTTGCTATCAAGAGATAGTTTCCTCCCATCCTGGGAGAGGGACCCTTTTGTAGGATGTATACCAATTTCTGTTGGTTTTGAAGTAACCTAAAGAGGTCTCATAGGATCTTGAAAAGCTAAGTGAAGAGTACATAGTATGAGAATGAACCTGTAGACCCATAGATAACCATCTCTAAGTGCATGTGGGTGTGTTACCATGGAGGTAACCAGTATGGGGCCTGATCAAGGTAGGCAGGTCGCCATGACCCCTATGAAATAATGAAAGTCAGACCATGAATGTAGAGAGAGATGATGGAGACTTGGGTAAGGTTCTAAGTTAGACATGTACTATGTTAAAATCCTAAGTCTATCCTAGGGTCAGGTAGGGAAAAGACCGATGGAAGTAGGAGTTGCCTAATTCCCTAGTTGCACATGACCATAGGGTCGGGAGGTAACAGCTATCATTGTCTGAGGGCCATGGGTTAGAAGATTGATCACCTTCATGAACTCATGGGACCCAAAGGGTAGATGAGGAGGGCACTCTCTGGAAGCATAAGGGAATAGGGATGACCCCAAAAGTATTGGAACCCTACATACCTAGAGGAGATGACCAAGGATTATGTGGTGACCCAAGTAGGTTCGGGGTCAGTTTTCCATGGAAGTAACTTTGATATCGAGATGATCGTGATGTAGAGACATATGTTGCACGTTTCAACTTAGATTTTAAGATGTACTGGAAAGGTAGGATGTACCATCTCTACTCTTGGAATGGGAAGAACTCTGTATTTGGACTGCAGCCAAATGTCTATTTCCTCTTGTTATGGGAGTGAGAGATAGGACAGTACGCTTGTTATACACCAAGGATAAAAGATGATGTGAGTTGGAACGTTGCTATGAGGTATGAGGACAGAGATGATAACATACCCTTGTGGAGTAAATGATATGTAGATGGTTTACTAACATCAAGGGAACTGAGGTAGTCATCTTATGAGGATGCTTTTATCATAAGCTATGTGGAATTTGTGAGTTATACAAGGTTGAGTTTGATAACCAAGAAGATGAGCTCAGAGTTTTCTTGATGAAGATAGACTTAGAGGTTGAGATGAGATGATAAGTGGAATACATGGAGGTGTATGTCTTCAACATTGCCTAACACCTAAGGATGTGAAGTGGTAATGGATGTTGTGGTTGAGATGCAGCAGCCTAGTTTAGCTGGAGGCTAGGAAAGGTTGCTAGGTTAACCCTAAGTTTGAAAAGGAGATATGTTTGGCTAACACTCAGAAGTAACGAAGTCTGTTGATCAAGTTAGTGGTTGTTGGGTGAGCCAGCCTAGGCCTTGATGCAATAAAAGGATGGTTGTAGAACCTTAGATGCACTTCTCTGGAAAAGAAGGTGATGAAACCCACGACTAGAGTGTTTTAGGGTTTCTGAGGAATCGACCTTAAGGAATCATGAGATACATGAGATCATGATTTTCAGATCACCATACACTGTGGTACTATGAAGATAGTAAGTGACAGTAGTACTTTGGATACCTAAGATAAAGTTGCATGTGGCATGTGGCCATGTAGGCCAGGAGGTGAAGGATGAACACCAGTAACCCAGTGTATTGATATAAAGGACAAAGAGTCCTCGAGATGGAATGGGAGTTCATCACTATGGATGTTGTGGTAAGTCTCCCCTAGGCCAAGGAAGGTCAAGATGCAATATGGGTTATGGTAGATCGCCTTACCTAGATAACATGAGAGAGAAAGAATACTTTCAAGGGACAGATTCAGTTGAACTACATATGAGAGAGAGATGGTTCATCTACATTATTATGTGAGTTCAAAAGTTCATGAGTATAACCTAAAGATTCAATTCCATGAGGTGGAAGTAGACAAACTCAATGCTAGTACAGTTTATCACCCCTAATTAATGGTTAGTATGATCCAGACTAGAGGGTCTGATGAGAGCATGTGTGCTTGTTCAGGGTGATACATAGAGATAGTTCTTGTCCTCTGTAAGATGTGATGATGACCACCATATCCAGTGTCGGGATGTAAAGAAGCTTTGTAAGGGAGGTTGTGTTGGTCACCACTTCATTAAGATGATGTTGGTGAAGGGACCTCGTGAATGTCATAAAAGGACCACAATGTGTGTAGATGAAGTCGCTTTGATCGTACAATGGCTGAAAGAGAGCCCAGGGGTGACATGAGTCGTGAGCTGATGCAAAGTAGACTGACATGCAGTTCACTGTGGGAGAGTATGTGATGTGAAAATCCAACCTCTCTAAGTTATAGATAAGAGAGCTGAGTCCCGACTACATGGTCCATTTGAGATGGAATGGTGGAGATGGTTGTGTTTAGCCTTACCCCTCATATCAACATGATGAATAATGTGTTCCATGAGTCTGATCTAGAGCACTATGTGAGGTACCTAAGCCATGTGTTGAGCCCTGAACCTATTCAACTTTATGAGAGGTTGAAATGTCCTGAGTCACCTATGAGGGTACGATATACCAAGGTGAGAAAGAACTCAGATGGAAGAACATGATATGATGAAGGTTCTTGGGAAGCACCATGGAAAGGGTGAGGCCACATGGGAGCCATGATGGGCATAAGAAAGGCTTATCCTATTTGTTTATGTGCCTGGTGGAATTTTGGGGGGAAAATTCCTATAAGAGGGGAAGGATGTTCCAACCCCAATTTTTGGGTTCTTTTTGTGAGAAATATAATTTCTCCTATTAAATATATTTGAAAAAATAATGATATAATTTGTTTTGAATAAATGGAATTCGTTTACAATAACCTTGTTGGTTGTTTTGTGGGCTTTATTGGCTATTGGGCCCAATAACAAGGATAAGACAAAAGAAACTCCATTATTAATAAGAAATGGAGAAAAGAAAGATGTAGAAACCTCTAGAAGGAAAAAGAATATAATAGAAAGGTGTATTTCGTGCCTCTTGGGTTTCTTGGGTTCCAAGGAGTCCAAATTTGGAAAGAGAATGCAACAAGAAAAGAAAAGATCAATCAAATATTTCTTTATTAAGAAAGAAATTGAAAATAATGATAAAATGTGGGAAATAAGTGGAAAGACATAATATTGAGTCATCCTTGATGGATTTTTGTATCCATAAGGTTCCTAATGTTAAAAGGAATTCCAATAAAGAAAATAGGAAGACAGGAAAGAGAAAATAGGTGTTTTAATACAGAATATGTGCCTTATAGGTACTTGACTTGCATATGAAGAAAAATTGTTTTACCTTTCGAGTTTTGGTCTCAAAATTTTCACACACGTATTTTAAGTCCTTATAGAGTTTCCCTTAAAATTTGGTATCAATTGGATAACCGGTCTGAGAGTTATGATTTTTGCAAAATCTCCTAAAGTGGAAAGGGTAAAGGAAATATATATTAAAAGTCACAATTGTTTCCATATCTTTTCGGGTGCATGGCATGACAGTCATTGGATCTGAGATCCAACGGTGTCTGTATTCTTGCCTACCTCAAGTAGGAACAGGAAAGAAGAACAGTTCTTGGGAATTTCCAAATCAATTTTCTTTGTGTACGATCGATGTGTGAATCTGGAAATTGTTTCAATGAATTCGAGAGAAGAAATCGCTCTATTTCATCCTAGGTTCTAGTACCTTTGGGAGGGTAATCAGGAAACCCCTTTTTCCAGTGTGTTGGTCAGACGCCCTCCATAGCCATGGGCTATAAAATGGGATGTTCCCCTTCTACGAGGCTACATGCCTCTTCGCGGGACAGCGTAAGGCTTAAAGGAGCCGTCCTTGCCGCCAATTTCTCCTCTAATGCCCTCTTTCATGACCAACCTTCCTTGGACTACCGCCGATGACTTCTCCTAGTCGTTCCAGTGACTCCGACCAACTCAATCATAGCTGAGACCATGGTTGAGTTCATAGGGGTGCGGTAGAGGTCGTGGTGGTCTTATCTAGTGTCGAGAGAGGCTGGATCTCAAAGTCAACCATGGTGCTGACCATGGTTGGGCTTCGCTCGCGGGAGACATGGATCGTGAGGTTGAAGAAGCAATAGGGGTAAAAGACCCCTTTGCCCTCATGCTCGCATTAACCAAGTAAGTGTATTCTCGCCCTTTTCTTTATTTTGATCTCTAGTAAGGTGCACGATTGCAGACCATTAGATCATGTGTGGTCTAGTGGACCATAGATCGATCGGCCGATGTTTTTTCAGAAAATAATAGATAAATCAAAAAAAAATAATTTATCTTTCATAAATCATAACTTTTTATAGGAAGCTCTGATGAATAAAGTTTAAATATGAAAGTTTCTCAGAAAAATGAGAGGAATACAATAAAAATAGTTTCAGAAGTTAACTGCTCTTGCAATTCGAAAAGTAGTGGAAGTTGTCAACTTTAATGCTTTAATGATTAAGAAACCCTAATTTGAGATGATTAATGTATTTAGAAGGGTTTTATGGATGATTAGAGTTGATATTAGCATGTTAATTATACAAAAGGTATATTAAGAACAAAAAGGATGAACTTTGCACGTAATTGGTTTAATTTGGAGTTCCATGTACACAAACGAGCTTTAATGGGCCTTGAAACCCTAATGTTAGTAATTGTGACTCTTAATGGATTTAATTATTCAAAGTCATGAATAAAGCTGAGATATGATGGTTCTAAGCAATTTCTAGTATAAAATTTCCTAATTGTGGATAAATACCCTTTAATATGGTAATTAGGGTTTTCTAATGCATAAAGGTGGAATTAATAATAAATAGAGTTCATATGGGAATTAGACCATAATGAACTATGAGTTGTTAATCCGGAAGGAACCAAAGATGATAATTGGGCCTAATGATCTTGTATAAAATTAGAGTTTAAAAGAATAAAAATGAAGAGGAACCCTAATTGCAATGGAAACCCTAAAAGTGGACTAGAAACCCTAGGGAGCGAGCTAGGTTTAATAGATCTTGATGGCATGATCAATGATAGGAAATTGTATGCATATTTTAGGATCTCTTTATGGCTTTCTTGCCTATTGGATTTCTTGCATTGATTGGATTAATTATGTCTCAACTCATCCTGACAGGTACGTGGTTAATTATGGTTAATCGCATTAGTTTTCCAAAGGTTTTTCGGATGATTCATCGCATTGATTGCAACTTATCAGTTTGGATGATCATACTTGCAAATCATAAAGTCACTATGATTATCACAATAATGATAGAACTGTGTATTCTCACACCTACATGCCACCCTGATGGATGATGCCAAAAGGTCAAGCCCGGGAGGAAAGACCAATGGGCACCATGAGTGGTGACCCCAGACACCAAGCTCGGTATTGAGAAGGTGGTCTTTATTGAATGACTAATGGGCACCATGAGAGGTGACCCCAGGAACCAAACTCAGGAATGAGAAGGTGGCCTTAAGTCATTGGAAAAAGAGAAACCCTAAGGAGGGTATGCCAGGGTTAGGGAAAAAGTGGTAGAGAATGTCACATTGAAAGTGCAAATTGGCTTGTTAATTAACTTGATTGTGATATTTAGATTTTTAGCCATATTTGCGAAATTGTGGTTGTCCCCACATACCGACATATTCAATTATGCTGACTGACGTTTTGTTTGTACGCATTTTAAGTACAAGATTGAAAAGGACAAATAGTAAAGTGGCATATGTGGAATTAAATAAGAGTTAAAGTACAAAGGAGGATTAGTTAGAATAGACTCCAGATGTGGATAGAAGTAGATATCCAAGTTTTTGAAAAAGGTATGCAAATTTTTATTTTATACCAGATTTTAGTGTAGTTAGTTGGTAAAATTTCATAATTATTATAGATTAATTGTTGAACCTTTGATCCTATTAATTGGGATAACGGCTCTGACCTTCGGCTCTCCCTTAATTGGGGGTTACCAGGAGGTGGGGTCGTTACAACTCTTCACCCCTTAGAAGGATTCAACTAGAAGTCTACATGGGTATATCAAATGTAATGTAGTGTCCTTCACTTTCTTAACCCTTACCCAACACAAAATTCTAGTTTTAAGTCTTCCATGTGACTCTCCTCTAGGCTTTTTTTTCAAACCACCATGATTGTGACTTAGATCAAGAAATCAATGATAACATTCCATGGAATCAATTTTTGTACATTTACTATTATAAAGAAAATAATTTGTTGGTGTGGCAACTTTTTGAGGCAAAGCTAAAAATGGCCAAAGTCAATGCAAGAGATAAGTCACAATAATCTCTTACCAACATTCACCATACTCACTACTTGAATCGGTTGTGAAAATAAGATTGATGTAGAACCTAAAGGGTCACTAGAATAACTTCAATTATGGCATCGATGATAAGGGTATTGTTTTCTATTGAAGGAAAAATTACAGTTTCAAATTTGGGACTTCTTGTAAAATTAAAAATAGGCATGATTCCTATCTACTCTTCAATAGAGAATAGCTCTTGTACGTCTCTTCTGGGTCTTCTTTGTACCACCGATCCATGAATTCCCAAAGGGAATAAAAACAAACATGATACCCAAGGAGGAAAACATAAGTCGGCAAAGTTGTACTAAATTCAATTATTAATCTATTTAAAAATAAGGATTTATATAATCAAATATAAGCAAGTTTTCTTGGCATATTATGATAATAATAAGGAGATGGTCTAGTTACCATGCTAGTTTGAAAAAGCTACAACAACTTAAAGTGGTAACTACAAATAATAAAGAGATTATCTAAACTAATGCCAACATATCTAATTATTCAAAATGTAACAATTTATCCATTGACATGAGCAATCTAATATTATGTCTTCTCCAGACTAGGTTCCTAGTGTTCTTCCCTCTATGAGATAACAACAATTTTGCCTATGGGGGTAACCATTACAGGGGGGCCTCTATGTCCATTATCCCTGTGCAGGATTGAGGGACATGACCCACCGAATATAGTGAGCCAAAGCTCTTATCCAATATTTGAGTTTTTGTGCCAATGTCAAATCCAATCATTTTATTCAATTATCCCAAAATATCCAACATTTAGCTAATTGTGGAAAGGGACAAGGATAAAAATGACTTGGGTTCACTACTTTTGCAAAATTCTATTGGACAAAATTTAAGACAGAAATAAAATAATTCACTTACAAAATTGAGAATTTGGTACATGTTGCAATCAAGATGTCCACTGGAATCAAAGAAGAAAATTTCTCACAAATCTAGAAAGAGATAATGTACTAAGTTTATTTGATTTTTCTTGACTTGGAATCAAGTTTGTTCCCTTTGACTTATTTAGGATTGGACTTTTTCATCTATAGGTACTATTTGATACTTTCATCATTTCTAGATTGCCAGGTTATGTATAATGAATGTTGCATACTTAATTGTTACATCAAATTTTCTTTAGACTAAATCTTAAAATGTATTTTTATCTGATATGTAATACAATTATATTTAGTCATTAGGCTCAAATATGTTCTTTTTCCATTATACCCTTATAAGGAATATCTAGGGTTTATACCATACATAGCTCAATGCATACTAATTATACACTCTTATTAGGTCTACATTATTCATATATGAATATAATGATGGAACACATTTTTAATTTCGAAATATAGTGTTACTCATAATTAAAAAAAGGTTTCTCTTTTATATTTACTTGACTAACTTTCATCTTAACCAAAATAGGTTGGTTTGGATTAAAATACTTTTTAAATCAATATCTTCTCTTCAATTATAATGTCTATATACTTCTAGAGTTTAGGATATGCAAAAAGAATATTATTAATATTAATATATTAACATATACATACACAAGATGTATGTATATATAAATATTATGGAGTTGGTTGACCCAACATTCAATCTGTATTATTCAAATAATTGGATTATTAAATAACCTATTATATTGTATAATAGTATTAGTACTAGGTAGTTATATATATGACCCTCATATTCTCTTTTTATTATATATGACATACATGTGATATCTAACGTGATCTCAATGCACATGTTGATTATTGGTCTTTAATCTTACAAGAATTATGCTTTGATTTTACCATTTATTTTAAGATTTCAAATCAGTAGATTTATCATACTTGTAGCACTAAATCCCAACTCGATCTACTTATGCACTTTTATGATCTTAGGACTGGGAATGTGATGATATTGCATGAAAATTGATCTAATATGACTAGTCATGATATTGAATGATTACACTTTGATCATAATCCAAAGTTCATGATCTCACCATTCAACATCATGGAATATGTTACTATCATAACACTCATATAGTGGATCTTCCAACTAGACCTAGAGTATGCTTGTGACACATAAAGTATGTTAAATAAATGCATGCATGTTTGATCTGATGGAATTATTCATGAACCTTTTGAAACCTAGGTTTAGTGGAACATCTACATGACATGGGTCATGATAATATTATCAAACCCTACTGATGTAACACCTCATATCATTTTACATATTAGGTCCACTTTAATTTTGTCCTTCCTAGGGATCTTTTTCGAGGATCATAACCTACTCACTTATCACAAGGAACACTCAATTTCTTGACCTTACTATGATATTGGATTGTTTTATGTATGAAACTAATAATCTTGTCTACTTAGTTACTTGTTTGAGCTATTGTTCCTATGAATAGTACTTTCATGATTGATCATGCTATGTTGAAAAACCTTGAACATAATATAGAATCCATTATATAACCCTTATGCATCTGCCTAAATTCTTGGGGTAAGGGCACATGACATGTTGAAATTAGGTTAGCTCAAAGTGACATTTAGGATTTTAGTCTCAAATGCACCCTCATGGACTCTTCCTTTGGAAGTTGTTCAAAGGCCTAATATTAACATGATGATATAATGGAAAATGCAATATAAAAAATCTTTGCCTAAAAATAATATTCTTTAAATTTTCTCACTTTAACCTTTGATTTGTATAATATTTCGAGCCAAGAAATTTGTATTACTCTTTAAAAAATCATATCTTTGTATAGCGTACACAACACATTGATAATTTTATTTATCAAATTTTTAGATGATGCCAAGTGATAATCCATTACCTACATCTTTAGGTTGATATTTAAGGAAACACCGATGCGGAATCTATTTGTAATAGTAATTGGTATATGACTCTTGTCACCATGATGTAACTTATGTTATCTCTTTTTGTTATGTCTTTTATTTTTTTTCTTATGGTCTTAGTGTGATAAAACATTTTGGTTCATTATGATGAATTGAATATTGATGTTATCTTAATATCAATTCATAGTGTGTGAAATTGGGCCATTCAAGAGACAAACACTTAATAGCTGTCGCCACTGACTCTATAGTCAGGGTAAGTAGGATTTTGGTAATAAACGGATCTGTGACATAATCCCTATCTGGTGTCTAACATGGGTGAAATATCTTGCTTATTAATCAAGTGTTTTTTTATTAAAGAAAAGAAATGTAATTATATGGCATGAGGTACATAAATATCAAGAGGCATGGAGACAAATGTGGGGTGGATAATTCATGTGTTAAAAAGGACATAATAAGTGGCCAAAGTTATAGGTAATTAACTAATTCTCTAGTTCATTTATAAGATGTATAAATTAGGGATTATGTGGAATAAGTAGTGGAACACTCGGAATAGTAGTAAGAATTAGGGATAAAACTACAAATCTTTATTTTGACAAACTAATTATTTCTGAATAGAGGTTATTATCTTTAATCAATTCATTATCCTTATCGATCATTTTCCTGAGAGTAAGTCAAAATTACAAAGATTCATAAATTCAAGCAAGGTGCATTTTTGGTTAAATAAACTCATTTTTTAAACAAAGAATGCTAACATGATCTTACTATTTAATATGATTCATATCATGAGTAATCTTTACATGCACTAACTAAGAAATTGAGATAGTAGACAGTGTTAATTCATAAAATCTAAGGTTTTGATAATTCAACCATCAATTAATTTTAAAAATTAATATTTCCTTGTGCTTTCTTTTATCCCATAGGTTATTTTAATGCAACAAATAAGGGGTACTAATTAGGCTCATGACTAAATCCATGAAGTTAGTTCACAAGTCAAATTCAATAGCAATTAAAATCTAATAAATAGATGATATTGCTTTGATCCCATGAGAAGACATGGCAATCTCTAGTCAATACCATACTTTTCACAATCCAGTTCTCCTAAAACATACTTAAGATGATATTATGAATGTGCAAATGCAAGCCATGCAAAAATCAAAGAATATTTTCAAAATAAAGGAAATATGACATGCAAAATAGTAATAGAAGGTAACTTACTACCCACCAATATTTATCGCTTCTTGATATCTCACTTGATTATATTTGAGGCCTATGCTTGTTTCAGAAGGTATGTAGACCTTCCATTTGATCATTGTAATTATTGTTGGTCGTCTAGATGCCCATGTTGCTCCCAGTCAATTAACTGGAAATCCAATTGACTGTTGGATGTTGTTCTTGCTTTTGGCTTCACAAACCTTTACCAGTTAGTTAACCATATAGACGATCATCTAGAGGTCAAGTGTGAAGTGTCTTTTATGATCTTTGTCATTGTTGCATTGATTAGGATGATTCCCAAACTTCAATACATCATTTTTAGTGGAGTTGGGAACCTTACATTATGAAGTTTGATTCCCATCTTTACATCTCTCTCTATTTAATCATTATAGAACCCTAGAATCGTGTGAAATAAGATGAAATTGTACCATATGTGTAAAATATAAATAGCAATAAGATAGATAATAAGCACACATGATCCAATGTGCAAAGTTGGGGGATAAATGGCTATCTAAATTATGCAATCTGGGCTTATATCAACTAGTCTTCATTCTAGTATCATAGGGCTAACTGACTTGTGAGGATAGTTTTGTATTACTAACTTATTGAATATTATTTGAATACAAATTCTTAGGCTTTAATCCTTCGTAGTGATGTGAATTTTGTATTGACATATGAGGAGGTTGTATATTATTGTTTTATTGACTTTGTATTCACTAAAACATCTTTGATTGTGTAATTGAACTGCATCACCTCCCTTATAATTTATTGTGGTGAATGAATAGAGGAATTAGGTTGTTCTTCCTTATCTTGAGATCATGCAAAGGTAGCTTACATGCTTATATTATACTAATACTAAACTTTAGCAATATACAAGTGCTTTTTGATATATTTGTTATGCTTTCCCTCTAAAACTCTAATTTCTTATGTCTTAGATGTACTAAGATGAATGACTGGACTAAATCACATGTCCAAAAAGGAGAAGATCTAGAGTAGTCAGACTTTTAAGAAAGTAACTCAACACTTGAGCCCCCGCAACTATTATACGGGGTCTAATGTAGTAATCAGGGTCAAACCATAGGGACAATGTTAACAGGTGTTAAGCATACAAAGTCTTTGCACTCAGATACTCTGGATAAAAAGGGTAGTTTAAACGGGTGTTCCCAAAGGAACGATGGTACTCAAACCAAAGTAATCAAATAAAACAAAGATAAGAAGAACAAAGCGTAATAAAAGAAGATGTAAACAAAGATATGGAGGGAAACTTGGATTGGGTTTCGCCTACTAAGACTTCTCACCAACATGCAGCATCATCTCTCCCTCTCGTATACTCCTATCAAGATTACAAGCAGCCATAAAGGTGTCTATTCCACTCACTCTCGAGATGAGGATAGATCTAAGTCTAAAAGCAACCTCTCTCTCGAGATGACCACTCAAAAACCCCCAAAGAAGAACATATGATCCTAAGCTTTAGTGTTACAACATTCTCATGCATTCATAGTACTCCATAACACAAGATAATAGTGATATTACTCTCTCAAAATATCAACAATCAAACATCACAAGATGGTAGCTAAGAATACAAGTGAAGCATTCAAATTGGTGCATGGAGATAATCTTGATAAGAGTATATATATTCAAAATGGAGAGCCAATATACATGTTGGGAGAGTTTTAGTGGCTACTCCCAACCCAAGTTAAGGTTTTTAGCCACACATGTTCATAGGAAGCATGGTGTCATTACAAAAAGATAGATACATCAAGTTCCACGAAGTGATGAAAGAAGAACAGCGAGAATGAGGTGATAGATCTAGATAGAGAGAGAAGAATGTGATACAACACAGTACTTCTTCAAATCTAAATCTAGGGGTCAATGACGTGGATGGCCTTCTTCTCTTAAAGAATATGGAGCCTTTAGTCTTGTCTCTCCTCAGCTTCTACCTTTGGAGATCCAAGACTGATTGGATGGATGGAGATGAGTCAGGAAAATGGCAGCACTTCGTGGTACTATTAGATTTGATCTATGATTTGATGATTTGACAGGTCGGGTGGGTGGCCTATTTATAGGAACATTCCACCGAATTAACTCCTTGACCACGGTCGAGGTCTGGTCTTGTACGAATCTTGATCATGGTTGAGCCTTCATTGCCATTCTTTCCTTGATCGAGGTCAATTTAGCAACCCCCTTGGTCGCAGTCTAGTTGGCCACCTTCTCGATCACAGTCTAGCTGGATGTGACCTTCTGTGGGAAGCGTGGTCATGGTCGAGGTGTGTGTTGCCATGGAAAGGTCGAGGTCGCAGTCTTCACGTTGGTCGTGACCTCCATGTTGATCGCGGTCCCAAAGAGCTTAAGTGCAAACTGACCACGAGTGCAATGTATTAGGGTGAACTTGGAGACCTTGACCATGGTGAGATGTCTTTGTTGGATGAATGAGTCACGTCGAGGTGATGACCGCGACCTAGGCTAGATATGTGCCTAAAATCAAGGGGAAAATGTGTAAGTGAAGTATTTAACATAAGATGCTAAAATAGTGGGGAAAGTTAGCAAAAGATACACTAGGGAAGGTATAAAATGTATGAAAAAAGTGCGTAAAATAAAGTGTTATCAACTCCTTCAAACTTAGAATCAAGCATGTCCTCTGGCTAAGTGTAGGCTCAAAATCATAGAGAGAAAGAGCAAATTTATGTGACAAAATTTTTCAAAACTTAACACTACTGAGTTATCTCATTCTTGCATCAAGACTGTCGTGGTATGCTTTCTCAACCCCTAAAGTCTCATTCCTCCCTCTTATATCTAGAGTTGCACAACTTCAAGTTCTTGCCATTGCCTTCGATTGTAAAAGGTTTCTCCTTCTCAACGTATCACCCCTTCCCTTCAGGTTACTAACCATACTAATACAACATCTCCTAGAGGGGTAGCTTTCACACTCTTTATTTATTTTTAGTTGGCCCTATGCTAATGTGTTTGGGTAGGATTTAGGCTTTAAGTGTTTTCCTCTTCTCTTGAGCTCCCTCACCCACAACTGTCGTAAGGATAGTGTTTCCCTTTTGGGTGTCTGACTTTAAGTCAGGTAGTTTTGTGAGTTTTATTCTGGATCGAAGGTGGGTAAGTTTGGCTTCAAGATTCCACTTATGGGCATGAAATATTTGTATTCATGAGTGCAGCAATACACCAGCCATGTGGAAACTTTTGGCATCTTTTATGCACAACTCTCATTATGTTTTGTTTTCTTTTTGGCTTTTTACACCTCCTTTATAGCTTGGGTGAGAGGGATTTAAGCGGTCTTCTGGGTGGACAAGCCTCTTTTTTTTTAGTCCCAAGTGGGGATGGATTTACTTGAAAGGGTAGTTGTTTCCTTCTCTACAGAGGTAAGGATTTTCTGGTTGGAATCATTAGGTGAGGGTGGTTAGTCATGAGTATGGCTAGGTAATGTTCTCTAGTCTCTAAGGGTTTCATGAGCAGGGTTGTTTCATACACAATGTCTTATTACAAGAATGAGATACAACAGTATTGTTATGTCTCTCGTTTTATCTTTATGTGTATTAGATGCTCATATTTAACTCTCTAGGGAAATGATAGTACTACAACTTTTAGCAAAAAAATAGACTAAATTCTAAATTCTAAGGTAACTTCACAAAATTTTTAGGCAAAAAGGCAAGAGCCGTTTGGTAGAACTGAAATATGTACATGTAAAGTTTGTGGAAAATAAAGAAAAATTTTGAAATTTTGAGAGGTAAAACGATGATGAAATTGTACCTCTCTAGCCCATTTATTACCCCTCCCAATGAAATTGTACCTCTCTAGCCCATTTATTACCCCTCCCCCAAACTTATCCTTCACCCCGACCTGGGGTGTCAAAAATTGAGTGAGATGTATAAATGGAATTTCTTTATTCTGATTTGTCAGTGTTGGAGGCCCACTTGGACTCAAGGAGCATGCTCGCATACACTCCTCGTAGCGGATGAGAATGCTCGTATTGCATCCCCTCCATTTTTGTACTCAGGTTGGCTAGGGTTGTCATCGAGGCTAGACAGTAGAAGTCACAGTCATTTGACAAGGGCACCTGTTGAGGGCTCATGTGGCAGAATTGTGTCTTTTTGAAGTCTTTGCCTGTTGTATGCTTAAACCCTTTGTCATAACCTTTCAGCATATCAAAAATCACCTCTGCGCATGTGACAACCTTTTCTTCGATTGGATTCTTTGCGATAGTCATGTTTGTCTTCTTGTTCATCCCAAAGGTTGTGTCTGAACTGTTATATAATACTATAGTCCTTTTTATGATGATGACCACCAGCAAACTCCAATGACTATCGTGAAGAATCGGCAGAAAGATGTAGTCTGGTAGGGATGTTCTGAGGCATTATTGTAGGTGTTCCTTCTCACCTGATCTTTTATCTTTTATGATGTCATCTACCAGTAGGAAGTATGCCATATGTACATTTGGCATGTTTTCACTTAAGAGGGCCTGGTAGGCTGATATTGTACTTACTGATAGGTATCCTCCAGTTCTGAGAGTGAATCGGAGGTCGTCCTTTAGCACATGTATCCCTTCTCTTTCAAATATAGCTTATGTTACCAAGTCATCATCTTACAAGGACTTCATTATGATGTTTAGTGATTTTAAAGATAGGCTACCACATCTCCATCTGTTGAAGTCCTTGAAAGTGGGTATTATCTCCCCTACTGGTTCGTCTGGTCTTTCTTCTAATAGATCGTCGTCTTCTACTTCTCCTTCTCCTGGCTGTTCTGCTGAAGGTTGTTCTGTTTTGTCTTATGTCACTTAAGGTTGTTCAGGTTCTTTTTTTTTGTATGCTTGTTGCAGTTGCTCCAGTATCTGCATTCCAGCCTTCTTTCCATGCTTTCAACCCTAGTTGGTTCTGTTAGATCGATCCATAGGGATCTCAGTAGTTCCCTCAAAGTTACCTTTTCAGGTAGAGGGATCTCCTTATGAAGCCTTCGCGGTATTGCATCTGAAGGCATCACCGAGTCACTAAAGAAGTGATGATCGTAGATGACCTCCATTGTGTAAACACCACACAAACCATGTAGATCTTCTGTGCATAAGTCCTCCAGCATGATGCCTTTATTGATGGCATCTATCATCCTAAGTATGATGAAGGCACAATCCCCTGAGCCAGCCTCTTCTTGTGGGACTTTCTTACTGATAGAAAATAGTTTCCAGATGTCGTTGAATCTGTCATTTGTTGATTGTATCGCTTTCAATAGACGTAGCGGTGTCTTTAGGACATCTCTAGCTTATTTCCTTTTATATATTAGGGCAGTATCGTCCAGTTCAATCACACAGTAGTTGAGCACTGTCGTCTTCCGCTTGTATAGATCGACAACGATCAGAGCGCAGTGCTTCATGTTCCTTATGGGCAGGATTATGAACTTTGTCCCCTTTCTACACATTGCTTCTTTCAACTCTGTCACATCAGCAGCCTTGTAGTCCTTGTTGTATAAGAGGCTTTCTAGATGTGTGGTGTCGTTGAACACTGGTTGCACCTTGTCTGAGTGTAGGAACTCTTCGAGGAGGGTGGCACACAACACTTTAAATAGTTTCTTGTGTACTCGTGTCCTTTTTAAGAAGATCCCTCTGAAGTGTTCTCTAGTTAGACTTCTACCCTTGTTGTGATATATGACATCTACTCCAGGTAGATTATCATCAAGGATATCTGCTAAGATGTGGACATCTCTGCATGTGATTCTTGATAGTATAGTCATGTCCATTCCTATAATCCTGCACGGAAGAGGGGGAAGTACACCTAATTTTGTGGTTTTAATTGGTGTGCTCTGCTCTCTGAAAGGCTTGTTCGTGAAGAAAGCAGTGAGCCCACCTTCCTTGTCGTCCGAGGTTCCATCCTATGTTGCAGGGATGGTTGTTTTTTCGATTGTATGTGGGCCCTTTGTGCTTGTTGGTATTGGTATAGTCACCTTTTCTGCCACCTTTGAGGAAGCTTGTACAGCTATGCTATCCTTGATATTGCTTTCCTCAGATGGTAACCTAGCTTGGCAGCGTCCAGTTCCGCTAGTGTTGCTTCCATTTTCCTGTCATAGATGCAGCTGTTCTGCTCATTGTGAACTGGAGATTGCAAGAAGCACTGCACATTTCCATCCTAGACGTCAGGTCATCTAGAAACGTATCTATATCTCTGATCTGTCTAGACGTCGGATCTTCTATCCTTACGCTTTCTACTCAGGCGATGATTGCTTATGTTGGTTTTTCTAATGCAACCTTTCCTATGGTCAAGGTAGATTTAGCTTCTTCTGGTTCCCCCTTCCTCTTTTTAGATTTTTCCTTGTCCTCCTTAGGATTTCTATTCAAATCTAGCTCCCTCGACAATGTAGTAGTCTTCTTTTTTGTTTCGTTGTCTTTGGGAGAGTCTGACGGCGGTGGTGCTTCTTTTGCCTTAGGTTCAGCTGCCAAGGTGGTTTTTACATTGGCGCTTTCTTCCTTTCGTGCTGAACCTGCTCCTATCCATCCTATGTTGTCTTTGTCATCGTCGGGGTTCAGAGGGCTCGATGAAGCTTGTGATTTCGATGGCCATTCCACACACTTTCTCTTCTTCTTCTTACGTCGTTGGTTTTCGAACTTTTTGTGTTTGACTTCCAGCTTCTAGCGATCTTCTTCCAAATGTTGGTGCTCCAGGTCGAGGTCGTGCATTGCCGCCTTGTATCCACTTGTTAAGTGGTCTCTATGAGCCCGCATAGTGTCACTTTCTCTCATTAGGGCTTCCATTTCCTCCGTGAGGGCCTTCAGCGCTCCCATCATCGCGTTCTAGGTGTTTAGCACCCCTTGCATGAACCGGGGTAGTGTCTCGATCCTCTCATTCACTATTTGCACATGCATAGTTAGCGTACACAGAGTGGAGGTTATGCTTGAATTAAATTCAAATTTTGATGCATGTGCTGCCACAGTGCATCAAACTTATTACCCAGTATGTCTCTGAAGATTGGAAGTTGGAATAGTTGTGGATTTACATGTGTCATGGATGCTTGTGGTTCCTTCATCTGTGGAGTTGGCAGTGTTGGGCTAGGCACTCTATGCTCCGACTATCTCGGCATTTGAAAGATCTCTTCTGGGATCGCCATTTCAGGTACAGCTTCAGAGTCATTGCCTTGCTGGTGGGGGTCTTGTTCTCCCATCGCTTGTTGTTCGGAGGTTTCCGCCTTAAGGGGTGGACTTTTTCTTATTGTATTGTCTGCATTCACCTGGACATCCTTCTCTGTTATTTTTTCATGATGTTGGCACTCCTTTCTCACTTTTGTTTCAGTGGCAATGGGTGGTGAGGTTGCCTTCAGAGCTGTAGGCTTTTCTACCACTTCCTTCTTCTTCCTTATTGCCAACTTTTTATTCTCTTCTGGCTTCTTCTTCTCTACTTTTACAGATTTATCTTTATTGACTTATTCATCATTTGTCTATGTCTTATCCATGATATTTTGGATGGCCCCTGAGTACATCTTTTCGATGTCTTCTTGGGTGGGCCACAGCTTGTGGGCGTCATAATATGCCATCTCTAGGAGGGGAAGGAGTTTCTTCGAGCTGCTTTGCTTATAGTACAACTTATCTCCTTTCTGAGCTAGGATTCCCGTGTTGATGAGGCACTTGATGTTGATCTTTTTCTGTCCCTCTATTGATTTATATTTCCTCAACACTTCTACATTCGTAAAATGGTAGGCTATCTTTATTATCTAGCCTCCTATAAATAATTCCTGGTTCCTCTTGGACTCCCCTCCCACAGCTGCTGACAGCCTCTCTATTAATATTTTCCCTATGTTTACAGGCTTCCTTTTCAACATCGAACAGATCATGAACAGATCTCCTTTTATTACTCCCACTGTCTCTGACCTCGTATATATCATAATAGTCATTATCGTTTGTATTACTCTGATAAAGCACGAGGTGATCGGGGTAGCCTTTGAGTTCTTGAAGTGGTTTTCATCTTCTTTCGTTAGGTCTTCCCACATCTTATGGCTATCATATCCGACGGTCTCCTTCTCTCCCGAGGCCACAAAGCAGGCTTGGGCTTCCGCTGTTGTCTTCATGAAGATAGTATTCAGCATTGCTTCTATGATTGTGTGAGGCTTCCCCCTAGTCTCACCTGTAGCTTGTAGTCTCCGCCCCCCTTTTTGCATTCTTCTTCATCTACCGGGATCTTCTCCAGGGAAGATAGGAATTCGTCCATCAACTACTTCAAGGACAAGGCTTCAGAGGTGCATAGGGTGCATAGGTTTGCACCCTTTAAGAACTTGATGACTGTGACAGAGTGAGTTTTTACATTTATTATTTAGTTCCTCTCCCTTATAATTTTAATTGTTCCATTTATGCCCTCAATCACCTCTCTCACTAATTTGAATAAATGGACCATTAATTTCACCTAAGACCATCAATGATATATATATATATATATATATATATATATATATATATATATATATATATATATCAAGTCAATAATATGAGTATTAAGACTTTTAGTAAATTGACCTAGTCAATAATCGAATTGGGACTCTAAATTTGCACCATAACTAAATCATAACATTATAAAACTATGCCTAAAATCTCATTTCAGTTGGAGCTACCAATCTAGAGTTATTTACTTTTGAAATTATGTGTATTATATCACTTAATCTAGCCTAGGACTAAGGTTTACGTTTATTTTGATCATTTAATCTATCACGCTGGCTTCTGGGTTACTTTGGACGCGGCCCATTCACTGGGATTTAATCTCAGCCACCCGATTTAGGTGCACGCTGATCAAGCCCTGATCCGAGGGAGCAGACTTTGTCTCCTACCTCCCGCAAAGGACGGGGAGGTAGCAGGAGAGGAGGCTCGGCCTACCTCGCCACCTCACCCCCGGTTTTGAATTTTGAACCCAACAAACTTCTTCTATACTCCGCGACGAACTCGTCAAGCCCCAGTTTGACCCTCCCTCATCCTCGGATCAAAGAGAACAGACCTCGACTCCCTCGCTGCTCTCACCGGTGGCGGCGCACGAATTAGGGGTTTACCCTATACCTCACCTCACGCCTATATAACGCTCCCACGAGCTCCGCCAACCCTCCTTTCGTCATCCCCTACCTCTAATTCCAACAAAATACGCCCCTACCTCCCTCACCTCGAGCACCCCTGCTCACCTTCTCCCCGAACACCCTCTCACTCTGGTAGACTCCCCCATCAAATTAAGAGCGATCGCACTATCTCGGGACCCCGACGAGTCGAACGCCACCCTCAGTTGGAGCTGTGTAAGCGTAGAACGTCGGGTCGACGAGCCGCCGCAGCTGAGCTTCAAAGCTCCACCGGCGGCGAGCTTGGGACCGGCTCGAAGCCTCAGGAGGATTGCAACAACATCGACAGACCACCGCGAAACTTCTGACTCCCTCGATCCAACCTGAGGGCAGGTAAATCTCCATTTCACTCATCGACCTATTTTCAATCCCTTGCGATTAAAAAACGATACCCAGGCTACCATTTCCGATGAGCTCGACCTCCCTGCAATCGTCGTGAGCTCGCGAACTCAACCTGATGGACGATGTAGCCCAACTCACTCCCTGGAACCACATCCCACCTTGGTCGATCTTCCCCTGTTGCCTCACTGCAGCCATGGTGCGAGCAACAATCTAAGGGGTGACCTTCCCCTTCTACCCTTGCCCAGTTACGATGCATAGGTGACCCCCAGGGGGTACTTCTGACCTTTCACTGGTTGGCCCGACCATCTCAGGTGAGCTCTTGCTCGTGGGTCAGTGAGAGGGTCCGGTTGGTCGGATCCCTCGCATGATCCGCGAGCCAGAACTCAAAATCGTTTTTTTATTTTTCTTTAATTCCTTTAAAATTCCCTGATTGGTCATATCTTAAGAAAACTCTAGAAAATGGTAGGATTATCAGAAAATGTCGAATAAGTACACCATTTTCATCAGAAAAATCCAAGCTATCTAAATAAAATAGGATCATGACCTGGATCCGAACCCTTTTTGGAATATATGGCCAACCATCACTAATGACCTTTTTAATACATTGTTTTGTGGAATAATGGTTATAAATGATTTTATTTCTGTCTTGGGAATATTTAAACCCTAATTATGATCTTGGTCATAATGTTACTCGAAATCCTACCTAAGGAAGACAGTTGATGTAATAATGGAGAAGAACCCTAATTTCTAGTTTTCTCACCTCATCATGATTATTATGTACAATTTATGGAAACCCTAATAACTGAAATGTCCTTTTATAACCTGGACGACTCTAATCTCAGACCCCAACTCGGAATCCTATGTATCCTAAGTGACCCCTCTAAATGACCTAAACCCTAATTAGAAGCCCTAATGTGGAATAATGAGAATCCATAGTAACTTAGGGTTTTGTTTACATTTCAGGGTGATCTACTATCTTTCTCCTAATCTAAGATTTGTGGAATCCAGATCTGAGAACTAAAGGTACGTGGATATAATTATATGACTAGTTTTTTATGGATGTTAAGTATATGTAATTGTTTGCATGAAATTGATATACATTGATGGATGTTGATATATGATTAATTGATGATTTACCGCCTTGAACATAAAAGAACATAATTGAATATAAGTGAAATGTAGTTACTAGTGGTGCTCATTAAACTCCCTATTAGAGAGGGAAAGCTTTAATGTTGACTAGCACCTCCCTAGAGTACATGGTATACGGGGAGATCCCTAGAGTACAAGGCACACGGGGAAGGGCCCACTATTTATGCAATTATGTGCTAAGTCCACCATAGTAATGCATGTTCACTATAAATGAGGCTAATAACTTGGGATTACCTGATTTTCTACCTTTAAATAACGTTTTCTTTCTTCTTCTTCAATTCGAGTATTTTATATGCCAACATAGTATAGATTTTACTCCACGTACCAACTTTGTTGATGTATTTGTTTCTCGTATTTTCTAGGTGCAAGGATCAATTGATGATCAAAGTACAATGCATATTCAAAGTACCTGAAGGCACAAATAATAAGCATGGAGGATTTATTAGATATACATATTCCTCTTATCTCTTTCTTGCTAGATGTTAGTTTATTTCTTTCCCTAGCTTATGTTGAGGATGATTGAGATCCAATGTAATAATCGTAGATTTATTCTTCTTCTTTCTTCGGTAGCAATATGTATGACTTTATCTTTCATTATTGAATGAAATGTTGTGTGGCTATTTGCTATGATGTGAACTTGATCTTGGCTTATCTCTGATTTTAGTTGGCTATCTTGATTTCTATTATTTTCCCTTTTGACATTTATAGATATGAGTGCACGCATATCTGTATATGTCACTAAGGAAAGTATGTAGAAATGGGGGTCGTCACAGTTGGTATCAGAGCCAATGTTCACACATCATAGTCACATGACCTTCATTCACCCTATTATGAGTCTAGGGTAGTCCTTGAGTTAGGGATGTGAAGGGTTGAGGTGTCTAGGATAGCATCTGCCATGGGTCTGACTAAAGTCTCCGAGCCACTTAGCTTGGCAATCACGAGGCTACCTTTATGGCAGTATAAGTCTACCTGGCCGATATCCTAAGTGTCCCCTATTCTTGGGCATACCTTAATTTAGGAATTTTCTCATCTATAGATTTTTCCCTCTCACCTCTTCTATAGGAAAAATTCCTCCCTCTCATCTATGCTTTGAAATAAATTAAATTTTCCCTCTTACCTCTGTAATAAGGTTAGGAAGGAGTCTCTCTATTTAGAAAGTCCAAAGGATCGACTGATAAGGATTTTAGGATATCCTCCCTAAATCATAACATTCAGAATATTAATCATTAAATGATGAGAATAATAAAATATCATGTGAAAATAATAATGATAATGACGAGAATAATTGTTGGAGTAATAATCTAATACGTTCAAATTAATTTCAGGATGCCTCCTAAGACTCACAGCTCAGGGGAATCGTCCTCTAAGAAAAGAAAAGAACATGAACCCTCTGAAGTACCTGGTCCCGATGCTGAGGCCAAGGAAAGGTGGGAAGAACAGAAGAAAATCCTTTTAGATTTTATGGAAACCCTCACCACAAAAGGAACCCCAGAACCCAGCTCATCTAGGAAGAAAGAGGTGACAGTGATACATTTTATTAAACTAAACCTTGATTCTTTTTGGGGTGAGGATCAGCCTGAGGTTATGGATAAGGCTGAAGCCTGGATTTTGACCATAGAAAATGGTTTTCATACCCTAGAAGTACCCAATGAGAAGAAGGTTAGGTTCGCCACCCATATGCTTAAGGGAGGGGCAAAAATCTGGTGGGAGAACTATGGAGGGAATAGGGGTGAGGAAATAGACAACATGGAGTGGGAAGCCTTTAAAAACCTCTTCACGGATCGTTTTATGCCCATAGCCGAGAGGAAGAGGAAGGAAAAGATGTACATGGAGTTAAGGCAGGGTAGTCTTTCAGTAGCTGATTACACCCGGAAGTTTAGGCTTCTGGAACGTTATGCACCCATCAAGACTGAAGACCGCCTTACTGAACACTATGTTGACTGCCTTTCTGCCCACCTAAAAACCCTAGTCATAGCCTCTCATCCCAGAAGCATAGATGAAGCCCTAGATATGGCCCTCAAGCAGGAGAGAGAGCAGGGCATGCAAAAACCTTCTAGCATGGGATACTTAGGGTTAACCACAACTGAAGAGGATAAGTTTAAGAAGTTCAATCCAGGCCATAACAACAAGGGATCAGGGAAAGGAGGAGGTTCAGGAAAAGGAGGACAGAAGAACAATCGAAATAAACAGAAGATTGTCCACCAGAAGTGCAAGACTTGCGGACGATACCATGGTGGAGTATGCCGCCACACCAAGCCAGTCTGCTATAACTGCAAAAAGTAGGGTCATTTTGTCGCCAAGTGCCCCACTCCCTCCATCTTTGGCAATCCTGCGGGTGGTGCTCTACAACCTCAGGGACACCGCAATGGTAGGGTATTTGCAGTAAATGCAGAAGAGGCCAAGGCAAACCCAAACCAGCTCTGTGAAGGTAACCTATTTTCTTTATAATTCAATATCTTATTCAAGCCTGCAATTATTCATAATTTGATTACCTTATGTAGGCACTGTATTATTAAATGGTCATCCTGTTAAGGCTTTATTTGACTCCAGATCTACAAATACTTTTATTTCTCGAACTCTGGCATCCATATTAAATCTTCACATAAGGGATTTGTGATATACTCTGGACGTGTCTACTCCAAGTGGCAAAATACTCACAACTCTGCAGAAAACTAATGAAATTTCTCTTAAGTATGAAAATCATGATATGCCCTTTGAATTCATTCTCTTAACTATGGAAGATTTTGATGTTATACTTGGTATGGACTGGCTTTACACATACCATGCTCACATTGACTGTAGAAACAAGACGGTCGTTCTCTCTCAACCTCATTCTTATCCTGTGAAAATCCCTAGGGGAAGTGGATTCTGTAATAATATTATAATCTCCTCTCTTAAAGCTAAAAAGCTCATTTCTAAGGGATGTAAAGTCTTCCTCGCATTAGTCTTAGAGACCAGTCCTAGTAGCGGGCCTGTAGAAAGTTTGGAGGTGGTATGTGACTTCCCTGACGTTTTTCCGGAGGAGCTTCCTGGGCTGCCTCCAAATAGAGACATTGAGTTCTCCATAGATCTTCTTCCTGGAACCACTCCAATTTCTAGGGCACCGTATAGGATGGCTCCTGCTGAGCTAATGGAGTTGAAGAAACAGTTGCAAGAACTTCTCGACAAAGGTTTCATTCGTCCTAGTGTTTCCCCCTGGGGAGCTCCTGTTCTTTTTGTTAAAAAGAAGGATGGTTCTATGCGTATGTGTATTGACTACCGCATGTTGAACCAAGCTACTATTAAAAACAAGTATCCCCTTCCTCGTATTGATGACCTTTTCGATCAGCTTCGTACGGCTAACGTTTTCTCAAAGATTGATCTCCGTTCTGGATACCATCAGCTCAAAGTCAAGGATTCTGATATTTCTAAAACTGCTTTTCGAACTCGTTATGGGCATTACGAATTTCTGGTGATGCCATTCGGTTTAACCAACGCACCAGGTGTATTTATGAATCTGATGAATAAAGTATTCCAACCCTATCTTGATGAGTTCGTGGTCGTCTTCATTGATGATATCTTGATCTATTCTGATTCTATGAAAAAACACCGTGAACACTTACGATCAGTTCTTGACATTCTTCGAACCCAGAAGTTTTATGGAAAACTTTCAAAATGTGAGTTCTGGATTGATAAGGTTATGTTTCTTGGGCATGTCATTTCTGGAGGTAGTATATCAGTTGATCCCGCCAAAGTCTCTGTTGTACTTGATTGGCAACCTCCTCGTAACCCTTCTTAAATTTGGAGTTTCCTGGGTCTGGTCGGATACTACCGTCATTTTATTCCAAACTTCTCCAAAGTTGCACTCCCTCTAACCAAGCTTACTCGGAAGGACGAGCACTTCCTCTGGTCAACCACTTGTGAGTCTAGTTTCCAGCAGTTAAAGCAGAAGTTGACGTCGGCTCCTGTTCTTGTTCTACCCTCTGGCAATGAAGGGTTTGTAATATTCACTGATGCTTCGAGGAATGGGTTAGGGTGTGTCCTACAGCAGAATGGTAAGGTAGTGGCCTTCGCATCTAGACAGCTAAAACCCAATGAACTAAATTATCCCACCCATGATTTGGAATTAGCTGCAATCATTCATGCCCTCAAAATCTGGAGGCACTACCTGTACGGGGCAACATTCGACATCTTCACCGATCACAAAAGCCTGAAGTACATCCTGACTCAGAAGGACTTGAATCTGCGTCAATGCCGATGGATCGAATACCTAAAGGACTACGATTTCACTATTGCCTACCATCCGGGTAAGGCAAATGTAGTCGCTGATGCCCTTAGTAGAAAAAGGGCAGTATGTGCATCTCTTTCTGTCCCCGAATGGAGGAACATGGAGGATCTAGTGGGCTGGAAGCCGCAGTTTCTGTCTGATCGTGTGCATGTTAATAACATTTCCATCACGTCCAACCTGCATTTCGAACTTCTTGAGGCACAAAAGGCTAGCCCCGATCTTGTAGAGCTCTCTTCCCTTTTGTCAAAGCCGCAAACACATCTGTCTGTGGGTCTTGATGGAGGTCTCCGTTACAAGAATCGTATATGGGTTCCTGATCAGTCAGCTATAAAGACATCAATCCTAAATGAGGCACATGGGTCCAAGTACACAGTTCATCCAGGCACAACAAAAATGTACAAAGACCTACAACGTCAGTTTTGGTGGAGGGGCATGAAGCGCGATATTGCCGATTTCGTGTCCAGGTGTTTGACATGTCAAAGGATTAAGGCCGAACATCAGAGACCAGGCGGTCTACTACAACCCCTCGAGATTCTGGAATGGAAATGGGAACACATCACCATGGATTTCTTGGTGGGATTACCCAGGACCAGGAAGGGATACGACGCTGCATGGGTCATAGTGGATTGTCTCACCAAATCAGCTCATTTTCTTCTTGTGAAGACTACTGCAAAGGTTTCTGAGTTGGTAGATCTCTACATATGGGAGATAGTATGCCTACATGGAGTTCCAGCATCTATTGTCTCAGACAGGGACCCAAAGTTCACATCAAAGTTGTGGAAGCAGGTTCAAGAGGAATTGGGTACCAAGTTGAACTTCAGTACAGCCTACCATCCGCAAACTGACGGGCAGTCAGAGCGTACAGTACAGATTCTAGAGGATCTTCTGTGAGCTTGTGTTCTCGATTGGGAAGGCTCATGGGACTATTACTTACCTTTAGCTGAGTTTGCCTATAATAATAGCTATCAGGCAAGCATTGGGATGCCTCCCTATGAAGCTCTTTATGGTCGACCATGCAGATCACCTTTACACTGGGATGATGTCGGAGAGCGTACCCTGATGAAATCCGAGGAGATGCAGTTGTATTCTGATAAGGTTGCACTGATTAGGCAGAGAATGAAGTGGGCACAGGATAGACAGAAGTCTTATGCAGATGCTCACCGTCAAGAATGTCAGTTCAAGGAGGGTGACCATGTATTTCTGAAAATCTGACCTATTCGAGCTTTGGCCAAGGACAAAGGAAAGCTCAGTCCTCGTTATGTGGGACCCTTCGAGATTCAAGAAAGGGTTGGTGAATGTGCATATCTTCTTGCTTTGCCTCCTCAGTATAGTGCCATGCATAATGTGTTCCATGTATCTAATCTGAAGCCCTATGTCAAAGACTCCAGTCATATCCTGAATCATGAGCCTCTCGAGTTGAAGGATGATCTGTCATATGCTGAGTCCCCAGTCATAATTCTCGTCTTCAAGTCAAAGGAGCTTCGCAGTAATCGTCATATTGAAATGGTGAAAGTTCTCTGGAGCCACCATGACGAAACGGATGCCACCTGGGAGCTGAAGACCGAGCTCGAGAAGAAGTATCCATATTTTTTCAGGCTGCTTAAATTTTGGGGACAAAATTCTTAAAAGGAGGGGAGAATGTGACAGAGTGAGTTTTTACATTTATTATTTAGTTCCTCTCCCTTATAATTTTAATTGTTCCATTTATGCCCTCAATCACCTCTCTCACTAATTTGAATAAATGGACCATTAATTTCACCTAAGACCATCAATGATGATATATATACATATATATATATATATATATCAAGTCAATAATATGAGTATTAAGACTTTTAGTAAATTGACCTAGTCAATAATCTAATTGGGACTCTAAATTTGCACCATAACTAAATCATAACATTATAAAACTATGCCTAAAATCTCATTTCAGTTGGAGCTACCAATCTAGAGTTATTTACTTTTGAAATTGTGTGTATTATATCACCTAATCTAGCCTAGGACTAAGGTTTACGTTTATTTTGATCATTTAATCTTTCACGCTGGCTTCTGGGTTACTTTGGACGCGGCCCATTCACTAGGATTTAATCTCAGCCACCCGATTTAGGTGCACGCTGATCAAGCCCTAATCCGAGGGAGGAGACTTTGTCTCCTACCTCCCGCAAAGGACGGGGAGGTAGCAGGAGAGGAGGCTCGGCCTACCTCACCACCTCACCCCCGGTTTTGAATTTTGAACCCAACAAACTTCTTCTATACTCCGCGACGAACTCGTCAAGCCCCAGTTTGACCCTCCCTCATCCTCGGATCAAAGAGAACAGAATCCTTGCTAGAATCCTTAGTAACAGGTTGGCTCCATTGATGACCCTGATGATATCCCGTCCACAGGGAGCTTTCTTGAAGGGAAATGATATTACTCATCATGTCAGGCTGGCTAAAGAGTTGATGCATGATATCAATCAAGGTCGGGAATTTCCTAATATTGTGGTTATGTTCGATATGTCAAGAGTATATGACAGAGTGGATTGGCAGGTGATGTGTAAATGTCTTGTTGCTTTTGGGTTTCTACCCGAGGTGATCGATCTATATATGAGTTTCTTTAAACACACCTGGGCTACGATTACTATTGGTGGGGATACATCTGGGTTTTTTCAGTTTGGAAAAGGCTTAAAGCAAGGTAATGCTAAATCACCATCCATGTTCATTATCTTTGAGGAACTTCTTTGCAGAAGGATTAGTAGATTAGTGAGTGATCGGTCCTTTGCCAATTTCTGTACAAGAGGATATGGGGTGGCGCCTCCAATGCTTCTCTATGTTGATGATCTTGTGATGTTCTTCAATGCGGACCAGCGGACAATCAATACAGTTAGAAGCGCATTTGATTTATATGAAAAGGCAAATGATCAGAGAATCAATAGACAAAAATCTATTTGTGTGATTGGGGGGTATGATCAAGCAAAGGAAGATGACATAGCAAAGGACTTTGGAGTAGAGAAGGCGACTCGATCTTTTACTTACCTGGGCATACCGATTTCTAAAGGAAGGACAAAATTAATTGACTATGAGTTTCTTGTTTGAAAAGTGAACACTAAAGTGGCTGCATGGAAATCTAGATTGCTATCTTTTGCAGGACGAAGGTTACTGGTTGCTCATGTGTTGTTGTCCATTACTGTCTACATGGTAGCGGCGGTGGGAATTCCAGAAGGTATCATCCAGCGTATAGAGAGCAAATTTTCGAGCTTTCTATGGGCGGACAGGGAGAATCACCAGAGAAAAGCATGGGTCGGATGGGAAAGAGTTGCTACACCGATAATAGATGGGGGTCTTGGTCTCACTTCCTTGAAGATGATCAATGATGCCTTTGTTGCTAAGGCATGGAAGTTCTCAATACTGAGACTTTGTGGGCATCTTTTGGCAGAGATAAGTATGCTAACCATGCAACAGGTAGGTCCGGAAACTATCCTAATCACTTAAAGATTAGTAGCTGTCTGTCCCCTTTCTAGAAGAAGATACGGGACATGTTTCCTAGAATGTTTCCTTTTTGTAGATGGTCGATTGGGAGAGGTAATATCCCTTTCTGGGACTCATGGTGGTGTGATGAGAGACTCTTTAACCATGCCATCTTTGCTAGTGATAGAAGGCAGCCATTCTTGGTTAGAGATTTCTGGAATGAAGAAGATGGATGGGATTGGGAGATGATCCAACAGGTGGTTGATGACCAGGGTGTAGAGCTGATAAAAAAGCAGGTGCTTGGATAACGAACGTAGATGATGAATTGGTGTGGGGTGTTGACCAAAAGGGTCGCTTCACTATGAAATCAGTAAAGAAGATTCTAATGCAACCAAGAGCGGGAGGACTGGATGCTCTAGGAAAAATATGGGGTCTGGATGCCCCTAAGGCGAGTGCTATCATATGGAAGATGACTAAAAAAGCTATTCCTACGGATGATAATGTTCAACATAGATGTTGCATCCCCCTTGTATCGAGGTGTAACTGTTGTGATGATCTGAGAGTAGAAGATGTTGATCACCTTTTCTTCCATGGACAGGTTGCCAGGTTCTTCTGGAACAGATTTTCCCTTTTGATGCAGATGCAGGCACCTCATGATATACAAACACTTCTTGATACTTGTGGGAAAGGCTACTCCAGGAGGATCTCAGACTGGATTGCAGGAAGGCTAGCTGTTAACATACCCCACAACATTTGGAGGATACGTTGTGCATCTAGATTTGGGGACAAATTGTGAGGATGGGAGTTTGAATGGAACCTAATCATCTCTTCTGTGAACAACACGATTCAGCATAGATCCTTCTCCATTGAACATGGATCGAGCATTTACAATAGGATGAGAAATGGCGGGATTACTGAGCCTAAGACGAAAATGAGAGAAATTCAAATGATAAGGTGGATGAAGCCTGACTTGCATAACTTGAAAATGAACTTGACTATATGAAGAAATAAGGGAGAAGATGGGGTATGTAGGAGGTGGGCGGCAGGCCTGATTTGAAATCAAAATGCAGATATTTGCATGGTGTTCCATGCCTGGCTCAAGGCACCAGACTTCGTCCTGGCATATGTACAGGCAGGCATTGTTGGGCTGAAACTGGAAGATGATCATATGCTACAAGTGTCATGTATTGAGATTGATGACCAGGAAGTCTATGATATTCTATGGAAGGATGCTATTGAACCATGGAGGACCAAACTGTTTGTTAGAGAGCTGAGGTCCGAGTTGGTTAGATCTAGTATTACAGGTTCAATGGTTCAAAAAGTTGCTAACTCTATACCCAGAGAGATTGGGAGATGGGGGAAAAGATTTTCAGAGATGACAATTATTACGGATAGAAGGATGATACCGAATAGAATTCGAGGCATGGCATCTTTGGAGAAAAGGGGTATTCCCTACGTGCACCTGAAGAGGATCGACGCTTGAGGAATCATGGATGTTTTTTAGCGGTTTCTTTGTCTGGGTGTGATGACTTAGTTTTTTATTTTATCTGGTCTTCTGGGGGAACAAACCTGCAGACATATAAGCAAGAGTTGTACTCTGTTGATGTTTTCGCTCACATGAGAGGGGTGGGATGAATAGAGAACCCTCTAGCTTAACTAAAAAAAAAGAGTATTTGTTCCACTTGATCATCACTTAGTTTAGGAGAATTAGGGTTGATGAGTGTTGTCTCAAGAGGGTCTTCAAAAATAGGTCTCATGTTGTAGATCTTATCAATATAGTTGATGTAACGACCCCGCCTCCCGGTAACCCCCAATTAAGGGATACCAAAAGGTCAGAGCCATTATCCCAATTTTCTGAATCAATGGTTTGACAACTAATCAATAATAATTACTAAATTCTACCAAAACTATACTGAAAAGCTAGAACAAAATAAAACCTTGCATACCTCTTTAAAATCTTGGATTTCTAGACTTATATCCTCAACTGGAGTCTATTCTAACTAATCTTCCTTGTACTTTAATTCATATATTCACAATGTATCACTTTACTGTTTGTCTTTTTAAATGTTGTACCTAAAACATCGACAAACAAAACGTCAGTCAACATAAATGAATATGCCGGTATGTGGAGACAACCAAAATTTCTCAAATATTGCTAACAACCTAAATATCACAATTAAGTTATTTAACAATCCAATTTACATTTTCAATGTGACACTCTCCATCGGTTTTTCCCTAACCATGGAATACCCTCTCTAGGGTTTTTCCTTTGCACTAGACATAAGGCCGCCTTCTCCATCCTGAGCTTGGTTCCTGGGGTCACTTCTCATGGTGCCCAATAGTCATGCAAGAAACATAAGGCCACCTTCTCCATCCTGGGCTTGGTGCCTGGGGTCACCTCTCATGGTGCCCAATGGTCTTCCCTCTTGGGCTTGACCTAATTGACCTTCCCTCCATGGCTTGCTCACACATCATACATTAGGGTGGCATGTAGGTGTGAGAATGCACATTTATAATTAATTGTGATAATCATAGTGACTTTAAATATTTACATAAATGAACATCCAACAGTTAGGTTGCATCTAATTCGATCAATCATTTGAGAAAATTTTGTGAATTTAAATCGGTTACTCATAAATAACCACATACCTGTACTGCTAATTTTTGAGATAGAATCAACCAAGTAGGGAAATCCAATCAAGAAAGCAAGTACAAGAATCCTGAAATAAACATACAATTTCCTTTTATCAAGATCTGTCCAAACCAACTTGCTTCTTAGGATTTCTATTCCTTTTTAGGTTTCTACCCCCTTTTTAGGGTTTCACTTGTAATTAGGGTTTTGCCTTCATTTTTAGTACCAAAAACCCTAATTAGAAAAAACTACTTATAAACCGTAAGTTTCTCATCATATTTCTCCTAACATGCTTAGGATCATCATTAACAACATATTTCCCTATTTTCAAATCAAATATGATATTCTCTTCTTTTACCCTGAATAAGGGTTTCTAGATGCATTATCATTCATACTTGGTTTAAAACCCTAAAACATGCAATTATTCATCTAAATCGGGTTATAAACTACCATTATCATTTAACAAGTTAATACTACTCGAATTAACTTATTATGCATCATAGATTCATCCATTACACTCAATTAGGGTTTCTAACCAAATTTTAATACATTTTTCATCAAATTAATATACTTTTGAAAAACTTGATGTAATTAGGTTACCAAAACATTTTTATCTTGTTCCTCATATTTTTCTAATCAAATTTCATATATAAAGTTTATTCATTCTAGTTTTCTAGAAATTCCTATGAATTTTGCAAGGAAAAACACTTTTCTGGAATATTCGAGCAGCGAGGGTGACTTACCAAAAAATCTGGGGCCACTCGATCGGTAGTCCTCTGGTCTGCCTTTTGGATCCAATGCTCCGCGTCGCGAGCCTCCACTCATGAGGAAATAACCCAGCCGAGCCTGAGACCGTCAAATCTCTTCACGAGACCACAGTGGAACGTGATCGGACAATCATTGATTGTCGTCCTCTTCCTTTCCTGCACTCAACTTGCGGTGGCACTGCGAAAGTGCTCTGGTCGAAGAGAAGTCAATCCAGAGGGATAGGGAGATCTAGGACTTGGGAGGTAGATGTCTGGGTTCATGAGGAGGTGAGGAATTGAGGGTGGGTCTATTTATAGGATTTGGGGCTTCACTAGGGTTTCCCTACCCTCACCTCTACCTGTCCTTCATCCAGATTGGGATTTTCCTATAGAACCCTCGAGACACCCTAAAAATAGGGTTGGTCATGTGCGGAATCACCTCCCAAAGACCCTCGTGGTCTTGGATTCTTTGCAGGTGAGGTAGGATGCGAGGCATTCACATTAGGAAATCTCAGTTTCCCTCTTGCTTTCCTTCTCTGACTCGAGGTGAGTGATGTATAGCCACCCTTGGATCTATGATCCTCTGGATTACGTGGGGCATCCAACGGCTGATAGCACTCCCCTATTTCTTATTTCTTTAAAAACAAAGGAAAGAGGGTATTTAACAATGGAATCTTGTGAAAATCATATCTCTCTCCTCGTTCAATATTGTTCACTCAAATTTTAGAGGAAACTTTGTCTTGGCATTATCTACTTGTATATTAAATTTGAAACCCAAATTCCAAAGGAAAAGGGTGTTTCTTTCAAAAACAAGTTATTCATTAATAAAACCAAATTAATTGATATTTCCTCTTTCTTTTGCCATTATCTTATCATCTTGGATTCCTTGGACCTCAAGGAACCCTAAAGGCATGAAATCCCATCTTGGGAAATATTCCTTTGCTCTTTTCTCTTATCCTTTATCCCTTTCTTATTTATTCCTTTTATTAGATAAATTCCTTTTCCTTTTATTTCTCTTTTTCTTGTAAGTGGGCTCAATAACCAAATAGGGTCCATGAAAACACATGCACTCAAGAAATATTGCAAAGGAAACCCATTCAATACACCTAAAACATATAATTCCCATAAACATACATTTATCAGGGAAATAGCATTTCCAACCATATGAACCCAAAAATTGGGGTTGTAACATCCTTCCCCTCTTATAAAAAATTTTCCCTCAAAATTCCACCAAGCATACAAACAAACAGGATAAGACTTTCCAGTGTCCATCATGGCTCCCATGTGGCTTCACCCTCTCCATGGTGCTTCCCAAGAACCTTCATCATCGTATATTCTTACATCTGAGTTCTCTCTCACCTTGGTATCTTGTACCCTTGTAGGTGACGTAGGACATTTTAGCCTCTCTTGAAGCTTAATAGGTTCATGGCTCAGCATATGGCTTGGGTACCTCACATAGTGCTCTAGATCAGACTCGTGGAACACATCATACATCACACTATCCTAATGGGTAAGGTTAAACATAAGCATCTCCACCAATCCATCTCAAATGGACCTATGTATTGGGGACTCAGGTTTCTCAACTATAGCTCAGAGGGGTCGGATTTTCATATCACATATTCTCCAACTGTGAACTGCATGTCAGTCTGCTTTGCATCAGCTCACGACTCATGTCGCTCTGGGGCTCTCTCAGCCATTGCACGATCAAAGCGACTTCATCTACACACATTGTGGTATCTCTGACCTTCCCAAGGTATTTCCACTGACATCATCTTCATGAAGCGGTGACCGACATGACCTCCCTTATAGAGCTTCTTACATCTCGATCATGGCTATGGTGGCTATCATCACAATTTTCATAGGACAAGAACTGTCTCCATGTATCACCCTAGATGAGCGCACACACTCTCATCATACCCTCTAGTATGGATCATACTAGCCATCAATTAGGGGTGATAAGCTATACTAAACCTCAAACTAGCATTGAGTTCTTCATGTACCTACTTGTACCGCATGGAAGTGAATCTTTAGGTCATACTCAAGAACCTTTGAACTCGCATCATGGTGTAGTTGAACCATCTCTCTCATATATAGTTCAACCGGATCTGTCCCCTGACAGTACTCTATCTTTCTCTTAGATTAGGTCATCTAGGTAAGGCGATCTACCATAACCCATATTGCATCTTGACCTTCCTCGATCAAGGGGAGACTCACCACAATGTTCATGGTTATCAACTCCCATTCCCTCTCGGGGACTCTTTATCCTCTATATCAACTCACTAGGTTACTGGTGTTTGTCCTTCACCTCCTGGCATGCATGGTGACAAGCCACATGCAACTCTATACACGTATTCATCTTAGGCATCCAAAGTACTACTACAACTTACTATCTTAATAGTACCACGATGTATGGTGAACTTAAAATCACGATCTCCTATATGTCATGATTCCTCAATGGTTGGTTCCTCAGAAACCCTAAAACACTCTAGTCATGTGTTTCATCACCTTCTTTTCCAAAGAAGTGCATCTGAGGTTCTACAACCATCCTTCCATCTCATCAAGCTCTAGGTTGGCTAACCAAGCAACCACTAACTCGACCAACAGGTCTAGATATATCTGAGAATTATCCATATAGGTCACCTCTTAGGACTTAGGGCTCACTTAACAACCTCTTCTAGTCTCTCCATAGGCTAAACAAGATAGCTGCATCGCAACTAGAGCATCCATTACCACCTTAAATCCTTATGTGCTAGGTAACAGTGAAGATGTACACCCCATGTATTCCACTTATTATCTCATCCTGGACTTAAGGTCTATCTTTATCAATAAAACTCAGAGCTCATCAAACTATAACTCATAAATTCCATACATCTCATAATAGGAACGTCCTTATAAGTTGACTACCTTAGTTCTCTTGGTTTTTGTAAACCATCCACACATCATACACTCCACAAAGGTACACTACTATCTTTATCCTCATACATCAAAGCAATGTTTCAACTCATATCATCTTTATCCTTAGTGTATGGCATGTGTACTTTCTTATCTCTCACCCTCATAATGAGAGGAAATAAGCATTTGGCGGACATCCAAACACAGAGTTCTTCCCGTTCCAAGAGTAGAGATGGTGCACCCCACATTGCTAGTACACCCTTCAATCTAGGTTGGAACGTACATTACATGACTCCACAACATGAACATCTTGATTATGGGTCTACACCCATGGGAAGACTTTTCCCATCACTTGTGTATCTTAACATATCTCTTTTATGTGCAATCCTTAGTTGTTACCTCAAGGTCTCTAGGGTGTCGACACTTTTGGAGTGATCTGACCCTTATGCATCTAGGGAGTGCCTATCACATTTACCCCTTAGGCCCCATGAACTCATGAAGGTGTCCAACCTTCTAACCCATGGTCCTTGGGCAAAGGTAGTTGTTACCTCCCGACCATATGGTCTCGTACATCCAGGGAACAGACAACTCCTACTTCCATCGGTCTTAACCCTTTATGACCTTAGTATTGACTTAGGATTCCATCATAGCACATCTCATTCTTGAATCTTTACCCAAAACTTCATCATTTCTCTGGGCACTCATGGTCAAACATACATCCTTTCATAGGGATCATGGCGACCTACCTAACTTGGTTAGGCCCCATTGGGTTACCTCCATGGAAACATATCTTCATGCCCCTTAGAGATGGTCACACAAGGGTCTATATATTTGTGCTCACACCATGTTCTCTCCACTTAGCTCATCAAGATCCTATTAGAGACCTCTTTAGGTTACTTCGAACCTACACAAAAGCTGATACTTACCCTACAGAAGGGTCCCTCCTTAGGATGGGAGAAAACTATCTCTTGAGAGCAACAAAGTTCACAAACATCCTTACATCTAGGGTTTACAACAACATGAGCATGCTTAGCCCTATCAAGTTACTAAGGCACGTAGCTAACAAGAAGACCACCTACTAAACCATGCCAGGTCTCTATGGTAGGTCATACTTGTTTCTATTCCTCCACATCGGAACAACATCATACATGCATATGTCACCAACCTATGTGTGAGAGGTTCATCAAACATAAACCTTAGTCCAAGGGGTTTCCTTTTCCTCTAATCATGAGGTGTGACATGCTCTAATCTTTAGGAACTCCACCATCTTTGTGAGCATCAGGTGCACCAGGTACTGCTACTTCCCCTCTTAGGTCTAGGAACCCTAGGTTCACTTCTTATGCATCAACTGTCTAACTGTATGCTCAGCTTTTCAACCACAAACCAAACATGTACAAGGTATAGCACGCACTTCCTACTATTCCTCCATGTGAACAACACCTCAGATCCCTACACCAAGATGACCAACTAGGTACAAGGCCTCACAACTTGATATCATACCTCCTCGGTCTAAGGAACTCTCCTTTCTACACCTATAAAGTAAGGTAGGCACCTACAACTCTTGTACATCAACTCAAGAAACCTCTTCCCTTTTCTAAGGTTTTGTTCCTCTAAAGGAAACCAAGATACCACAAGCCTCCAAGGGTCATGCATGAGGCAACCACCACCATCCACTTAGGTCATCCATTCTAGGTCAAAACATACCCGACTTCTCATGGTTCCTCATATCTTTGGATTCTAAGCTTCCAACCTTCTTGCTTGGGTTTTTCTCTCCCTCTAGAGCTAACCCTACAACTGACCTTACCACTGGAGGTTCTTCTCCAAGAAGGTGGATCAATCTTTCATGCATACCCTACATGGTTGAAACGTATGGTCCAAACCTATGATTGATCATGGTTATCCAAAGCTCGGCATGATATCTCATACGCTATCTAGCATGCCCTTCTGGCCTAGGTCTCAACCTACTACCAGCACTGCTGATGTGCTCTCATACATGGGGCATGCTCATCTATGCTCACATATGCCCATAAGGGTTTCTATATGGTCATCACTAACCTCATCAATGAAGGAGTTATCCTTCATCCTAACATGCACGACCCTTCCCAGGTTGGGTCACCCAAAAGGCATTAGGTCAACCAACCTCACATAGCTCATACTTCTCACAATTACTCAAAGCCAACATGCATGTCAACCCACCTATATGGTCAACCATGTTATCTATCTCATCATGTCATCTCTCTCTATCAACCACTTAAGGTTAGGGTTAGCATCATCCTTAGAGGATGTGCCAGGTCTCTTCCTCTTCTTGGAGACCTCTGCCTCCAAGGCTCTACTCATCCTCCTGTTAAGAAGGTCTAACCTCAAGTCTCTCCTGAGAACACGACAACACATGTCATGCAAACTAAGCATGTAACTATCATTAGTTTACACATAAACTATTATCTTATATCCATGACAACTTGTTTACATGCTTTTCATTAATTTGATGGAGGATTCTTTAATCCTTATCATACTTACCCTGGCCTCAAGAGGGTGAGGAAGAGAGAGAAAAACCCTAAACCTTAGAATCTTTATTGAATTGGGGTTGAGAAGGGAAGAAATAGATGAGAAAGTCCTAAAGGTATCTTATTTCAAGTCAAAACCTCATACTTTGGCCAGGCATTCACACTGCATCTGGGAGTCCTCGTGACAGACTAGCGGGGCAGAGGAAAATATTGCCAGCCCCCGGACCGTGATTCTTTTTAGACACCTCTGTCTTTAGGAAAATCCTCTAATAACTCCCTTGGTTCTACAGAGTTTGTAAAAATTAATAATTATTAAGGATTAAATTAGGAACCAATGCTCTAATACTAAATGTAACAACCCCGCCTCCCGGTAACCCCCAATTAAGGGAGAACAAAAGGTCAGAGTCATTATCCCAATTTTTCGGATCAATGGTTTGACAAATAATCAATAATAATTACTAAATTCTACCAAAGCTATACTGAAAAGCTGGAATAAAATAAAACTTTGCATACCTCTTTAAAATCTTGGATTTCTAGACTTCTATCCACAATTGGAGTCTATTCTAACTAATCCTCCATGTACTTTAATTCATATATTCACAATGTATCACTTTATTATTTTTCCTTTTAAATATTGTACCTAAAACATCGACAAACAAAACGTCAGTCAGCATAAATGAATATGGCAGTTTGTAGGGACAACCAAAGTTTCTCAAATATTGCTAACGACCTAAATATCACAATTAAGTTATTTAACAATCCAATTTACGTTTTCAATGTGACACTCTCCACACCTTTTTCCCTAACCCTGGAATACCCTCTCTAGGGGTTTTCCTTTGCACTAGACATAAGGCAACCTTCTCCATCCTAAGCTTGGTTCCTGGGGTCATCTCTCATGATGCCTAATAGTCATGCAAGAAACATAAGGCCACCTTCTCCATCCTGAGCTTGGTGCCTGAGGTCACCTCTCATGGTGCCCAATGGTCTTCCCTCTTGGGCTTGACCTAATTGACCTTCCCTCCAGGGCTTGGTCACGGATAATACATCAGGGTGGCATGTAGGTGCGAGAATGCACATTTATAATTAATTGTGATAATCATAGTGACTTTAAAGATTTGCATAAATGAACATCCAATAGTTAGGTTGCATCCAATTTGATCAATCATTCGAGAAAACTCTGTGAAACTAAATTGGTTACTCATAAATAACCACATACCCGTACTGCTGATTTTTGAGATAGAATCAACCAAGTATGGAAATCCAATAAAGCATGCAAGTACAAGAATCCTAAAATAAACATACAATTTCCTTTTATCAAGATCTATCCAAACCAACATGCTTCTTAGGATTTCTATTCCTTTTTAGGGTTTCTACCCCCTTTTAGGGTTTCACTTGCAATTAGGGTCTTGCCTTCACTTTTAGTACCACAAACCCTAATTAGACAAAACTACTTATAAACCCTAAGTTTCTCATCCTATTTCTCCTACAGGCTTAGGATCATCATTAACAACATATTTCCATATTTTTGAATCAAATATGATCTTCTCTTCTTTTACCCTAAATTAGGGTTTCTAGATGCATTATCATTCATACTAGGTTTAAAACCCTAAAACATGCAATTATTCATCTAAATCAGGTTAGAATCTACCATTATCATTTAACAAGTTAATACTACTCGAATTAACTTATTATGCCTCATATATTCATCCATTACACTCAATTAGGGTTTCTAACCAAATTTTAATACATTTTTCATCAAATTAATATATGTTTGCAAAAAGAAATGGAATTAGGTTACCAAACCATTTTTATCTTGTTCCCTGGTATTTTTTTGATCAACTTTCATATATAAAGTTTATTCATCTAAGTTTTCTAGTAATTTCTATGAATTTTGTAAGGAAAAGACTTTTCTAGAATATTCGAGAAGCGAGGGTGATTTACCAAAATATCTGAGGCCGCTCGATCAGTAGTCCACTGGTCTACCTTTTGGATCTAATGCTCCGCGTCGTGTGCCTCCACTTGTGAGGAAATTAACCCGGTCGAGCCTGAGACCGTCGGATCTCTTTGTGAGACCATAGTGTAACGTGATCGGACGATCGCTGCTAGTCATCCTCTTCCTTTCCTACACTCAACCTACGATGGCCCCACGGCGGTGCTCTCACAGGAGATAAGCCAATCCAGAGGGATAGGGAGATCTGGGACTCGGGTGGTAGCTGTCTGGGTTCATAAGGAGTGAGGAATTGAGAGGGAGGTCTATTTATAGGATTAGGGGCTCCACTAGGGTTTCCCTACCCTTGCCACCTCCTGTCCTTCATCCCAATTGGGATTTTCCAGTAGAACCCTTGAGACACCCTAAAAATAGGGTTGGTCGTGTGCGGAATCACCTCCTAAAGACCCTGTTGGTCTTGGATTCTTTGTAGGTGAGGTAGGATGTGAGGAATTCGCATTGGGAAATCTTAGTTTCCCTCTTGCTTTCCTTCTCTGACTCGAGGTGAGTGATGTACAACCACCTTGGATCCGTGATCCTATGGACCACGTGGGGCATCCAACGGCTGATAGCGCTCCCCTATTTCTTATTTCTTTAAAAATGAAGGAAAAAGAGTATTTAACAAAGGAATCTTGTGAAAATCATATCTCTCTCCTCGTTTAATTTTTTTCACTCAAATTTTAGAGGAAACTCTGTCTTGTCATTATCTACTCGTATTATAAATTTGAAACCCAAATTCCAAAGGAAAAGGGTGTTTCCTTCATAAACAAGTTATTCATTAATTAAGCCAAATTAATTGATATTTCCTCTTTCTTTTGCCATTATCTTATCATCTTGGATTCTTTGGACCTCAAGGGACCCTAAAGGCACGAAATCCCATCTTGGGAAATATTCCTTTGCCCTTTTCTCTTATCCTTTATCCCTTTCTTATTTATTCTTTTTATTAGATAAATTCCTTTTCCTTTTATTTCTCTTTTTCTTGTAAGTGGGCTCAATAACCAAATAGGGTCCACGAAAACACATGCACTCAAGAAATATTTCAAAGGAAACCCATCAATACATTTAAATCATATAATTCCCATAAACATACATTTATCGAGGAAATTGCATTTCCAACCATATGAACCCAAAATTTGGGTTTGTAACAGTTGACAAGGAAGAATTGCTCCTGTAAAGAGGGACCCTTGAGACTCTTGAAGACCTTGAAGTCAAGTGTTTCCATCCTATTCTTTAACATCAATATTATGTCTTCAAGATCGATGAATGAGCTAGTTGTTGCAAGCAATAGGTGCCCAAAGATGAGGATATATTGAAGATCCTCCTTGATGTCCATGATGACAAAATCATATGGGAAATATATATTTTGGGACCCATTCTCAGAATGATCTTATCAATAGTCCCCTCATATTTCTTCAACTATGTTAACCTCTTAGTCATCTCAGTTTCTACATAGATAACTTGTGGATGAAGAGGATTAGAAATCATATACTCCTTAGCACCTAGATGTACATCACTAGCCTTGGACAGAAGAGATTTATGGTCGAACAACCCCTTCACCCAATCCTTCAGAGCTATCATAGTTCTTCTAAGATTCTCAGCCATCACAATAGGGGATTCCCTTCCAATCTTCCTGCCCTGGCGTCTTTAATAACACCCACACAACTATGACATTCCAACCACCCAATGAAGAACGTAAACATATAACTTTTCATGTTTCCTAAGTAAGTTGGATGATAAGTTGTATCTGATTATTGTTGGATGCCCTCCTAGTTTCATATTATATTATGGAAAAACATCAAGATAAGCTTCATTAGCCACAACTTTGTGAAGTTGATTGGCTATCCTTATACTCACTTCTCTCTCCCCATTCATGTTCAACTCCATTAAGTTAGCTGCCTAGCTCCACTATATCATTGCACCTTGCAAGGCATGAGTAAGAAACTAGAAACCCCCCCTTTTCTTATGTGCCTTTGCTAATGCGGTTGAAGTACCCAATCAAGATCTGAGACTCGCTCTGATTGGCATTATCCACCACCTTTCAAAGTCTCCTTCTACACATTTTAGAATTATGCCCACACATAGTGGAGAATACTATATGAAGGCCACCTTGATTAGTGAAGTTGGTTGTAATAAGTTGATCCATCCCAACAATAACCTACACATATCATACTTGAGGATTCCATATGCATGCCCCCTCAATTTGATCATGGTTAGACACATACCCCCATCTTCCAAAAATAGAACATGCACTCTATCCTATACCACACGCCTTATCCTAATTTCTAGACATACCACTAAAAATGTTTGAACCTCTGAAATTATCTCCCTTGGTTGTCTTTGCTTCCCTAAATGAGAAGCACATCGTGGATTCCACGTGAGGATGCACATTAGGATGGTCTTTAGGACCACCCTGACCTGGGGTAGTCCCTCATCTTCTAGTCCTCCTTGGGGATACATGTGGTCTGTTAGCATCCACCCCTCCCATCACCTCATCACACTCTACAAGAAGGGAGAAATATTGATGGACTCTAAGGAAAACTACATTTATTGGACCCCTCTCCATGTTGTTGAAAAATGCTTGCTTCCCATCTTGACAGTAGCAGTGGGGGATATAACATCCCTACAATTGACTAGAACTTCATATATTACCTCCTAGGCATGTTCTCTTGCTTCTAGGTTTGTCAATGGCATGCCCCTCAACTGAGAAACCCCTCCAAGCTCACTCTCATTAAGGGGGACGGGGATAGCAACCTCCCTGCACTATTAGACTTATACACTTGCCTCACCACTTGGCCCAGGAGGTCGTCTTTGGCTAGCTACTTTCCTCCTATTCCTTCTCTTTGTAGATCTTATGCTAGGCTCTCATCCACTCACAATTGGTGGTTCATGATGTGCTACATGCGCTCTAAGACAGCCCAACAGCATGTCCGAACACTTTGCACACTTTACATCTATTGAGAAGTGCATCATATTCCACCCTGATCTCCAGTTCCTTTCCATCTGAAAACTCCACCATCACCACTGGTGGTGGCTTCTTGTCCTCTTTCACCACTATGTAGATATGAGCTACTCTAGAATATCCCCCTCTCGTGAAGAAGTCAATGACCTAGGGGGTACCAATCCCATACATGATAATGGTGTTTGACCTTCTAGTCCACTATTGACCAACATATGGTAAAGTAACTGATATTAGAGTTGAGGTAAGAGACACTCTTCATGTGTCTGTATATAGAGACCACCTTCTTGTCAAGACCAACTGGTTGTCAAAGAGCCAAGGCCCTTGTTCCAACAAGGTCTCATGTCTGCTTTTGAAGCTAACTTGGGGAGGAAGAGTCCACCAATGAGAGGTGACAGCTATAGATTGCCTTTAGTTCTCTACATACACAACATCCACCCATAGAGTTGATATAGGATGACATCTATACCCAAGATTTTCACTATGACTCAGCATTTGTAGAACACATCCATTGCCACCACCAATATGTTTGAAAGCTTCATCAATAGCCTCTCATCTCCCATCTTAAAGGAGGGCTCCTTCAGTCTTCAGGCAATACCACGAGTTTGAAGTTTTGGTGCACCACCATGGGTTTCTCTAGGGTGGATGCCCATGTCCTCCCAGAGGTGAAATCTACCTTAGCATCCTTCCAGCTCTACCCTGCTCTACCTATCATGGTGCTAGAATACAATGGGGATTATTTATGGTGATCAGGGTGAAGGAGTCCGCCCCATACTAGTTGGGACTCACCATTGGCACGAGATAACCCCCAAACTAGAGATGTAATTGATCACTCTAGAGAGAGAGAAAGAGATATTTTATAGAAGGAAAAAATTGTTTGCCACTTTCTTGAAGCCTTCCCTAATGAACGTTTGGGCCTACCTCCTAAAAGCAAAGTAAAATGTGATATCAAAATTTTATTGAGAATGAAACCCACTAAAAGAGAAGTAGAATGCAAAAAAAATTATTTTGATAACAAAACTCATTTCTAAAACTCCTTGTTGAATGGAAAGAAAATTCATGTGCTACTTGACTTGGGATATATTGGACCAATGAACATGTGAATTAACTATCACATGTTAAATCAAGTATTCATCAAGTATTAGTACCATCTTCCTAAAAGTAAGTAGCACCTCAATCAATTCATGTTTACCATTGTATTTTTGCAAATTGACTTGTGAAAAGTGTTAATCATTAGATGAAAGTTTGAGAAGTTGATGTTCACAAAACTAAATTTGAAAAAGAGATACTATGAGTTTTTGGTCAAGGTATTCAGACTAACCAATGCCCCAAGTGAACTTTTGGACCTTTCAAATCAATTCTTCAAACCTAACCTTGACTCATCCATATCGTATGTCATTCAAACATGATTTTGAAACCCTTATCTGTTATAAAAAAATAGAAGAGTACAATGAACAATTGAAGATAGTGTTGAAAACCTTGAAGGAACGTCAATTTTATGCTAAATTTTCACAATGTGAGTTTCATCTCACTGAAGTGACGTTGATTGGACATGCTATGTCTCATAGTCATATATTGTAGACAACGGTTGTCTTTTAATATAACATCTAAAGGACTTCACAAAGAATTCTTTACCCGCAATAAAGTTGAAAGGACACTGCAAAATTGTACGGCCACAACCATTTCAAGAAAAATGTTAAGAATTGAAGAAATGGTTGAGTTGGGTAGTTTATTAAAATACCCATTGAAGTCAAGAGATTCATGATGTCTACTTATGCTTCTTGACAAGGGTTCAAATGTGTACTTATGCATGAAGTAAAAGCCATTGCATATGCATATGGATATATGACAATAGATTAAGTAAACCATCTCACTCACAATCATGAATTAGAAATTATAGTAGTTTCACTCAAAATTCTTAGGCATTACTTATACGAGTTTACTTTTGAAGTAATTTTATATTACAACATAATAGATTACCAATTCACTCAAAAATATTTGGAACTTGGCAATTTCAATGGTTGGAATACTTGAAGGACTACAAATCTACTGTCTAATACCATAATGGAAAAGATAATGTAGTCACTGAAAACCTAAGCAAACAAAAATTAGTTGTATGAAATCCACTTCCTCATCAATGTCATGCACGTCACTTGAACTTGTATCTATTTCTTCAAACCAATAAAACTTTATCTTTCCATACATTAATCCTCATCATAAAATTGTAGTCACATTAGTTGGATATGGTGTTCATGTGTGTAGTACTAATATATTATCTAGCATATGGTAGAATTTACTACTTACCCCAAATTTGACGATGACATGTACCTCTAATTTCTTGCCATGTTTCTTTTTTACATGCCACACCATACTCTTAAATATAAAACCACTACAAGCCCTAAAATGAAATAACGACAACATATAGAACTTCTAGGATTGAAAAGGATTTTATTCAAACAACTCCTACATGATTTGAAGGAGATTATATCTAGGTAGTAGGAGCTACTTATAAGAGATAATGTTGTGGACTCATATTCATGTTTAAATTTCTTAAGGAGGTGGAGTTTGTTCTTCATAAGTGAGTAATGGGATGAGTGCTCATCAATCTAGGTGAAACGATATACCTATTGCAACATGATTAAAAAGGTTAAGAATTAAGGTTACTTGTGAATTAAGATTGAATTTTTAAGTGTGGCAATGCAATTGCAAGTATGCTTCAATCCAAAGTTAAAACCAAATAGACCAAAAAAGAATTAAAGTAAGATTCAAAGTGGTTTGATTTTACTTCCACTTATATCATGACATGTATAACTAAAACTAAGCATAACTTTGCCTCTCAGATCCCCACTTTCATATATCTAGCAACTTGGCTTGGACATCTGAATTCCACAAACCCAAAATCTTATTCAATATAAGGAAAATGATTCCAAAAGCTTTAAATCTTGTAGTAGTAGTCTTAAAACCTATGATTCACCCAAGCTAAATTCACATTAGAAAATGGGTTGAAGAATTATGGTAGTACTTCTTGGGCACTAGGAGTTCCAATTACATCATATCTGGTTCCATAAATTCCTTTAATTTGTAATGTGATGAGTCAAACATGATTTTTTTTCTAATAACTTAATATGACTAGCATTCAAAACAATTTCTAAAATCATTCCCATAAAAATCCTAATATGTCTCGCCAAGTTGAAGTAAAATTATGAATCCTGACGCCACTACTTGGGTGTCACAATTTTAACACTAAAGTTAGTCGTGAATCCTTTTTTTGTACCTCTTGTCTATAAAGGGAAGTTCTCACCCTCAATCATTCTCACACCCTTATATCCCTCATAGGTTTTTAAGCCCTAGAAAACCACATAGGTCCATCCCAAACATCCATATCTGTTGTTATTAACCCATGTATATGAACTAGTTCTTCTTGGCACTTGGTTTAAAATTATACAATGTTTTAACTACTCGGTGACTTCTTGAGCCTCCCTTGTTGAATCGTACCTCATGCCCTAGCTTATCCATGTGAACTAGATTAGTACTACTAACAATTTTACAATAGAGTAATTCCCTATAACTTTCACATCAGAATCTAATTAAACTACATAGGATACATGTAGATGGCGTAAAAGTAACTACAAAAGATTGTAACACACATCTTTATATTAATCCTTGTTTTAATTCTACAATAGTATAATCATGCATCATACGGATGTTGTCATAACATGTAAATTTGTCTCTCCTCACGTATGTGCTATGCACTTCACCTTCACTCCTTTTTCTCAATTGTTAATTCTATTGAATGTGTTTGATGGTTGATTGGTTTGTCTTATGCACATGTGTCTTATGGTGACACCCAACTACTTTTAGACCTAAGTTCCAAATCCTCATTGTGTCACCATCTTACAAATGAACCTAATAGATGTCATCTCTAATGTACATTATGTTGTATAGGATTCAAATTTCTAAATTCAATAGAAGAAAAAATTGCATCAATCAAACCATCATAGCCAAAGATATGGCTTCTTCAGACTTGCTATTTAACCTTTTTTAATGTTGATTTTAGCTTGTTTTGATTCTAATTGGAACTAATTGGGCGCATGAACCAATTAAGGGAGGCTCCCCTTTTCTTTTCCACTTAGATCCAGAAATCCTCACCACCTTCTATGCACCAATCATGATGTCTGAATCATTGGGTGAGCAATCTCGACCTTCAGATCAATTAGCCTCATATCTAACCCTCATCCAACGACCACTCTTATATCTTCAATCTATGTATACCATTGCCAACGGCCATGGTGCTGAGTTCCACCAACCCTGCTTTTCCCACCCCTTTGATGCAGGGTAACCCTCCTTTTCCCTATAAAACTTTATCCCCTACTCTTTCCCTCCCTTTTCTTGGCATTTCACAAACCATATCACCTCGTTTCCTCACTTCTTCTTCCTTCACATTGTTGGCGCCACCACCATAGAATGTTTTGGGGCTTTGCTCCCTTGGCCTTCATAGGACATTGTTAGGGTTCCTTCGTGCTAGCGGCCACTCATGGACCTCGATCAACCCTTTTTTGTGAAGTTACCATGGGTTGGCACTCTTATTTTTTTAGTAAATTAGCACTTCTATAGTGATGAGAAGACCTTCTTTTCACCCGGGCGTGATGGACAAGAGGCCACATGGGGCAGTAGTCTGATGTGAGGATGAGACTAAGGTTGTTAGAGTCCAATGGTCACTGTTCATGGCTGTGACAAAGTGAGTTTTCTGACCTTGCTCATTTCCTACCTTGCTCACAATTATGTTCTTTGATAGTATACAATCGTTAATTCTTGGTTAGATTAATCAATGTGGACACTCAATTTCGAAATCTAATTCAATAATATACCTCTTGTGACACTACAAGTAGGTTAAGTAACTACCTTATCCAAAGTAACAAATTAAGTGATGTAACTTCAGACTATGGCTCCCAAAATTTTTCTATACATTCTACACACCTTTGTGAACTCTTAGTCCAATATCACTTGAATTGGACATTACTACTATTTTCTAGGATTTATTGAAGTTTAAGTGCTTTATTTCATTCATACACCATCCTAGACCTAAATCTAATGATTAATCAACCATAGTGTGACACATTATGTGTTACACACATTCTGTTTGAGTGATTGGGTGTTGAGGGAGATATCACTCCCCTAATCATGGCCATTCAAAGAACATCCAATGACAACCAAGTCATCCCTAACCTCTCACACGACCTGGGTCTCGGCCCCAATAGAATGACAACTACTCCTCCTCCCCCGTGCCTACCCCAGAAACCTATCGTGAACCCACTAGGATATTCTTTTCCCTCTATCGAAACCGAACCCAACAACCCTAGACACGTTTCCCTTCTCCCTCGGATCAGGGAGAACGAACCCCCTCCTCTCCGTGCCTCTCAGTGGCAGCGACACCCATTTTAGGGCTTTCTCACCTACACACCCCCCATGGCTATATAAAGCCATCCTCAGCTTCGCTAGAGCCCCCTTCGTCTTTCCCACACATCATTTGCTAACCAAGCCACCCCAAACACCCCGCTCCATCCCACCATCTTCAACCTCCAGGGACCTTACCTCCCTACTACGACAGTGCTCCTCGCACCAATCCAACCTTTCCAACACCATCGCCAAGCCCTAAATTCTAGTTTTTCTCTCTCTACATATGTATACTTCATGCAACTATATATCAAATCCTAAATATTTAATGACCCTATATGATCATGATTGACCTTGAAACTCTAGATCCAACTCTGATCCCTTGGACCATGTGAATCCTAAAAGGAAACCCTTGATGATCTAATAAATCATAATAGAAACCCTAATTGTGGATATTTCCTTTTGGATGATAAGAGGTATCATTAAAATGGATGAGACCTTAGTTTTGACATCTGATCTTGTGACTCCAAAAATAAGATAAAAGTCATGAATAATCCCTGATCTAATCATGAGAAGATAAAAGATCTCATATCTAAAGAATAAACCTTAGTCATGGGTCATATGGACCAATAGTAACAAGATACCCTTAATTTCCTTTCAGGGTGATCTAGTTATTGTTCTTCTAGACTCTTAGATTCCAGATCTAATCAAAACATGTACATGGTCTTTATTAAGTATAAGACTAGTTTTCTCTAGTTTAATATGATATGGTGTACCTTGTGTGAATCTATTTTCTTATACCTTGTTGGTTGAACTACTAGTACTATATGCTAAGCCAAAACTTAATGAAACATGAAAGGATATTTTGATGAGTTGTAGCTACTAGTATACATGGCCCAATATGGATGTATGTTGTCTAGCATGGATGTATGATGAATTTCCCATGTTATATGTATGATAAAATAATTTTTCCCATACTGGATGTATGATAAGTGCTTATAAAATTGTAGTACAACTACAGCTAATGAAATGTATAAAAGAGGTGTTTACCTGATTTTCCGCCTTAAATAATGTTTTCTTCTTCTTTCTTTTTCAACTATTTTAATATTCCAACATAGTATAGTATATTTTGCAATCATGTACCAACTTTTTTTGATGATTTTGTTTCTCATATTTTCTAGGTACAAGTAACAAATAAAGCATCTCAAAGTACCTAAAGCTATCAAATAAATGGACATGAAGGATAGACTAGCTATATTTCCATTCTTATCTCTTTTTTAGTTTGATATCTTATCTCTTTTTCAGTTAGATAGTTGCTTTTCTGCTAGATGATGTATAGGATGTTCTAAATCCTATGTATTTCCTTTTATAGAACTATTCACTTCTTCTATCTAGAATAATATGTATGACTTTATTATTATCAATGAATGTTGTTGTGTGGCTATATAATGATGTTGTGAACAATGATCCGGCTCCCTTTTATGTTCTAGTTGATTACCACAATCTATTGTATTTTCCCTTCTGAGATCTATAGCTATTAGTGCACACATATCTGTGAATGTCACTAAGGAAAGTACACATAAATTGGGGTTGTCACAATGGCCCGGTTTAGATCCTCCCAACCTTGACTCAGGGCCAGTGAACTGCTAGCCTTCATGTGGTGAGGCACATCTTCCCCTCCTCTTGACTCTCTTCCCATTTGACTAGGCCAAGGTCAGGCATGCACCAGTGAATAGTGTCTCCAGGATGTGGTCGAATTCCCTTTGGGTGGTGACCAACGTTGGGAACTGTGGTGGGCCGGAGCATGTAGTGGTCAAGAGATCAGGTCTAGCACATCCTATGAAGTCGAGGCCATCCCATGCGCCCTCCTTCACCTTCAGATTGAGTCCCAATGGTCTAGATCTGCTATGCTAAAGTAATACTTTGAAAATTCTTCTTAAATCACTTTGTTGTCCAAAAATGCAGTACAATATATGCTTTTTGATCAAAAAATGTGAAATATCCAATAAATTTGGTTTCAATATGTAATTCTATTTTTAGTTCCTCTAATATGCTAAAGATAATACCTTTTGATCTATTTTTACATAACTTATGTCATTTAATATTAAATTTAGCTCCTTTATGATTCAACACCCTATCTTATCCTAATATAAGTACCTTGAACAACTTAATGCATCAAGATTTGAGTTTTGCTCATCTTTTAACCATGTAATGGTCTAATGTTTCTTATGTGACTTATTATGTACCTTTATGCAAAAGATCATTTTGTTAATGTCTAATATTTTTCAAGTTCAAACTTTCATATATGCTCTAAATCAGAAGATTTCACCCTCAAATGCAAGCATTCTTGGTTATGACCTTTCTTGGACACTAATGATGATCTTGTTACATTTAATGTGTCTTAACATGATTGTATGTGTACTTTTTTTATGGATGTTAAACCTTATGAAAATATTGACCTAAAGTTACTCAAGAAGATTATGTGGACTCCAAATCAGTAATCTTACATACTGTAACGACCCCGCCTCCCGGTAACCCCCAATTAAGGGAGACCCGAAGGTCGGAATCGTTAATCAATTACAGGATCAAAGGTTCAGCAAAAAATCAATGATAATTATGAAATTCTACTACTAAACTGAAATTGGGTACAAAAATTAAAACTTTTACTTACCTTTATAAAACTGGGAAATCTAACTATCCACAGCTTGAAATACTCTATCTAATCCTCCTTGCACTTTATTTCTTAATTTCACAATGTGCCACTTTAGTGTTTGTGATTTTCAGGATATTACCTAAAACGCCGACAAACAAAACATCGATCAGCAATTTCTGGTATGTGGAGGCAACCAAAAATTTAACAATTAGGTCTACCAATTTAAGTATTGAAATCAAGGTAATTAAGAAGTCAATTTACATTTTCCATGTGACAATCCCCACCGCTTTTTCCCTAACCCTGGATTTGACTTAAGGCCACCTTCTCAATCCCGAGCTTGGTGCCTGGGAGTCACCTCTCATGGTGCTCCTTAGTCTTGCCTCATCAATCACCTTCTCATTCCCGAGCTTGGTGTCTAGGGTCACCTCTCATGGTGCCCATTGGTCTACCCTCCTGGGCCTGACCTTTATGGCATCTTCCATCAGGGTGGCATGTAGGTGCAGGATTTACACATTTATATTAAATGGTGATAGTCATAGTCACTTTATAATTACAATATGAACATTCAAACAGTTTAGTTGCATTCAATGCGATTAAACATCCAGAAATCCATCGGGAAACTAAAGCGGTTATTCATAATTAACCACATACCTATTAAGCAGATTTGAAAGCAGAAATAACCAATCAACCAGGATTCAAGCAAGCACACACACAATTATTCCTGAAAAAGGTATCCAATTTCGTTATCATTAAATTTGTCATCTTGATCCATTCATCCTAGTTGTTTCCTAGGTCATTTACTCCTTTTAGGGTTTTAACCATAATTAGGGTTTTATTTCCTTTCTATTACTTTTAAACCCTAATTTCACCAAATCATTTGCAAACCCTAACTTTTCATCAAAGGATCTAATTTTATCTTTTACCAAAAAGGAAACTCTAATTTCAGATTATAATCACCTTTCATTCTCTTTTCTTTATTCTAGGGTTTCTAAACATATTAATCAACATTCTAGGTTAAAACCCTAAACATGTAATTCTATCATCAAAACAGGTTAAAAACCATCTTAATCATTAATCAGGTTAAACATATTCAAATTACCCTAATTACATGACTAAATATATCCTTGATAATCAATTAGGGTTTTCTTTTTACAAAATAACTCTTTTTCCATCAAAATATGTACTTTTGCAAAAATATACAGATTCAGATATCCAAACCATTTTTAATGTATTCCTCATATTTTTCTGATCATTTTTCATGTATTGACTTTTACATCCGAGTTTTCTATCACCAGATATGATTTTATCAAGATAATTCCTTTTTTTATATATATATCCTTTTCTAGAAAAAGCCAGGGCCACCCGATCCATGGTCCGCATATCCATTGAGGATCTGACGGCCGCGGATGCGCGTGCCTGGACTGGAAATTAAAACGAATAGAAAGACGGTCCTGACCTTGTCGCGACTGAAGGGAGCAAGGGGCAAGTTGGTAATTTAGCGGTTAGTCTTCTTCTTCAACCTTGCGTCGAGGTACAGCGATGGCGCGGTCAACTCAGGTGTTGACTCCAAGCTCTCGTTCTTCTTTGCTCGCGCTGAATGGTCAGGAAGCTCCGCCACCTCCTGTCGAACACGACGACGACATCAATTGCTCGTCGAGGACACTCCAAGGTTGTCTTCCACCCGCCGGACTCTGGCAATGATCCTTGAGCAGTTGAGAGTACAGGTCGACACGAAACGAGCAATCGAACGCACGTTCACGATCCTTGCGCCGTTCCACAGCGTTTGGGATAGACAAAAGAGGTGTCGGTGCCTCAAATCATCCTCCCCTATTTATAGGGTTGAGGCAGGGTACCTGCTGGTTTGGGTGTTTCCCAAAACCAGGGCCAAAGCGCATGAAACCGGGGATGTTTCCCCATGTTTTCTTCTCCTAGATCCAATGGAGATATCAGCCAGTTGGAAAAACCAATGGATTACGAGAGAATCAAGAGGGAAAGTCCCTATGGTGTCTCGCAGAAACGCAGTCCCAGTGGGACTCAAGTGAAGAGCGCCCAGCGCTGGATCAAGATCCAATGGATCAGATTATTCGCAGCCAAAGAAAAGGGAAATCTTATTCTGTTATTTCAGAATTAATTCCCAAAACCAAAATAACTTGCAAAATTGATTCCTCCTAAACCATAACTCCTTTTTTCTCAAATTTTAAGGAAAGTTTTGTCTTTTCATTATCTATCTTTATACGAAATTTGGGAAATAGATTGCAATGGATGAGAAGGATTACTTCTCTCCCAAGTTGCTCATTAATTTATTCAAAATTAATTTATATTCCTTTTTCCTTTGTGATTGTCTTGTTGTTTTGGGTCCCTTGGACCTCAAGAAATCATAAAGGCACGAATTCCCATATTGGGGAATATTGGTTTGCCTTTATCTTCTTTTAATTGTCAATTTCTCGTATTTCCCCTTTTACAAAACAATTTCTTTTCCTTATTAATTCCCTTTTCTTTTCAATTGGGCTCAATGTCCAACAAGGCCCACAATCAATCAATCAAAGCCATTTCGCATGAAATTTATCACAATTAAAAGAAAAGGATATCATTTATTCATTAAAAAGGGAAATACACCTTACATTATATTTTCAAGAAAATGGGGTTGTAACATCCTCCCCTCCTTACAGGAATTTTGCCCTTAAAATTCAAACAATCAAATAAACAATTCAGGATATGTTTTCTCCATGTCTGTCTTCAGCTCCCATGTGGCCTCATCCTCTCCATGGTGCTTCCAGAGAACCTTTACCATCTTTATATTCTTGCATCTGAGTTCTTTCACCTTGGTATTTAAAAAACCGCAAAGGTGTCTCAGGATAAGTCAGCTTCCCTTGAAGCTCAATAGGTTCAATGCTCAGCACGTGGCTCGGATCTTGCACATATCGCTTCAGGTTAGACACGTGAAACACATCATGCATCATGCTATACTGAGGGGGTAACGCCAAATGGTATGCAGTTTCACCAATCCGTTCTAACACCTCAAACCGACCCACGTATCGGGGACTCAGCTTTCCTCTGTTCTTAGCTATAGCTCGGAGCGGTCAGATTTTCAAAAACACATGATCTCCCACAGTGAAATGCACATCAGTCCGCTTTGCATCAGCATACAACTTCTGTCGATCCTGGGATCTCTTTAGCCTTTGCTTGATCAAAGCCACTTTATCAGCATACACTTGGAGCTCATCTGACCTCAACAGGGTCCTCTCACCCACATCATCCCAGTGAAGTGGTGACTGACATGGTCTCCCGTACAAAGCTTCATACGGAGGCATCCCAATACTGGCTTGGTAGCTATTGTTGTAGGTGAACTCTGCCAACGGTAAGTATTGCTCCCATGAGCCACCCCAATCGAGCACACAAGCTCTCAACATATCTTCTAATGTCTAGATCATCCTTTCTGACTGACCATCTATTTGGGGGTGATAATTGGTACTAAACTTTAACCTTATACCAAGTTCCTCTTGAACTTGCTTCCATAACTTGGAAGTGAACTTCGGGTCTCTATCTGAAATGATCGATCCTGGCACACCATGCAAACGTACTATCTCTCTGATATACAGCTCAGCTAGGTCTGTCACCTTAGCAGTGGTCTTCATGGCAAGGAAGTGTGCTGACTTGGTAAGACGATCTACCACGACCCATATCGCATCATGACCTCTCTTGGTCCGGGGTAGACCCACCACAAAATCCATGGTGATCTACTCCCATTTCCACTATGGAATCTCTATTGACTGTAAAAGTCTGTCGGGTCGCTGGTGTTCATCCTTCACCATCTGGCACATAAGACAAATGGCCACCCATGACGCAATGTCTTTCTTCATTCCTAGCCACCAGAAAAACCGATGTAGGTCCTTGTACATCTTAGTAGTCCCTGGGTGCACTGTGTACTTGGACCCATGAGCCTCTTGCAAGATGCGTTCCTTTATTGATGAATCTACTGGAACCCATACGCGATTCTCAAACCTAATCCCTCCGTCTACTCCCACGGATAGACGAGTCTGTGGCTTCATCATTAAACCTTTCATCTTGTCTAGCTCTCCACTGGTCAACTGTGTAGTTATGATCTCACTCAACAACTCCGATTGAATCTGGATATTAGCCAACCGAACTCGGTCCTCTAACGGTTGTGGTGTCCATTCCACAAGCTCCTCCAAACTCTTACACTAACTGGAAATAGTAGATGCACACTTAAGCTGTTTTCGACTCAACGCATCAGCTACGACATTCGCCTTACCAGGATGGTAGGCGATGGTGAAGTCGTACTCCTTCATGTACTCCATCCATCGTCATTGTCGCAGGTTCAGGTCTCTCTGTGTCAGCAGATATTTTAAACTCTTATGGTCGGTGAAGATCTCGAAGGTAGCACCGTACAGATAGTGCCGCCATATCTTCAAGGCATGGATTATAGTAGCTAACTCCAGGTCATGTGTCGGGTAGTTCACCTCATTTGGTTTGAGCTGTCGGGAGGCATATGCAACCACACGCCGATCCTGTTCCAACACACAACCAAGTCCCATTTTAGATGCATCGGTGAATATCATCAAACCCTCATTGCCAGAAGGTAGAGTCAACACAAGAGCGGTGGTCAGCTTCTCTTTCAATTCTTGGAAATAAGCTTCACATACATCAGACCACACGAACTTCACATCCTTTCGGGTCAACATGGTTAGATGTAGAGCAGTCTTGGAGAAATCCTTGATGAAGCGACGGTAGTATCCGGCCAACCCCAAGAAGCTGTGAATCTCAGAAGGGTTCTTTGGTGCTGGCCAGTCTCGAACTGCCGATACTTTGGCTGGATCTACGGTGATGGTTCCTCCTGAGATGATGTGTCCAAGAAACATGACTCGGTCCAACCAAAACTCACATTTTAGAACTTTCCGAAAAACTTATGCTTTCTCAGGATATCAAGGACTCTACCCAGGTGGTCATGGTGTTGAGCTAGGTCATTTGAGTATACCAAAATGTCATCTATGAACACTATCAAAAAAGAGTCAAGGAAAGGTTGGAACACACTGTTCATGAGGTTCATAAAGACACTCGGTGCATTGGATAATCCAAATGGCATGACCACAAACTCATAGTGGCCATAACGGGTTCTAAAAGCCGTTTTGGGTATATCCTCACTCCTCACTCTCATCTGGTGATATCCTGATCTCAAATCATTTTTGGAAAAGATTCGAGCTGATTTGAGTTGGTCAAACATGTCATCTATTCTAGGTAAAGGATACTTATTCTTAATGGTTTCCTGATTGATCATCCGATAATCAATACACATCCGAAGTGACCCATCCTTCTTTTTCACAAAGAGGATTGGTGCTCCCCATGGCGAGGTACTGGGTCGGATAAACCCCTTATCCAACAACTCTGGCAACTGGGTTTTCAACTCAAGCAACTCAGCAGGGGCCATTCAATAGGGCGCCTTAGATATAGGGTTAGTCCCAGGAGCTAACTCAATCAAGAAGTCTACCTCCCTCTCAGGGGGAATCCCTGGTAGATCATCTAGAAACACATCTGCGTACTCCCGAACCACCTCTATGTCCTCTAAGGATTGCCCCTTAACCTCAGGTACGGTAACTATGGCTAGGTAGGCTCGACAACCCTTGGATAGCACCGTTCAGCTTTCAAATCAGATATGTAAAGACTGGTTGTCGCATCTTTCCTTCCTCGAATGGTGAAGTGTGGATAGCCGGTCTTTCTAATGAGAATCTTCTTCTCTCTACAGTCAATTTGGGCCCTATAGGTGGAAAGCCAGTCCATCCCGATGATTACATCAAAATCATTCATATCGAGAAGGATGAAGTCAGTGGGAAGCTCATGGTCCAGGTACTTAACTGGCAACACAGGGGTTTTCAAAAGAGAGGTATAAATACGACCACTTGGGGTTGTGACATCCAAAACATAACCCAAATCCCTGATATCCAAATCAAGCATAGTTGTCAGGTTTCTCGAAATAAAAGTATTAGTTGAACCAGAATCAAAAAGTGCTTTTACATTTTGTCCCATGACTTCCAGCAAGCCTACATAGTTATTCCATATCAGAAAACTATTACATGGTTTACTTGAACTAAAAGGAAAAACTCTATGGGTTATTACCCTCAATCAACTTATTAGCATTCGCCTGAGCTTCTTCATTGTCGATGGTGAACACTCTAGCTTTCCTCCTCTCTCCAACTGGAGGTGCTCCGGCTGGTGCTCCTACCGGGGGTGCTGTAGCTACTGGCTGTGCTGCTACAGGTTGTGACCCCAAAGGTGCCCTTGGGTCAGGCTGAGGGCAGTTGGCGATGAAGTGTCCCTCTTTTTGACATCTGAAACATACCTTCTTCTCAAAGAGGCACTTCCCAGGATGTTCCCATCCACAGGTGCGACACTGCTGGAGACGACCACGTGGCTTGCCTTTGTGCCCATGCTTATTCTTGTTGTGGTTGCATCCTTGTCCCTTCCTGTGTTCATTCCTCGACCCTTGATCTCCTTCAGTGAAACCCAAGTATCCTCTGGATTGGTTTTGTGCAGGCATCACTGTCCTTTCCATGTCTAAGGTGGTATTGTAGGCTTCAGCAAAGGTCTTTGGCTTACTAGCCATCACATGAGGCTTGATGGCAGGTTGTAGATGTTCCATGAAGTGGTCCACCCTCCTCTCTTCATCCAACATATGCCTGAAGCATTCCAGGAGGCGGAACCTGTGACCGAAATCTGCAACTGAAGAATTTCCTTGATTCATGCTCATGAACTCTCTTTCTTTCTCTTTCCTTGCTGAGATGGGGAGGAATCTGGCGGTGAAGATGATCTTGAAATCAGTCCATGCCATCGGTTCTTCACTTAGGTCTATTCCTGTGATATGGTTCTCCCACCATATCTTGGCTGCACCCTCCAAAAGGTGAGTAGCAAACAGAACCTTCTTATTCTGCTGCACTTCAAGCATACAGAACCCATTCTTGACTGTAAGCAGCCAAGCATCGGCCTTGTCGACTACTTCCGACTTGTCTTCTCCCCAGAACTTCTCGACGTTCAGCTTGACGAAGTCCAGGATGGTGGCTCCAAGTCGAGGACGAACAGGATGTGGCTCACCATTCTCGGCTCTAGCTATGTCTCTAAGGGCCAGGGCACAGATAGCTTCAATCAATTTCCTTTATTGTTCCATCCAAACTGCATCTATTGTATGAACCACCATGGTTGGTTCTGAACCACCAGGCTGGTCCTCCTCCATGTGGGCTTCCTCTTCATGCATCTGGTATTCCTCATATTCCGGTCCTCCCCCTTGTTCTTGGTTGGCACCAGGCATCAGTTCAGGGTTGGGGCCCTCATGTATAGTCTCTTCATGCCTCTTTCTCTTCTGAGAGGTCTCTCCACTGTGGTTCTTCTTCCTCTTCTTGGAAGACCCGTTCTCCTTACGGGGTGGTCCACCCTCACCGGTGGAAAACGGAATAGCCACAACTTTGGTACGAGCCATCTGCACACAAATAGACTTTTAGTTTTCCTTTAAACTAGTTATACTTGTGTAAATGACATCTTACTTACGTATCTTTTATTAATTTGGTGGAGGATCCCTTAGACCTTATCAACCTTAACCCATACCACATGAGGGTGAGGAAGAGAGAGAAAACCCTAATCCTTACAATCCTTAATAGAAAATTGAGTTGAGGAGGGATGAGTAAGATGAGAGAGTTCTAAAGGTATCTTATTTCAAGTCATATCCTAAGACATCGGCCAGGCAGTCACACAATTCGGGAGTCCTCATATTCCGACTAGCGGTGCGGAGGAAAATCTTGCCAGCCCCCGGAAGTGATCCTTTTCTAGACACCTCAGTCCTTCGGACACTCCTCTAATAACTCCCTCGGTTCTATGGAATTTGTAAAATTTAATAATTATTGATGATTAGATGGAGAACCTAGGCTCTGATACCAATTGTAACGACCCCGCCTCCTGGTAACCCCCAATTAAGGGAGACCCGAAGGTCGGAATCGTTAATCAATTATAGGATCAAAGGTTCAACAAATAATCAATGATAATTATGGAATTCTACTACTAAACTGAAATTGGGTACAAAAATTAAAACTTTTACTTACCTTTATAAAACAGGGAAATCTAACTATCCACAGCTTGAAATACTCTATCTAATCCTCCTTGCACTTTATTTCTTAATTTCACGATGTGCCACTTTACTGTTTGTGATTTTCAGGATATTACCTAAAACACCGACAAACAAAACATCGATCAGCAATTGCTGGTATGTGGAGGCAACCAAAAATTTCACAATTAGGTCTAACAATTTAAGTATTGCAACCAAGGTAATTAACAAGTCAATTTACATTTTCCATGTGACAATCCCCACCGCTTTTGCCCTAACCCTGGATTTGACTTAAGGCCACCTTCTCAATCCCGAGCTTGGTGCCTGGGAGTCACCTCTCATGGTACTCCTTAGTCTTGCCTCATCAATCACCTTCTCATTCCCGAGCTTGGTGTCTAGGGTCACCTCTCATGGTGCCCATTGGTCTACCCTCCTGGGCCTGACCATTATGGCATCTTCCATCAGGGTGGCATGTAGGTGCAGGATTTACACATTTATATTAAATGGTGATAGTCATAGTCACTTTATAATTGCAATATGAACATCCAAACAGTTTAGTTACATTCAATGTGATTAAACATCCGAAAATCCATCGGGAAACTAAAGCGGTTATTCATAATTAACCACATACCTGTTAAGCAGATTTGAAAGCAGAAATAACCAATCAACCAGGATTCAAGCAAGCACACACACAATTATTCCTGAAAAAGGCATCCAATTTCTTTATCATTAAATTTGTCATATTGATCCATTCATCCTAGTTGTTGCCTAGGTCATTTACTCTTTTTAGGGTTTTAACCATAATTAGGGTTTTATTTCCTTTCTATTACTTTTAAACCCTAATTTCACCTAATCATTTGCAAACCCTAACTTTTCATCAAAGGATCTAATTTTATCTTTTACCAAAAAGGAAACTCTAATTTTAGATTATAATCACCTTTCATTCTCTTTTCTTTATTCTAGGGTTTCTAAACATATTAATCAACATTTTAGGTTAAAAACCCTAAACATGTAATTCTATCATCAAAATAGGTTAAAAACCATCTTAATCATTAATCAAGTTAAACATATTTGAATTACCCTAATTACATGACTAAACATATCCTTGATAATCAATTAGGGTTTTCTTTTTACAAATTAACTCTTTTTCCATCAAAATATGTACTTTTGCAAAAATATACAGATTCAGATATCCAAACCATTTTTAACGTATTCCTCATATTTTCTGATCATTTTTCATGTATTGACTTTTTACATCTAAGTTTTCTATCACCAGATATGATTTTATCAAGATAATTCCTTTATATATATATATATATCCTTTTCTAGAAAAAGCCAGGGCCACTCGATCCATGGTCCGTAGATCCACTGAGGATCTGACGGCCGCGGATGCGCGTGCCTGGACTGGCAATTAAAACGAATAGAAAGACGGTCCTGACCTTGTCGTGAATGAAGGGAGCGAGGGGCAAGTTGGTAATTTAGTGGGTAGTCTTCTTCTTCAACCTTGCGTCAAGGTACATCGACGGCGCGGTCAACTCAGGTGTTGACTCCGAGCTCTCATCCTTCTTTGCTCGTGCTGAATGGCCAGGAAACTCCGCCGCCTCCCATCGAACACGACGACGACACCAATTGCTCGCCGAGGACACTCCAAGGTTGTCCGCCACCCGCCGGACTCCGGCGACGATCCTTGAGCAGTTGAGAGTGCAGGTCGACATGAAATGAGAAATCATACGCACGTTCACGATCCTTGTGCCATTCCGCAACGTTTGGGATAGACAAAAGAGGTGTCGGTGCCTCAGATCATCCTCCCCTATTTATAGGGTCGAGGCAGGGTACCTGTTGGTTTGGGCGTTTCCCAAAACCAGGGCCAAAGCGCATGAAACCGGGGATGTTTCCCTGCGTTTTCTTCTCCTAGATCCAATGGAGGTCTCAGCCAGTTGGCAAAACCAATGGATTACGAGAGAATCAAGAGGGAAAGTCCCTCTGGTGTCTCGCAGAAATGCAGTCCCAGTGGGACTCAAGCGAAGAGCGCCCAGCACTGGATCAGGATCCAATGGATCAAATTATTCGCGGCCAAAGAAAAGGGAAATCTTATTCTGTTATTTCAGAATTAATTCCCAAAACCAAAATAACTTGCAAAATTGATTCCTCCTAAACCATAACTCCTTTTTTTCTCAAATTTTAAGGAAAGTTTTGTCTTGTCATTATCTAGCTTTATACGAAATTTGGGAAACAGATTGCAATGGATGAGAAGGATTACTTCTCTCCCAAGTTGCTCATTAATTTATTCAAAATTAATTTATATTCCTTTTTCCTTTGTGATTATCTTGTTGTTTTGGGTCCCTTGGACCTCAAGAAATCATAAAGGCACGAATTCCCATATTGGGGAATATTGGTTTGCCTTTATCTTCTTTTAATTGTCAATTTCTCGTATTTCCCCTTTTACAAAACAATTTCTTTTCCTTATTAATTCCCTTTTCTTTTAAATTGGGCTCAATGGCCAACAAGGCCCACAATCAATCAATCAAAGCCATTTCTCACGAAATTTATCACAATTCAAAGAAAAGGATATCATTTATTCATTAAAAAGGGAAATACACCTTACATTATATTTTCAAGAAAATGGGGTTGTAACACATACCTTATATCCATAATTCCTTATGAGTCATTCATGTGCGCTAATGTTATTAAATGCCCTAATCTTGAATTAAAATGTGATCTCATATACATTTGATAACTAAGTCCCTAATATTGCATTAATCTTGTTTTGATAATGATAATATATGCTACATTATAACTTCAAATCAGTATATTAATGATCTTTATAACACAAAATCTTACTTGATCTAACTTATACTCTAAGGATGACTGTTTTGCATGGAAATGACTAGTTTGGCTATGTTAATGCCTGGGTTGTTTGTCTTAGTTGAATCTTATTATTCCTCTATTTTGGAGCTTGAAACTCTAGTGTTTATATATCTATGATTTAGTTGTGATGTGTCATTCCTAAGTGCTAATGAACTCATGTTGTACTATGTAGATTGATAATAACTTTGCATGACCTAATTTGAAATATTGAAAACAATATTGAGGGTTTTGGGATCTAGACTTAGGTGACACATAAAACCACTATGATATTATCAAGATGACCTAATCTTTCTGATTTTAATGCAATGAATTTATTTATGATCTTAGTATAACTTAGTTGACTCATTTTCCAAGATCTAGTCAAGCTTGTTATATATGATTTTCTAAATTAAATGATTTTGTGCTATAATCAAGGTACACTTTATCCTCCTATTGGCCAAATTAGTGGTATTGAACTTGCTCGTATGTATGTATGCTTACACCATTTGGCTTTATATACTTATTTGAGCTACTTCTTCCCTATGATTAGTATGTTTGCTCTTCTTAAATATGTTTAACAAACTTTAGACATAATTGAACTTCTCCATTATACAAACCTTGTGCAGCTGTCAGATTTCTCAGGTTTAGGGAACAAGACATCCTGAAGTATAGGATTAGCTCATAGGCTTTGGTCTTGATGTCCCTCACATAAAAATAGGGTGACCTTTAGGCTTCAAGACTCATATGCCCCTCACAAACCCTTCCTATGGCAAGATGGTCAAATGACCATAAAATGTTGTTTATTATAATGGAAATGCATCTGAAACATGCTTTCTTGTTAATAATAAAGTTGTTAATGTTTTTTATTTATTTCTTGCTATTACTTTTTATTTTTCCAAGTATATATGTTCTCTTAAACTTGTAAGTTGTGTATTTTATAGCGTACTCAGGACAATTGCGATGATGTGTACCTATTTTATGATTTTAGGTAGCAAGTACACTATGACTCTCATGCCATGATAATTTCTTCTTCTCATATATGATAATCTACTGTTCTTGCTCTAGTGATATCTAATGACTTGCAAATGGAATTCACACGGGTTGATATATGGGCTTAAGATCTTATGTTAGGTATTAACTTAGTTCTTCTTATATCATGTTGTTTCAAACCTTTGCTATCAATGTTGTTATTTGTGGGTTTATTCATGCATACATTATGTGATCCATTCTAGGGACGAACTCTCAGATCTACTAGCCTTTAGTTGTGTAGTCATTAGGGAGTGTGGACTTAGGATAATAAACAACCCCATGACAAATGCACTTCCTTTTCTTGTCTGCTTTTCTATATATAAATTGTTAAAAATTAAGATAGACAAATGAAAGAGGGGTGTGAATTGATCCACAACTAAAGGTCGTAGGATTGTTGGGAGTGTAAAAGGGTGACCACTTTTGGGCCCCAAAAAGCAACCTTTAGGCTCAGTGTAGGTGCAAAGTTAGAGGGACATCTTACACTACCATCATCATAGTTAGTCTATTTCTTTAGTCAATGGAAGCATTGTGTGAGTTAATTAAAGACGTCTTTTCCTATATTATAGGAGCTAACTATGTGCACTAAGTTACTCGAAAGTTGATGTCTAATGATGGACCACATCTTATATGGCAAAAAGAAAAGAAAACTTGCGGGGTAGTTTTTTTTTTTTAGTTCTGGACCTGGTTGTGTACAACCCTAGTGCCATATAAGCTTGGTACAACTATAAAACACAAATGATACCAGGATTTTCATACTGTACAATTGTTACTCCTAATCTCTTTTCTTTGATTGCAATGGAGCCAAAAGTCACACTGTTAATTGGCCAGGTACGCTGAAGCGTAGACGGGAAGAACCAATGCGACAAACACAATTAAGCCGAACATGTTTGGAGAAGCAAGCAACTTGGAGAAAGCTGACGATTATAAGAATAATATAGCCAGCTCATCGAGCTTATCATTCTTCCCGGAAACTTAAAAGCCAGCCAATGTCGTGACATGAGACGTTGCTCGCTGCCAGTCCACCGTTCCATTAATCTCTACACGGGCGCGGACCGAGTTGAACAATAATTCCCGACGAGTAAGCCATGTCGCCTCCCGTGGCCCGCCCCGGATCCCTCCTCCTCTTCTTCCCTCTCCTCCTCGTCCTCATACCCGCCTTCTCCACCCACGCCGCCGCCGGCCTCACGGCCTACGAGGTCCTGGAATCTTATGGCCTCCCCGTGGGACTGCTCCCGCAGGGCGCGCTGGGATACGACCTCGACCGCTCCACGGGCCGATTCGCCGCCTACCTCAACGGCAGCTGCTCCTTCTCCCTGGAGGGAGCCTACCAGCTGAAATACAAGCCCACCATCACGGGCCGGATCTCCAACGGCCGGCTGCAGGACCTCAAGGGCGTAACAGTAAAGATCCTGTTCATCTGGGTCGGCATCGTCGACGTGTCCCGCAGGGGCGACGACCTGGAGTTCTCCGTCGGGATCGCGTCCGCCGGGTTCGGCATCGAGAATTTCTACGAGTGCCCGCAGTGTGGGTGCGGGATCAACTGCCCCAAGACCATGGGACCGGCCATTCTTCCCGGCGGCCGTCTGGCCCCGGCAGACGTTGAGGAGGGCCGCGCCGTGGATTGATGATGAGGACGATGACGATAGGGACAGCAATCTGGCTTGTTAGACGAAAAGGGGATCCGGAATTACGGATTGGAGGGATGCTATTGGTTGGGACCGTCGGTTGTATATCATTCATTCACTCCTTCCATTTTAGATTAAGTCAAATGTGTTATACCTCTTGTGTTTGCCATTTTTTTCTTGGAGAGCCTGGTTGAGTGGTTGGACCCTGCCTGCAGTAGAAGCGTGTTGGAAGTAAGCTGTATTGCTGTACTCCCTCACCGGAAATGTATACATATATTATTTTATTATTATCATTATCAACAATGTTTAGTATACGCAACTGCAATACTACTATTCAAACGAAAGGTTCTCCGCAAGTTCACATTGAACGTCAGCAACCAAAATTCTTTATAATCTCAATTAGGGATGCCTCATCCCAGACTTGGAATCCATTTTAGCAGCTCTACGACTTCTCCGTAAAACCTAATATAATTTCTACGATCGAGAGACTAAAGGCCCCGTATATTTTCTTGATAAGCTATCAATATAGAAGGCGAGGGAAGTTATGGAATGAAGGAAACTAGGAAAGCACCATCTTTTTTAAATTGAATAAAGTCAACATACATGGTGTATGCATATTTACCTCTGCTCATGTATGTAAAACAATCAAATGCAGTAAATAACTAAATATATTAAAACCTTGGTGATCAAGCAATCGTACCGATCCAACATGTGGTCTTTATGGTTAGTAGGGATGAGTCCATATTGAAGGAAGAATCCCAAGCGGGCAGATTGGATTTGTTCTAAAAGGCAGAAGTGAACATGATTTTCGTTGATTGTGTGAAATGAAAATAAAGCAAGTGAAAGAAAGAAATCAATAGGACATACCCCAAAAACTATAAGCCATGTGAGGCTCTAGACGTGACTAGGGGTTACTAACAATATAGTCAATTGAACTCACACAAGCATGACACTTGTGTGATATTATTGGATATGGGTATTAGGATTGCAAAACGTCATGTCTTACCTTAAGGTTGACCTCATTCTCAAATTTCAAGGGATTCTTTTCTAGAGATGCGATGACACTAGCTTAGCTATGTGAATCCACTATCATCTCCAAATTGTAGTTAGAACCCAAGTCCACCTCATGAAAGAAGAGTTCATTGATAACACTTTATTTTATGCACTTTTTGTATATATTTTATACCTTTCCTAGCATATCTTTTGCTAACTTTCCACACTATTTTAGCATCTTATGTCAAATACTTCACTTACATATTTTCCCCTTGATTTCAGGCACATATCTAGCCTAGGTTGCGGTCATCACCTAGACCCCGACTCATTCATCCAACAAAAAGCATCTCACCATGGTCGAGGTCTCCAAGTTCACCCTAATACCTTGCGCTCGCGGTCAGTTTGCACTTAAGCTCTTCGGGACCGCGATCAACTTAGAGGTCGCGACCAATGTGAAGATCGCAACCTCGACCTTTCCAAGGCAAGGCACACCTCAACCTCGACCGTGCTCCCCACAGAAGGTCACAATCGGCTAGACTACGATCGAGAAGGTGGTCATCTAGACCGCGATCGAGGGGGTTGCTAAATTAACCTCGACCGAGGAAAGAATGGCAATGAAGCCTCGACCACGATCGAGCTTCATCCAAGACCAGACCTCGACCGCAGTTGAGGGGTTAAGTCAGTGGAATGTTCCTATAAATAGGCCACCCACCCGACCTGTCAAATTATCAGATCATAGATCAGATCTGATAGTACCACAAAGTGCTGCCATTTTCCTAACTCATCTCCATCCATCCAATCAGTCTTGGATCTCCAAAGGAGGAAGCTGAGGAGAGAGGAGACTAAAGGCTGCATCTTCTTTGAGAGAAGAAGACCGTCCACGTCATCAACCCCCAGATCTGGATCTGAAGAAGTATTGTGTTGTATCACATTCTTCTCTCTCTATCTAGATCTAGCACCTCATTCTCGCTGTACTTCCTTCATCACTTTGTGGAACTTGATGTATCTATCTTTTTGTAACGACGCCATGCTGCCTGTGAACATGTATGGCTAAACACCTTAACTTAGGTTGGGAGTAACCACTAAGGCTCTCCCAACATGTATATTGTCTCTCCATTTTGAATATATATACTCTTGTCAAGATTATCTCCATGCACCGGTTTTAATGCTTCACTTATATGCTTAGCTACCATCTTGTGATATTTGAGTATTGATATCTCGAGAGAGTAATATCACTATTATCTTGTGTTATGGAGTAGTATGAATGCATAAGAATGTTACAACACTAAATCTTAGGATCATGTTCTACTTTGGGGGTTTTTGAGTAGTCATCTCGAGAGAGAGGCTTCCCTTAGACTTATATCTATCCTCATCTCAAGAGAGAGTGGAATAGAAACCTTTATGGCTTCTTGTAATCTTGATAGGAGTATATGATAGGGAGAGATGATATTACATGTTGGTGAGAAGTCTTAGTAGGTGAAACCCAATCTAAGTTTCCCTCCATATCTTCATTTACATCTTTTTTTATTACGCTTTGTTCTTCTTATCTTTGTTTTATTTTCTTACTTTGGTTTGAATACCATCGTTCCTTTGGAAACACCCATTTAAACTACCCTTTTTATTCAGAGTATATGAGTGTGAAGACTTTGTATGCTTAACACCTACTAACCTTGTCCCTATGGTTTGACCCCGATTACTACATCAGACCCCGTATGATAGTTGCGGGTGCTCAAGTGTCAGGTTACTTTATTAAAAGTCCGACTACTCTAGATCTGCTCCTTTTTGGACGTGTGATTTGGGTCGGTCAACTTTTTGGCGCCGTTGGTGGGGACAAGGAAAAATGGCACTGTTAGGAACTTGAGTCCACTCACTATACTCTCGTGCCTCAAGCTTAGTAATAAGCTTGACCAAACAGTTACTTTAAGTCAGCTACCCTACATTTGTGTAGAATAGTTCATTTTAACACGTCCAGTTTAATCACTCAACTGTGCGGTCTATTCAGTCACCCCAGAGGAAGAAGACTCATTTGACTTTGCTTCTTAACCTTGAGTTACCATGCCACCTCGCATGGATGATACTCTCACTGGGGACGAGCGGAATGCGAGGGTTCAACATGACCCCCTGCCACCACTAGGGTCAGACAAAGATAGAGATGGTCGTTACAATGACGGTCGTCAACGTGAAGAAGAAAATAGGGATGAAGATCATCGTGATGATGATCGTCATGACGAAGATCAATGTGATGAAGAACGATGCTACAAACGTCGAAGAAGACACCACCGCAACCATCGTGACAATGAACGAGAGCATGATGGCTGGGATAGCGACAACGAGGATGATGAAGAGGGGAAGATGCTTAGATAACTGGCAGCAACAAGGGCTAATGAGTCTAGATGCCCGATCGTCATACCATACTTCAATGCAGAAAATTTTGAGTTAAAACTAGTTGTCATTTCGATGACCCAGAATAAACCTTTTTGGGGGAATTCGAGGAGTGAAAACCCATACCATCATCTTGATGCATTTAAAAATATCTGTGATACCATCAAGATGAGGAGAGTCCCACAAGAGGTGATATACTGTAAAGGTTTCAACTTCTCTTTGGAAGATAAGGCTCTATCTTGGTACCTTAATCTCCCTCACCATTCTATAGATAGGTGGATACCCCAGGAAGATGCTTTTGTTACTAAGTTTTATCCTACAGAGAGAACCATCCGCAACATACTAAAGATCACTTCTTTTGCACAGAAGCTGGGAGAGAATTTTCACAAGGCATGGGAATGTTTACAGGAGTACCTGAGAGATTGTCCACACCACAATTATTGTAAGGGGTTCCTCGTGAACATTTTCTATAATGAGCTAACCCCTACAGAAAGGACTTCATTAAACACAGCCACTAGAAGTGATTTCCTTGGGAAGAAGCCAAGCAGAACCATGAAGATAATAGAAAACGTGTCTGCACTGCAAGCACACATAGACTATGACAGAAATGACAGAGGGTCAATGAGGAAAGTAGGGTCTAAAGGACCATCCATTGAAACCAAGGCTTTAGATACCATAAAAACACAGATTCAGAAAATAGCAACTGATGTGAATCAGCTAAAAGATACTAGAGTAAAGGGCAAGAAGCATATCGAGAAGGTCATGAAGTGTGTCACATGTGGAGAAGGAGGACATGGGGTCGATAATTGTATCTACACCAGGCCCGAGGAAAGTGATGAAAGAGAAGTAAAGAAGAGACACATAATGCCTCCTATGCCAAATTCAAGAGGCCATACCACCCCAGTTTCAGTTACGGAAACAAAGATGCAGTTGAGAATTCGCACAAACTAAACAACCCACAAAAACCACCCCCAGGGTTTGAAAATAAAAGCGGACAGACCCAATATACATGAACAACAAACTATCAGACAAATAAGAACAACTATCAGGGTCAAAGTAAGAATCTAAATTGTCAAGGCACAAGACCAAGTCAAGGGTAGAACCAAAACCAAGGGCCAAGTCAGGGAATAGATAACAAACAACCAAATCTAGTCGCCCAACTATTTGATTTCACTAAAAGGTAAGCTACGATGAATGATCAGTTAGATCAAAGCTCTCTTGCTAACTCAATAGTTTTGACCACTATGCAAGTTCAGATGGCTGACATGTAGACCCATCAACGTCAAATTGACCAACAGCTGGCACAGTTGGCAGAGCTGGTAAAGAATCCTTCTGAGAAAATTCCATCAAACACTGAAACTATAAAGATGGCTACCCTCCGATCTGAGAGGATGCTAAGTGGAACCGGAAGCAGCGATGAGGAAAGAAGAGATGATGAACAACCACCTGAGAAAGAGGTTTCTCCTGAAAAATCTATTTCTAAAGAAAAAGTGGAAGAAAGCAAGAAGAAAGGTGAAGAAGTTAGGAAACCTGATGTTGTCGAGGAGATTTTCACAAAAAAGAGTCCATATGAACCAAGAGTCACATTCCCATATAAGTTCATTAAAGCTCACCTAAATAGAAGATACGAGAAGTTCATGGAAGCGATAAAGAATCTGCATCTGGATGTTCCGTTCCTGGATGCTATAGAGGAGATGCCGACCTACGCCAAGTTTTTCAAAGATCTCATCACTAAGAGGAGGAGAGGGGACCATATTGAGATAGTTTTGTTAGCTAGTATGTCGAGTGCTTTCGTCCAGGCAAAACTTCCAACAAAGAAGAAGGACACCGAAGCATTCAATATACCATTCAATATTGGAGACAATGTAGAGAGAAAAGGTTTGGCAGATTTGGGAGCAAGCATCTATCTTATGCCTTTGAGTCTAGCCCAAAGACTTGGGCTGACGAATATGGTTGAAACAAACATGAGGATTGAATTGGTTGATCACACTTTCAAACGACCTATGGGAATAGTCGAAGAAGTACCCATTCACATCGGAAGATTATTTATTCCCTACGATATCGTGGTGATTGACACAATTGAAGACCCAAAGTGCCCGATGATATTTGGGAGACCATTCTTAGCAACTGGAAGAACATTGATAGATGTTGTGGAGGGGATTATTACCCTATGCATGGGCAATGACCACATAGACTTCTAATTTCAAGATGCCATGAAGGGACCATCTCTTTTCGAGTCAGTCTACTTTATGAATAGTTACAACCAGTACTGCGAGGAAGTGCAAGAAGAAAAGGCAATTGTAGACCTCCTGATGTGGGCTTTGAACAACCCCAATATGACTGTAGAAGACCATGAGGTGGTTGAAATCCTAGATTATCTGAATCAAGACAAAGGAGACCTCAGTAATGAAGAAGAAATTATTGAAATAGTTAAGTATGCTTCACGCGAACAATCTCTCAAAGAGAAATAGGCACCTAAGCCAAAGCCCGAATTGAAACCACTTCCAGAAGGGCTAAAATATGAGTTTCTAGACCACGAGGAGAGGAACCCTGTTATTGCGAATGCAAGCCTGATAGAAGAACAAATGGAAAGACTGCTAAAGGAGCTGAAAGAATATACAAAGGCAATATGATATTCTATAGAGGACATAAAAGGGCTTAACCCGGCTCTCTGCATGTACATAATACATTTAGAAGAATCTTCTAAGCCACTAGTTCAGCCCCAACGAAAGCTAAACCAAATATTGAAAGAAGTTGTAAAGAAGGAAATCCTGAAAATGTGAGATGCTAGGATTATCTACTCGATTAGCGATAGTAATTGGGTGAGTCCTATTCACGTCGTGCCTAAGAAAGGAGGAATGACAATAGTGAAGGGAGAGAATGGTGATGAAGTCACTACTAGAACTGTTACAAGATGGTGAATGTACATAGATTATAGGAAACTAAATGTAGGCACAAGGAAGGATCATTTCTCCTTACCATTCATTGACCAAGTTCTAGAAAGGTTGGCTCATCATGACTATTTTTTCTATTTGGATGGCTATTTAGGTTTTTACCAGGTCCCCATTCACCCAGATGAGCAGGAAAAAACAACATTCACGTGCATCTATGGCATGTATGTGTTCAAAGAAATCCATTTGGATTATGCAATGCACCCGCAACATTCCAACATTGTATGATCTTGATGTTCTCTGATTTCTTGGAAGATATAGTGGAAGTCTTAATGGATGATTTCTTGGTTTGTGGTACGAATTTCGACGCATGTCTGAGAAATTTTTCCCTGGTCCTGAAAAGATGCGAAGAGAAACATATGGTTCTGAATTGGGAAAAGTGCCACTTCATGGTACAAAATGGCATAGTCCTAGGACACAAAATTTCTAAAAAGGGGATCGAAGTGTACGTGAGTAAAATAGAAGCCATATCAAAATGGCCACCACCAAAGTCTATAATGGGAGTGAGAAGTTTTCTTGGTCACATCGGATACTACAAGAGGTTTATAAATGTTATGACCCGTTTTAAAGTTAACCAGTAAGTATCATGATTAGTTCATAATTAAGGTAATTTAGGTTCAGTTAAATGACAAGATGCAATTAGTTATTTGATCAGGTGAGACAATCCAATTAGGATGATTTCTTGATCCGAGGTCATAGTGGATTCCGTTCTTGAAAAGTTGCAAGAAAAATTGTTTGATTTGGACCCTCGAGGCAAAAGTTATTCTATTTTCTAGTTCTTTGGACCTTGGTTGTAATTTACCCACAATTGGCTATTTATTTTCCTTATCCCTTTTAGTGGGCCGACTATCTTTGCCCTTTTATTTCGTTGTCTTCCCGATTGAAACAGGGCAACCGACAGAGCGGCGCCCAACCTATCCGCCTGATCGCAGCAGCAGAGGGGCGCGATTGAGGGCGATTTTGTGCGCAGCACCTCCGACCAGCCAGGGCGCCACCTCCGTTCTTCTTTTTCCTCTACCCTCTTTCTTCTTCCTCACCCTAGGTGCGCAGCACCTTGACCAGCTGAGCGGCGGACAGCAGAAGCAGCAGCTTGGCTGCTGCACGGCGCCGGCCATGGGCCGTTTTGGGCGAGCTAGGCACCAAGGAAGGTGCGTTTGATCTCGTTGATGAGGTTCGTGCACCCAATTGCAGCTCCAGCTGCACCTAGCAACCCAATCGAAGCTCACCTAGTTGGGCGGTGCCCCTACCTTGCAGCAGCAGTAGCTGCACGTAGCAGCGGCGCACGACCAAGGAGGAGTTCGTTGGCTGATCTGAAACTCCGGGAAGGTACTCTCTACCTCCGATTCATGGACATGGATTCGACTTTGCAGCTATAGATGTGCCAATATCAAGCACGGTTCTCCTTTTCAGTCTGTCAGTAATCGTAGGGGTGTCTGTTCTGCAAATAGGTTTGAATCAAAACCTTATGGCGTGGCTTTTGCCAAGGAGATGATGCCCTTGTGCTTGGTCTAATTTTAGACAAGAAATCCGCAACCTTAGCCTAAGACTTAGCTTTTGTTTGGGTCAATTTTAGATCTGTGCATGATGAAGCCATTCTACTGTCGAGTTGCGGGAACAACAAGCTGACCGGTCGAGTTGCAGGCTGATCGGTCGAGTTGTGAAGCAATCGGTCGAGTTTCTGACCAATCGGTCGAGTTTCAATATTGTGAGTGGCAGTTCATTCAGAAATCATTATTTAACTCAATTTAAGTGCTTAATTGATTCAGTATCAGTTGGTATAACTCCTAAACAGTGTAGCACATACAATAGAGTATGATAGATTCATTGGAACTTGAAATACGTAATATGATTGATGAAAATGATGGAATTTCCTGTATTACAGTTGCAATGTATACGCTGATAAAAAAAGGGATGTTTAGCATTGAAACTGGATAAGTGATACTGATTCATGTTTAAAGATGACAAATGATACATATGTGTTTTCAAGTGATGTTCAGAATGTGAAATAAGTATGAAATGTGATATCCCTGATTAAGTGTTTATATGTTAATCAGTTAATAGACTTAGGTGCCCTAACACCGTAGAACCCCTTTGAGAGGTCTGCATCTTAGGGGTGAAACTCGTGTCCAACATCAACCGGTTGAGTAATTCTAGTGGCACGAGGGTTGATAGACAGTGTCCAATACCAACCGATTGAGTAATTTCGGTGGCACTGGGGAAAAATAATAAATAAAGTAAAGGGTTATCCAACACCAACCGGTTGAGTAATTCTGGTGGTAACCCAATGTTGACTCCCTGCGCCTGTGTGCTCAGGTTAGAGGAGGAGTCCAGAGCACTCATGGTGAGTGCAGAGGAGGCCGGAGAGCCTATGAGTCAGGCCGGAGAGCCTGTGAGTCAGGCCGGAGAGCCCGTGGGTCCTGTAGCAGAACAGGACTGGAAGTCAGACTTAGCATTTCCCGGGTGTGTCGCTAAGTCTTGTACGGTGAGATCGTAGTTCGCTACAGATCTTTGTATGCAGAGCACACTGCATATGATTAGGGCATAATAATATAAAAGTGTAATCATATAGGATCACAGTAAATTTAATATGTTAAGAGATTTGAACTTCTGTGCCAATTCTCTATAACTGTTTATTTGTTTAAGATATCTGTTGTTGTATAAAAATGTGATTAATATCTGTAAATTCTGCTATGTCATTAGAACTGCCCTGCTTAGTACTGCACTTATGTTTTATTTCAATTTTATATATCTGATGAGTTGTTTAGTGATAGCTAAATGAAATGCTATTCACTGAGCGAGTAGGCTCATCCCTCTACTCAAACATTTTCAGGTCAACAACAGCAACAGGAATCTGAAGGATCTTTTCATCCTAATGCTTAGTATGTAGAAGGTATATGTAGTTAGTTTAGTTAGAGGTCTCTTAGTCCTTTCCCCTCGATCCTTGGAACATGGTGTGGGTGAGAGAGAATGTGTATGTGGAATGTGTATAAAGATGTAAATTAACTGTTATGTTTTAATTTATGTTGAACAATGTAATATGTTGTAGACTCTGTTTATGTTTACTAGTCAGTTTAATAATAATGCTTCCGCAGTTTGTTTAGCTTTAGTTTACAGCATAAATTAGGTTATCATTTTAATGTCTTTAAAATGTTTAAAAAGTTATGAGTGGTTGGGCTTGTGTGTAAATCCCTCCGTCGCGCCCTAATCTCGTGGGTTGTGGTTAGTGTGAGATCGGGGCGTGACATTTTGGTATCAGAGCCTAGGTTGAGTACATAGTTACTCAGAGTCCAGATCAGGGGACGATAAGAGACCAATAGGATTAAGGTTTAGGAGTTTTTCTTCTATCTGTAATTTTCTAACAGGAAGTGTTCTGTTATACTATTGCAGATGACAGGAAGAGGATGTGGTCACGAGAACCAAGTAAAGAGCTTAGGTTGAGTCGTTAAGAATCATTAGGGTCAAAAGATAAAGTTATAAGTGAGGCGAATAAGAAGTGATGTGTTTTTAGCTCTGGGAGGTCTGAGTGTTTAGATACCCTGGCCAGGTGTCTGAATACTTAGATTGACCAGTATCAAGCTACTCTGTCTATTCTTCTCTGGATGCCCTGGCCAGGTATGCAGAGGGAGGATAGGTTAGAGAGAAACCCTATAAATCTTAGGGTTATGAGATAAGAAATTGATGTATGAGTAAGAGATTAAATATAGGATGTGATATAACTCTTACTTTATATTGCTTATTTGATTGAAGATCACTAGAAATGCTCTTATATGCATGAATTTAGATTTTTAGTTTGTATAATAAATATGATTCTTGTATATTGTTGTGTCATAAAGTGATTTATTTAGTGTTTGCATTCTTTGTATTAAAATAGACCCGAAATTATGTTTAAATGAGTTTGCTCTGAGTGGATATTCATTCCACATGTTTAAGATCAATAGGAGTTGGTTAATCCTGAAGTAGCTCTTGGCTTCAGGACTACTAGTTCGGCCTGGTCCGGCTGGCAGGATGTGTTACTAGGATCTAACGACTCTTATTAAGAATATAATGAAAGTAGACTCTGGATAATTTAGACCCGCAACATAGTGAGAATGTATATACACTAAGATGTTGAGATATACGAGAAAGATTAGGATAGCTAAGTATTAGTTGGAACTAATATCAGAGGCTCAACGTTGGAACCTCATATGAGCAATCCTTAATTGGAAATAAAAGAACACGATATAAGGTTCAGATTAAATTTAATAATTTGTATTATATGAACTCTAAATATGAGAATATGGAAAAGATATGAGAATAGTATGTAAGGGCTAAGATAGTAAGAATCCACCCTAGAATGGATCATGTAATAGAATAAAATACTTTTATGTACTTCAAAGCAAAGGGAAAAATAGAAGAAAAGAGTTAAGAATACAATAAGTACATAGAAATAAAGAGCCTTTGGAAGAGAAACATGATATACATGAAGAAACATGTAAATTAGAAAATGAATCATATATGGTGCATAACTACCATGGTAGAGACGTTTAAGTAAGTAAAATGATGACACACAATATGATGATGAAACCCTAGCAGGGTAAATTGAGAATGTAACTTATTTGGATGATCAAGTAAGAGGAAGGAAATTCCAGTGATAAGATAAGGAAGACTTGAGTAAAACTTATGATATCTAAAGTTTGATTTCAAACTAAGGAAGCAAAGTCACATCACAATAATGCTATGTTACTGATAAGGACCAAACCCTAGAATGATTAGAGTTGAAGTAGTTCAAGGGATGTCGCTAGTGATTTGACCTTGAATACTAGCATCTCTATAAAACAAAATCATGAGATTTGCACTATGAAAAGTAAACAAGTATTGATAGTAATCCAGGGTTTAAAGGTAGTTAATCTGAAAGGTAGATAAACAATATGAAAATGATTCAGAGAAAAGAGTAAGATACAAATTCGAAATGTAACAAATGTGTTTGAAACAAAAGGAGAAATACAATATAAGTGAAGTGTGATACGGAATAAATTCTTACAGTAATAATAAGAATGAGGAATAATATATATTTACCTTGTGTGATTCAATTTTTGGGATGTTTATTCTATAGGATCAAAATGAGAAGGATAAGTAACAAGAGGTAAGTAGCATAGAATGAGGAGAATTAATCGTCACATGATATGGAGTTAGTTGTTGTAGTTCATGCTTATATGACACAGCGTCACTATCTTTATGATGTGACGATAGATTATCACATTGGAAAGGTAAATGTGGTGGTTGATGCTCTGAGCAGAAAGTCAAGTTCAACAGCTAATGTATTTTTCATGGCATGTTTCAATAGAGACCTGTTAGTAGAAATGTGAAAGTTGAACTTAGACTTAGGGGTGACAAAATAGAGCAGTTTGATTGCACAGATGCAAGTCAAGCCTACTTTTTGTGATCATATCAAGGAACTTCAGCAGAATGACAGTGAGTTACATCAGATCATGCATGACATGACATGGGGTAAAGACCAGAGTTTAGGTTTCAGATGATGTTGTGTTGTATTAGCATGATAGGTGGTGTGTACCTGGAGCCATTGATTTGATAGAAAAGATTCTTGAAGAGGCACATGCATCGATGTAAGCTATGCATCCAGGTAACACTAAGATGTACAGGAATCTCAAGGAGTTATACTGGTGGTCAGGTATGAAAAAGGATGTAGCTGAGTACGTAGTTAGAAGTAGTGTGTGCTAGTAGGTTAAGGCTGAACACCAGAAACCTACAGCTACCTTGTAATATTTTTCTATGCCTGAATAGAAATGAGAACATATCACAATGGATTTTTGTGGTAGGGTTACCAAGGGCACCTAGAGGTTATGACTCGATATGAATGATCGTGGATAGACTAATTTAGTCTGCTCGCTTTCTTCATATTAAGTCAACCTTTGATGTCTCGAAACTTGACTAAGATATACATGGATGAAATAGTTAGGTTGCCTGGGAATCCAGTTTCAATCATATCATATTGAGATCCTAAGTTCACATCTAGGTTGTGGAAATAGTTGCATCGTGCTTCGGGCACAAAGTTAAGATTTAGTACAACCTTTTCACCCACAGACGGATGGTCAGTCTGAGAGAACCATTCAGACTCTTGAGGACATGCTGAGAGCATGTGTTTTGCATTTCAGTGGAAGTTGGGAAGAACATTTAAGCCTTATAGAGTTTGCATACAACAATAGTCACCATTTCAGTCTTGGTTTGGCCCCGTATGAAGCTCTGTATGGTAGAAAGTGTAGATTGGACCAGTGAATTTACATAGTTCATCGGAACCCAAATTGCTTAGTGTGAATGTTGAGTTTAGAAATACACAACTGATAATGGTACGGGTTGGGTATAAACCCAGACAATACAGATTTGGTAAATCATCAGGTGCATGATTTCAAGAAAATACGATAGCATTAAAATATGCAAATAAACCTAGTTACATGCTTCCTGTTATGTTAATGTGTGTGACTTAACATTTACATGAATTGACACATTTCTCTGAGATATTACTAGAAATTCTCAAGTACTATTAATTATTTGTGATAAGATACGTAAGCAACTCTTAATTGAGTTATGTGATGCACAAACCAGGATTTGGGTTAATGAACACGTTCTTCGAGAAATTTCAGATAATTGATAAATATTACAGATGATTTCTTATATGTGAAGTAAATTATTCTTATTGGTGTAATAAGATGTTCAATTGCATGAATTCAGTATGTATGTGCCAAAATTGATATGAGTTTGGGATATTTATGAATTTTAAATCTGCCTGCATGCATGATATAAGGATTACTCAGTAATTACAATGATTTTGAATAAACTGCTCTGCCATTTCTAGAATGATACCGTATTGTGATTTGAACTGCAATCAAATAGATGAGATAACTGAAACCCTAAGGATAGGGTGTTGCCATGTGACAAGTGAATGAGGTAACTGAAACCCTAAGGATAGGGTGTACAATGAATCAAGTATTTTGATATCAAAATTCTCAGTATGAGATGTAGTGATGTTTAACAGTTCAATTGCATGGTTTTTAGTATAAAGTGCCAAATTGACATGCATTCTGTTTATTTAAGAATTTTAGTTTGCCTGCATGTATAGTATGATAATTTCTCAGTAATTACCATAATTTGAGTTACTGTTATAATAGTTCTAGAAAGACAATGTATTGTGGTTTGATCTGGAATCAGATCAGATGTGTCCTATGTTGAGGGACCAATACAGATAGTTGATCAGAGGATCAAGAAACTCAAGAATTGTGAGATACCATTAGTGAAAGTTCTGTTGAAAAATCTTAACCTAGAGGAAGCTACGTGGGAGCATGAGTCAGAGATGAGTAACAAGTTTCCTTTTCTCTTTTAGGAATTTCGGGATGAAATTCTTATAAGGGAAAGAGATTGTTATGACCCGTTTTAAAGTTAACCAGTAAGTATCATGATTAGTGCATAATTAAGGTAATTTAGGTTCAGTTAAATGTCGAGATGCAATTAGTTATTTGATCAGGTGAGACAATCCAATTATGATGATTTCTTGATCCGAGGTCATAGTGGATTCCGTGCTTGAAAAGTTGCAAGAAAAATCATTTGATTCGGACCCTCGAGGCAGAAGTTATTCTATTTTCTAGTTCTTTGGACCTTGGTTGTAATTTACCCACAATTGGATATTTATTTTCCTTATCCCTTTTAGTGGGCCGACTATCTTTGCCCTTTTATTTCGTTGTCTTCCCGATCGAAATAGGGCAACCGACAGAGCGGAACCCAACCTATCCGCCCGATCGCAGCAGTAGAGGGGCGCGATTGAGGGCGATTTTGTGTGCAGCACCTCCGACCAGCCAGGGCGCCACCTCCATTCTTCTTTTTCCTCTACCCTCTTTCTTCTTCCTCGCCCTAGGTGCGCAACACCTCGACCAGCTGAGCGGCGGACAGTAGAAGCAGCAGCTTGGCTGCTGCACGGTGCTGGCCATGGGCCATTTTGGGCGAGCTAGGCACCAAGGAAGGTGCATTTGATCCCGTTGATGAGGTTCGTGCACCCAATTGCAGCTCCAGCTGCACCTAGCAACCCAATCGAAGCTCACCTAGTTGGGCGGTGCCCCTACCTTGCAGCAGTAGTAGCTGCACGTAGCAGCGGCGCACGACCAAGGAGGAGTTCATTGGCTGATCTGAAACTCCGGGAAGGTACTCTCTACCTCCGATTCATGGCCATGGATTCGACTTTGCAGCTATAGATGTGCCAATATCAAGCACAGTTCTCCTTTTCAGTCTGTCAGTAATCGTAGAGGTGTCTATTCTGCAAATAGGTTTGAATCAGAACCTTATGGCGTGGCTTTTGCCAAGGAGATGATGCCCTTGTGCTTGGTCTAGATTTTAGACAAGAAATCCGCAGCCTTAGCCTAAGACTTAGCTTTTGTTTGGGTCAATTTTAGATCTGTGCATGATGAAGCCATTCTACTGTCGAGTTGCAGGAACAGCAAGCTGACCGGTCGAGTTGCAGGCTGATCGGTCGAGTTGTGAAGCAATCGGTCGAGTTTCTGACCAATCGGTCGAGTTTCAATATTGTGAGTGGCAGTTCATTTAGAAATCATTATTTAACTCAATTTAAGTGCTTAATTGCTTCAGTATTAGTTGGTATAACTCCTAAATAGTGTAGCACATACAATAGAGTATGATAGATTCATTGGAACTTGAAATACGTAATATGATTGATGAAAATGATGGAATTTCCTGTATTACAGTTGCAATGTATACGCTGATAAAAAAAGGGATGTTTAGCATTGAAACTGGATAAGTGATATTGAGTCATGTTTAAAGAAGACAAATGATATATATGTGTTTTCAAGTGATGTTCAGAATGTGAAATAAGTATGAAATGTGATATCCCTGATTAAGTGTTTATATGTTAATCAGTTAATAGACTTAGGTGCCCTAACACCGTAGAACCCCTTTGAGAGGTCTGCATCTTAGGGGTGAAACTCGTGTCCAACATCAACCGGTTGAGTAATTCTGGTGGCACGAGGGTTGATAGACAGTGTCCAACACCAACCGATTGAGTAATTTCGGTGGCACTGGGGAAAAATAATAAATAAAGTAAAGGGTTATCCAACACCAACCGGTTGAGTAATTTTGGTGGTAACCCAGTGTTGACTCCCTGCTCCTGTGTGCTCAGGTTAGAGGAGGAGTCTAGAGCACTCATGGTGAGTGCAGAGGAGGCCGGAGAGCCTATGAGTCAGGCCGGAGAGCCTGTGAGTCAGGCCGGAGAGCCTGTGGGTCCTGTAGCAGAACAAGACTGGAAGTCAGACTTAGCATTTCCCAGGTGTGTCGCTAAGTCTTGTACGGTGAGATCGTAGTTAGCTATAGATCTTTGTATGCAGAGTACACTGCATATGATTAGGTCATAATAATATAAAATTGTATTCATATAGGATCACAATAAATTTAATATGTTAAGAGATTTGAACTTCTGTGCCAATTCTCTATAACTGTTTATTTGTTTAAGATATCTGTTGTTGTATAAAAATGTGATTAATATCTGTAAATTCTGCTATGTCATTAGAACTGCCTTGCTTAGTACTACACTTATGTTTTATTTCAATTTTATATATCTGATGAGTTGTTTAGTGGTAGCTAAATGAAATGCTATTAACTGAGCGAGTAGGCTCATCCCTCTACTCAAACATTTTCAGGTCAACAACAGCAACAGGAATCTGAAGGATCTTTTCATCCTAATGCTTAGTCTGTAGAAGGTATATGTAGTTAGTTTAGTTAGAGGTCTCTTAGTCCTTTCCCCTCGATCGTTGGAACATGGTGTGGGTGAGAGAGAATGTGTATGTGGAATGTGTATAAAGATGTAAATTAACTGTTATGTTTTAATTTATGTCAAACAATGTAATATGTTGTAGACTCTGTTTATGTTTACTAGTCAGTTTAATAATAATGCTTCCGCAGTTTGTTTAGCTTTAGTTTACATCATAAATCAGGTTATCATTTTAATGTCTTTAAAATGTTTAAAAAGTTATGAGTGGTTGGGCTTGTGTGTAAATCCCTCCGTCGCACCCTAATCTCGTGGTTTGTGGTTAGTGTGAGATCGGGGTGTGACATTTTGGTATCAGAGCCTAGGTTGAGTACATAGTTACTCAGAGTCCAGATCAGGGGACGATAAGAGACCAATAGGATTAAGGTTTAGGAGTTTTTCTTCTATCTGTAATTTTCTAACAGGAAGTGTTCTGTTATACTATTGCAGATGGCAGGAAGAGGATGTGGTCACGAGAACCAAGTAAAGAGCTTAGGTTGAGTCGTTAAGAATCATTAGGGTTAAAAGATAAAGTTATAAGTGAGGCGAATAAGAAGTGATGTGTTTTTAGCTCTGGGAGGTTTGAGTGTTTAGATACCCTGGCCAGGTGTCTGAATACTTAGATTGACCAGTATCAAGCTACTCTGTCTATTCTTCTCTGGATGCCCTGGCTAGGTATGCAGAGGGAGGATAGGTTAGAGAGAAACCCTAGAAATCTTATGGTTATGAGATAAGAAATTGATGTATGAGTAAGAGATTAAATATAGGATGTGATATAACTCTTACTTTATATTGCTTATTTGATTGAAGATCACTAGAAATGCTCTTATATGCATGAATTTAGATTTTCAGTTTGTACAATAAATATGATTCTTTTATATTGTTGTGTCATAAAGTGATTTATTTAGTGTTTGCATTCTTTGTATTAAAATAGACCCGAAATTATGTTTAAATGAGTTTGCTCTGAGTGGATATTCATTCCACATGTTTAATATCAATAGGAGTTGGTTAATCCTAAAGTAGCTCTTGGCTTCAAGACTACAGGTTCGGCCTGGTCCGACTGGCAGGATGTGTTACTAGGATCTAACAACTCTTATTAAGAATATAATGAAAGTAGACTCTGGATAATTTAGACCCGCAACATAGTGAGAATGTATATACACTAAGATGTTGAGATATACGAGAAAGATTAGGATAGCTAAGTATTAGTTGGAACTGATATCAGAGGCTCAACGTTGGAACCTCATATGAGCAATCCTTAATTGGAAATAAAAGAACACGATATAAGGTTCAGATTAAATTTAATGATTTGTATTATATGAACTCTAAATATGAGAATATGGAAAAGATATGAGAATAGTATGTAAGGGCTAAGATAGTAAGAATCCACCCTGGAATGGATCATGTAATAGAATAAAATACTTTTATGTACTTCAAAGCAAAGGGAAAAATAGAAGAAAAGAGTTAAGAATACAATAAGTACATAGAAATAAAGAGCCTTTGGAAGAGCAACATGATATACATGAAGAAACGTGTAAATTAGAAAATGAATCATATATGGTGCATAACTACCATGGTAGAGACGTTTAAGTAAGTAAAATGATGACACACAATATGATGATGAAACCCTAGCAGGGTAAATTGAGAATGTAACTTATTTGGATGATCAAGTAAGAGGAAGGAAATTCCAGTGATAAGATAAGGAAGACTTGAGTAAAACTTATGAGATCTAAAGTTTGATTTCAAACTAAGGAAGCAAAGTCACATCACAATAATGCTATGTTACTGATAAGGACCAAACCCTAGAATGATTAGAGTTGAAGTAGTTCAAGGGATGTCGCTAGTGATTTGACCTTGAATACTAGCATCTCTATAAAACAAAATCATGAGATTTTCACTATGAAAAGTAAACTAGTATTGATTGTAATCCAGGGTTTAAAGGTAGTTAATCTGAAAGGTAGATAAATAATATGAAAATGATTCAGAGAAAAGAGTAAGATACAAATTCGAAATGTAACAAATGTGTTTGAAACAAAAGGAGAAATACAATATAAGTGAAGTGCGATACGAAATAAATTCTTAAAGTAATAATAAGAATGAGGAATAATATATATTTACCTTGTGTGATTCAATTTTTGGGATGTTTATTCTATAGGATCAAAATGAGAAGGATAAGTAACAAGAGGTAAGTAGCATAGAATGAGGAGAATTACTCGTCACATGATCTGGAGTTAGTTGTTGTAGTTCATGCTTTTATGATACAACGTCACTATCTTTATGATGTGATGATAGATTATCACATTGGAAAGGTAAATGTGGTGGTTGATGCTCTGAGCAGAAAGTCAAGTTCAACAGCTTATGTATTTTTCATGGCATGTTTCAATAGAGACCTGTTAGTAGAAATGTGAAAGTTGAACTTAGACTTAGGGGTGACAAAACAGAGCGGTTTGATTGCATAGATGCAAGTCAAGCCTACTTTTTGTGATCATATCAAGGAACTTCAGAAGAATGATAGTGAGTTACATCAGATCATGCATGACATGACATGGGGTAAAGACCAGAGTTTAGGTTTCAGATGATGTTGTGTTGTATTAGCATGATAGGTGGTGTGTACTTGGAGCCATTGATTTGATAGAAAATATTCTTGAAGAGGCACATGCATCGATGTAAGCTATGCATCCAGGTAACACTAAGATGTACAGGATACCAAACCACAACTTTTTGGTGGGCTCTACTGTTGCAGGAATTTGATCATGAAATTATTGATAAGAAGAGGAAAAAAATTTGGTCGCAGACCACTTGTCTAGAATAGTTTTTGATGAAGAGAATCAGTTACCTTTTAACGACAATTATGATGATGAAGCTCTACTGATGGCTCAGTCAGATGAGCAGAGATTACCTTGGTTTGTTGATATCTGTAATTATTTAGCCTGTGGCCTGCTACCACCGGAAATTACATACCACCAAATGAAGAAACTATTTTCCAACATCAAGAAATATTACCGGGATGACCCATTATTGTTCAAGAGGTGTTCTGACAATCTATACTGTAGGTGCATACCAAAAGATGAGGTTCCATTGATTCTAAAAGAGTGTCACTCTTCACCCTATGGTGGGCACCATGGTGGAAAAAGAACTGCAGCAAAAGTACTACAATCTGGGTTTTATTGGACCATACTTTTCAAAGATGCATCCTCTTTTGTTTAAGCATGTAAGGAATGCTAGCTCACAGGGAACATAAACTGAAGAAATGAGATGCCCTTGGCAGAGTGGGTGGAAGTTGAAATTTTTGATGTATGGGGAATTGACTATATGGGGCCATTTCCATCTTTAAAAGGAAATCAATACATACTTGTTGTTTTCGATTATGATTAAAAATGGGTCAAAGTAGTCTTTACTCAAACGTGTGACTCCAAGTCTATGATTAAACTCTTTAAGAAAATCATCTTCCCGTGCTTTGGAGTGCCCCGCACAGTCATAAGCGACGGGGGATCACACTTTGGAGAAAGATAGTTTGAAGCGTTACTAAAGAAATATGGAGTGAAATACAAGGTTGCCACACCATACCATCCCCAAACATCAGGGCAGGTAGAAGTATCGAACATACAAATCAAGCAAATTCTGGAGAAGACAGTGAGTCAGACAAGAAAGGACTGGTCAATGAAGCTAGATGATGCTCTATGGGCTTAACTCGAGCATCATACTTTTTCCAGGAAAGCTAAGAATGAGGTGGTCAGGTCCTTTCTCAGTAACGAAGATATACCCATCAGGAATGATGGAAATTTTAGGGGAAAAGATGGGTACTTTCAAGGTTAATGGACATAGGGTAAAGAGATTCTATGAAGATGAATCCTTTGTAAGAAGGTTAAAAATTAGTTTGGAGGAACCCAACCGGTTAGGAAATGAAAAGAATGAGCAGACACCACAATCAATTGAGGAAGTCAAAGAGTGAATGTTGAGGAAGTTGAGCTAGAGAATCTAAACAAGCGCTTCTTGGGAGGAAACCCAAGTTTTTGTAGATTACCTGAGTTTATGTTTTTCCTTTATTTTTCCTTCTCTTTAGATTGTTAATTTCCCCCTTTTCCTAGTAAGATTGTATATATCTTAAGTTCTCTTTGAAAGATGGTTTAATTGGAGGATCAAGTTCATGTTTTGGTTTAAGTTTTAAGTTGGTTTGAGTGGACTGCGGGTCACAGTCATGACAACAGTTGAGGTGTCAACCTTGCTCAATTTAGGGAAATACACCATGAATGTGGAGTTTTTCCTCCTTAGACCAACCAAACCGCGACCGCAACATTTGTCCTTAGATGAACCAGAATGTGACCGCGATATACATACTATAAAGAGGGCCGACCGTGACTACTATCCTTGTTCGCACCGTGAGTCGCGGTGTCTCTCTTATATATTTTTAAACCCTTGGTACACTGTTCCTATCGCCTAAAATCTCAGTTTTCTCGATAATAAGAATGAATCGTGAAACCTCTCACCTACGACACCAGACAAGCTTGTTCTGTTGCCACAACAGAAGAACGAATCACCGCCGCTGCTAGACCTTCACTCTGTTGTTTTTCTGATTTTCCACCACCAAGGTAATCTTCTAAACACATTTTCTAATTTTCTGATTCTCCGACCACTGCCACGACCATCGTCGGACCTAGTTTACTCTTTCACTCACCATTCTCGCATGCCTTTACCCCTTCTCCTAGTCCGAGCTTCGTCGTGCCATCAATGACTTCTCCGATCATCTTTTTTCCCTTCCCTCTCCCACTAATTTTTTTGTGGTGCCCCTGCCTGCCCTATGGCGGCATTTTCGAGCGCGTTTCAATCTCAAGGGCATCGACATTTCAGCTACCTTCAACAATCTTCCAACTGAAGCCTTGACCCTCCGCCCAACTATTGTTCCCAATGGAACAAGTCAAACCCCAGCTTCACGGTCGCGGTGCAAGAACCTTGACCGCAGGTTGCAACACCAGTTTTTGTCCACGAGCCGCGGTGCTCACGAACAACTAAAAATTGATGTAAATTTAACTACGGTCGCGGTGGAGACCTCGAGTCACGGTCTCCCTTAGTTGTTTCCTTTTGACTGCGACCGCTTCATTTTCATCATCTTGCACCACAGTCGCGGTGTTCTTTGTTTCATGAGTAATGACTGTGGGTCACGGTCATTGGGAAATGGCTAAAAATATACAACATACATATACATATGGGAAAAGTCAAATAGAATCAATGATGAATTGAAAGATATATTAATTATAAAATCAATTTGAAAATTTTCAGGATGTTTGCTTCAACTAACGACTCACTAGAAAAGAGGGCAACCTCATTGAAAGATATAGAGATGATTGTGGAGAAGCTAGCAAAGGTCTTGGATGCCAATACAAGCTTGCCACCAGCTAGGAGGCTACAGCTTCAGCTATGGATGGAACAATATCAGAACATTTTGGGGCACCAGACACTAGAAGGATCATAGTCTGTACAGAATGCATCATAGATAGGCACCTCAAAATACCAGCCCACAGAGTCTACGCTAAGAATTCTGGGCAAGAGGAAGGTTGAGCCTAAGGCAACATGAAGAAGCAAAAAGTAAAAGGTGATAGCTGCAAAAAAGACAAAAGGACAAGAGGTAGAGACAACCAATAAGGAGAGAGAATATATTGAAGAGGCAACCCTAGAGCATAGCGGACCTACATTTGTACTAAGAGATGTTGTACACCAGTCGCAATACAATTGGATGTCACATGTCAAGCTCTTCATGCCCACGAGGTACTTGGACGTAGACGACTTCAAAAGGATGAGAGTGTACAATAGGGTCATTGTGACGACCCCAATTTCTACATACTTTCCTTAGTGACATATACAGATATGCGTGCACTCATATCTATAAATGTCAAAAGGGAAAATAATAGAAATCAAGATAGCCAACTAAAATCAGAGATAAGCCAAGATCAAGTTCACATCATAGCAAATAGCCACACAACATTTCATTCAATAATGAAATATAAAGTCATACATATTGCTACCGGAGAAAGAAGAAGATAAAATCTATGATTATTACATTGGATCTCAATCATCCTCAAAATAAGCTAGGGAAAGAAATAAACTAACATCTAGCAAGAAAGAGATAAGAGGAATAGGTCTATCTAATAAATCCTCCATGCTTATTATTTGTGCCTTCAGGTACTTTGAATATGCATTGTACTTTGATCATCAATTGATCCTTGCACCTAGAAAATACGAGAAACAAATACATCAACAAAGTTGGTACGTGGAGTAAAATCTATACTATGCTGGCATATAAAATACTCAAATTGAAGAAGAAGAAAGAAAACGTTATTTAAAGGCAGAAAATCAGGTAATCCCAAGTTATTAGCCTCATTTATAGTGAACATGCATTACTATGGTGGACTTAGTACATAATTGCATAAATAGTGGGCCCTTCCCCGTGTACCTTGTACTCTAGGGATCTCCCCGTATACCATGTACTCTAGGGAGGTGCTAGTCAACATTAAAGCTTTCCCTCTCTAATAGGGAGTTTAATGAGCACCACTAGTAACTACATTTCACTTATATTCAATTATGTTCTTTTATGTTCAAGGCGGTAAATCATCAATTAATCATATATCAACATCCATCAATGTATATCAATTTCATGCAAACAATTACATATACTTAACATCCAGCAAAAACTAGTCATATAATTATATCCACGTACCTTTAGTTCTCAGATCTGGATTCCACAAATCTTAGATTAGGAGAAAGATAGTAGATCACCCTGAAATGTAAACAAAACCCTAAGTTACTATGGATTCTCATTATTCCACATTAGGGCTTCTAATTAGGGTTTAGGTCATTTAGAGGGGTCACTTAGGATACATAGGATTCCAAGTTGGGGTCTGAGATTAGAGTCGTCCAGGTTATAAAAGGACATTTCAGTTATTAGGGTTTCCATAAATTGTACATAATAATCATGATGAGGTGAGAAAACTAGAAATTAGGGTTCTTCTCCATTATTACATCAACTGTCTTCCTTAGGTAGGATTTCGAGTAACATTATGACCAAGATCATAATTAGGGTTTAAATATTCCCAAGACAGAAATAAAATCATTTATAACCATTATTCCACAAAACAATGTATTAAAAAGGTCATTAGTGATGGTTGGTCATATATTCCAAAAAGGGTTCGGATCCAGGTCATGATCCTATTTTATTTAGATAGCTTGGATTTTTCTGATGAAAATGGTGTACTTATTTGACATTTTCTGATAATCCTACCATTTTCTAGAGTTTTCTTAAGATCTGACCAATCAGGGAATTTTAAAGGAATTAAAGAAAAATAAAAAAAAGATTTTGAGTTCTGGCTCGTGGATCATGCGAGGGATCCGACCAACCGGACCCTCTCACTGACCCGTGAGCAAGAGCTCGCTTGAGATGGTCGGGCCAACCAGTGAAAGGTCAGAAGTACCCCCTGGGGGTCACCTATGCATCGTAACCGGGCAAGGGTAGAAGGGGAAGGTCACCCCTTAGATTGTTGCTCGCGCCATGGCTGCAGCGAGGCAACAGGGGGAAGATCGACCAAGGTGGGATGTGGTTCCAGGGAGTGAGTTGGGCTATGTCGTCCATCAGGTTGAGTTCGCGAGCTCACGACGATTGCAGGGAGGTCGAGCTCATCGGAAATGGTAGCCTGGGTATCGTTTTTTAATCGCAAGGGATTGAAAACAGGTCAATGAGTGAAATGGAGATTTACCTGCCCTCAGGTTGGATTGAGGGAGTCAGAAGTTTCGCGGCGGTCTGTTGATGTTGTTGCAATCCTCCCGAGGCTCCGAGCCGGTCCCAAGCTCGCCGGCGGTGGAGCTTTGAAGCTCAGCTGTGGCGGCTCGTCGACCCGACGTTCTACGCTTACGCAGCTCCAACTGAGGGTGGCGTTCGACTCGTCGGGGTCCCGAGATAGTGCGATCGCTCTTAATTTGATGGGGGAGTCTACCAGAGTGAGAGGGTGTTCGGGGAGCAGGTGAGCAGGGGTGCTCGAGGTGAGGGAGGTAGGGGCATATTTTGTCAATGCATTTAGCCTTCGGTGTCTTCGCCTAACTTTGACTACCGAATGATAAAACCGAGTGTTGCGCTCACCATCTTGTAGACAACTAATTCTGGACTTCTCCCTCCAAATAGCCGCTTCCACATCTAGAAGCTTCTCAAGCTCATTCTCTGCAGTCTTTAAGTTTGACTCATTGAGTGGAGTGGGATTTTCATCAAACGCAGCTTGTGTAGTGAACACGACATCCTCTAAATCTTTGATACGTTGATTATTGTCTCCAAACTTTGTCTTACTCTAGGCCCTGAGATCACCTCTTACTTGCTTCAATTTATGATAGAAAACGAACGATGAATGTCCAACGACTCTCTCTTCCCAGATCTGCTCAACAATCTTCAAACATTCAGCCTCCCTTAGCCATGTTGACATGAATGAGAAGTGAGCTTTCCTATCAGTAAAAGCCTGTGCATTCGGGATAGTTATAATAGGGCAGTGATCCGACACCCGAGATTTGGTAAGGTGTATAGACCGAGTCGTGGGTTTCTCTGCAAACCATGCTCCATTCATAAGAACCCTATCTAACCTCTCCCAAATAGTAGGTGTGTGTATCTATTTCTTAACCCAAGTAAACCAGCTTCCTTCAAAAGGCACCTCCTTCAAGAGAGCATCAGCAATAAGAGCATTGAAATCAAACATTTCCTGATAAGATGGAGCATTTCCCCCACGTTTCTCCTGGGCCTCTCGCACAACATTAAAATCACCTGCTATGATCCATTTCATGTCACCTATTTCAGCAGACATGATGATAATCTCTTCCCATAACTCTCTCCTGTGGGCACAATCACAACTTGCATACACAGCCGTAACAAAGAAGGATGAACCATCTGAAGCCTCACATCTAACAGTAATGTGTTGTCTATGTCTTCTAAAAATCACTAGCTTTAGGTTCAAGTCCGCATATACCCATATCTTTACTTCCTCTATATGGTTGTCAACCACCCAATCTAGGCGTACCACATCTAATAGCTCAGCAGCCTGTTCAACATGTAAGAAAGGTTCAAAGAGGCAAACAATGCCCGGTTTGAACTTACTACAAAGTCTCCTCAGCACCCTTCTAGTTGGGTTGTTAGCAGCCCCTCTAATATTCCAGAATATTGACTTACTATCCATAATAAAATCAAACTACTCTTCTCATCTCAGTCACTATCAAGTCAGTGACTAAACCTCCATTCATCCTCATCGCTAAAATCAACATAGGCAGCATGTCTCTCATCCTCTGAGTGTCTCCTCCTAGAGCGATCACTCCTGTTATAAGCACATTCTTGGATAGTGTTGCATCCCTGATCAGTAAACTCAACTCTCCTCTAGCTTGATCTGTATCTTCTTCTATCTGTTCTTCTACGTTCTCTATCACGGGCATCCTCAAAGTGTATAAAGTCATCCAACCTTCTATTTGAAAGGAATTGTCTGTTGCCTTCTCGATCAACTATAACTCTTCTCGGAGATCTATCCTGTCTTTGACGTTGTCTGTCTGGAGATGGTCCCCGTGATCTAGGTCTCTCCACCAGAGACGGCGGTCTAGAATTCACTGTAACCTCAGAAACAAGTCCTTCCCTATTCTTTTTCACAACGAGAGCTTCTCTTGGTATTCCATATTCACCGCCAGCTTCAGTAAGGATATAGTCTTCTGCACCCATTTTTCCTCTAGCTACCATGATAAGATGAACTGAGGTCCTCCTCAATCCGTATGTAAGGGATACGAATTGCGGTACATCTTCACTAAAGTCCTCCACGAGCATGAGTATACCTGATAGATCATCTTCTCCCTTCTGCCAGTCTGATATATGTATTAGTTTACCAAACGGTTTGACAATGGCTGCAACGGATTCATCATCCCGACACACCATGGTAAGGTCTGCCACCCAAAACCAGAAGCCTTCTTTGCAGCAATGTCGCTCCCCTCCAACCATGTGCCTCGTGTCAATCCTGGAACCTCTAAAGGTAGGTACCCCTTTTGCTATAATTTCCTTTGCTTCGTTGGGGGCAAGAGAAAAAGGCAACCACTTTTCTATCTGCAAAACGATATAAGTCCGCCGCACATGGCCAGCATTGCCTTAAGAATGGGCAGAGAGCCGTCCATGATATTTCACTGGGCCAAGAAATATCCACCGCCCTCTCAAGAGCAGTGTTCTTGCTTCTTCTCATATCATCATCAGGGCCTATATCCACCGAAATTCTTTTTGGGATGTGATGTGGTGTACCCCTAGCTGGTCTTCCTGACGACAACGGAGGGAACACCGTTAGATAATGCTAAGGAAGACCCTGAAGTTGAGTTTGAAGAACTCATACTTATCTCCATAATTGATGAAGAAGATGAGGATCCCACTACACCTAAGATTAAGCATGTACATGAGGCGATAAAATAGGTCTTCCTATATGAGAAAAAGGTTTTCCTAGTCAACATGGGTGAGTCCAGTGCATGCCGTGCCAAAGAAGGGAGGCACTAAATTTTCTTTGACCAAGAAGAATATGTTTATCCGCACCCATCCTGTGATTGGGTGGCGCATGTGCATTGACTATCGCAAGATAAAAAATTCTACTCAGAAGGACCACTTCACACTCCCCTTTCTTGTTGAAGTCCTAAAGAGACTTGCACACCCAAAGTTCTTTTGTTACTTGGATGAATACTTTGGCTTCTACTAGATTCCTATCCACCGTAGTGATCAAGAAAAGACTACCTTCACATTCCCCTTTGGTAAGTATACCTTCCACCAAATGCCCTTAGAACTATGCAATGGCTCTACCACTTCCACTGTTGAAAGTCCGCTATCTTTTCCAAGCTAACTGACACAATAAGTGAGATCCTCATGGACGAATTTTCTATCTATGGAGATTAGTTTTACACATGTCTAAATCATCTTTCCTTGGTTGTAGAATGTTGTAAATAAGGACATCTACTTCTTAATTGGGGAAATGCCACTTGATGATGAAGGAAGACATTATTCTAAGACATGGTGTTAGTTATAGATAAATCAACATTGACAAGGAGAAGATAGAAGTGATCGCCAAGCTATTCCTTCCAACCACTATCAAATAATTTTGAGCATTTTTGGGATATGCTAGCTTCCATAAGAGGTTCATTCCTGACTTTAGCAAGATCACTAAACCTCTAATGGATCTTCTCTAGAAGAATGTAAACTTCATATTTGACTCCTACCGCTTGAAGAGCTTCACCACCTTGAAGGAAGCCCTCATTTCTATCCCCATACTTTGTTCCCCAGATTGGTATATTCCTTTTGAGATCATGTGTGAAGCTAATGACTGTGTCATAGAAACAATTCTAGGGCAGGGCGTCGACAAAAAACATCACATCATTTACTACACAAGAAAGATGATGGATGAAACACAAAGGAATTATGTAACCATGTAAAAGGAGTTTTGTAGCATTGTGTATGCCTATGACAAGTTTTGATCATATCTCATAGGCTCACAAATGATTATCAACACTGATCATGCTGCTACCAAGTATTTAATGTCAAAGAAGGATGCAAATCCCAGACTGATCAAGTGTATTATATTACAAAAATGGTTTGATCTATAAATCAAGGACAAGAAGGGAACTAAAAATGTTGTTGTGGATCATCATATCTGTTTGCACATACAAGACAATGACATAATCCCCATCGATAATTGTTTACTTGATGACCACTTGTTGAAGGTCACTACATTCACCCTCTGATATGCTGACTTTTGAATTACCTATCTGTGCAAGTCCTTCATTCAAATTACATAGGGAGTGAAAAGAAGAAGTTTATGTTTAACATATTCCATTACTATAGGGATGATCCTTATGTACTCCTGTTGTGTTCTTATGACCTCTACCTCCAAGGCATATCCAAAAATGAATCTCCTCTCCTTCTAGAACAATGTCATTCAGACCCACATGGTGGCCACATGAGCTCTAAAAAGATAGAATTCAAGGTCCTCCAATATGGAATCTTCTAGACTTTGATCCTTAAATATGCTCAAAACTATACCAAGTCTTGGAACCAATGTCAAAGATCTGATAATATCTCGAAGAGGGAATAGATGCCACTTAATATTTGGTAAGAAGTGGAGATCTTTGATGTTTGAGGTGTGGACTGCATTTATCCATTCCCCTCATCTTATGGATTATTTTACATTATGACCGCCATTAATTATGTTTGAAGTGGGTTGAAGCGATCCCCACACCTTCTAGTGATTCAAATCCACTCATCACGCTATTAAAAGACTTCTCTCCACACTTTGGAGTCCTCCATAGTATCATATATTATGAAGGATATCACTTCCTTGAGAATAGCTTTGAAGTTCTCCTTCACATGTATGTCATTTCTTACTATGTGGGTACTCCATACTGCCCTTAGAGAAGTTGTCAAGTGGAAGTTTCCAACCCCCAAATCAAATACATTCTTGAGAAGACATTCGACATGACAAGGAAAAATTGGGTTAAAAAGCTAAACGATATAGTCTAGGCTTATCAAACTACTTACAAGACCCCCTTGTTCACTACACCTTTCGATATCATTTATTGGAAGTCTTGTCACCTACAAGTGGAGCTCAAACACAAGGTTCAACGGGCAATTTAACAACTCAGCTTTGACCTCCTCGAAGTGAAAGAAAGTTGGTTAATTCAACTACAAGAACTTGAAAGTTTATGACTAAAAACATATGAGATACACATTTACAAGGAGTGCACAAAGATGCAACACTATTTGAAAACCTAAATTGTAACACCCCTGACATGGGTTATGGCTTAACCCTAGAAGTTTTTCTTAAAGTAAGTTACTTACAAACTTGTTCTAATCTTTTGCAAAGTAATTAAGGCCCTTTGTTAAGTTTATTTTCAAATTGAGCTTATATACAAACTATGTGTGCTTTAAATGATTGTCTGAGTGTAAAGTGTAATTTACCCAAGATGAGGGATTATATTGCTAGTGCCACATGTTGAATGTATTCTAAGTGTTTTAACATCATGAGAAAGAGAATGATGCTAAGTGATGGCTTGTGGAAAGCCTAAATTCTAAGTGAAGAACTTTTTGAAAAGTGCTAAGTGCTTGATGCATCAATTATGGTACAAATTGTAATATATTCAAAATGAAGGGTTGATGTGTAAATTACCACCTCTAGATTGTCTCTACCCCTTCCTAGTATCATTTTTAGGAGAGAGAAAGAAGGAGATACTATGTTTGAATCATCCTAGAGCGATGACACTCTTAGTAATGAAAAGACCAAGAAAATGCATAAGTTGAAAGCTATATATATGAGCTATATCGAGTTTTGGACTTTGGATGGGAGTCCCTATTGGCCATGGAGCCATAAAGGGAGTCTCCTATCGGTTTGTGGAGTTTTGGCTTTGCCCATGATGGGCAAGGCACTTCAAATAAATGATATGTATCGACTTGCAACTTGTCTTAGGAAAAGATTGAGTTGAATATAATAATGTAGTAAGTGGAAGAAGATAACCAAAGAAGATGACCCTTATCCCTTGCATTATCCTTGATCTTTTATTTTTACATGGCAAGATAATGATGGGATGGATGCAAATATATGTGTCAACGATGCATGGCTAGGTGGCATGAAGTAGCTTAAGATAATGACACCTCTTACATTCTTTTCCATAAACCCCTAATATAAATACCCTACCCTTCACTTGTTAGTATAATTTTCGAAATCTTATTAGCAACCTTTCCTTAGATATCGTGCATACCACTCTTTTATTTTGCATAGTGAGGAGAGTTATGTGGTAGAGCTTGGTATCAGATAAAGATAAAAGATATCGGCCAAGTAGGTCATAGTAACCTAGCAAAGGTGATATCAGCCATTGGGAGTAGAGATATAATGCAAAAGATAGGAGCTCAAGTCTTGGATTTTGGAGAGGTTCATCTTCAACTGTGGAATGTGAGGATTTGAATCTTGAAGCTTGGAAGATTTCTTTAGAGGCGGGTTATATAACTTGAACCCATCTATATTATTATCCATTTTTCAATATTGTTGAACTTGTTCATTATTTTCAAATTCGGATTTCCTTTGATCAATTGATATATCTATGAGTCCCAATAAGTAGTTAGGACTGTTGTCCATGGTTTAGAATAGTAAGATAAAGGTCTTGAGGTTGATGATGTTAACATCATCATGGTACAACTAGATATGGGTTGAAGAATCTTATAATCTGATATGGAACCCAAGATGGTGGTTCACACGATATAAAAGTAAGTGATACCTTATAAATGATATGAGACATGTATAGGAGATACCTACTAGCATCTTATACATGATACAAGGTTAAAGATATACCTTTTAAACGATATGGGAAAAACCCTAGATGAACAAATGGAAACCCGATATGCTTTAAAAACCAATTGCCTTTGAAACCCGATATACCCTACTACCTTGTGATGGGTTTAAGAGGAACTAAGTATCTATTTTGTCATGTATTTATAATGAAAGAACTGAACCTTGAAAGTATAAGAAGGTTATGAGCTCAAGGGTTTATCTAATAAAGGTAACCCGATATGATGCCCAACATATAAATCAATATGATAATCCAAGATGGAAAACTGATATGGTAATCCAAGATGGAAAACTGATATGGTAATCCAAGATGGAAAATTGATATGGTAATCCAAGATGGAAAACTGATATGATAATCTAAGGTAAAGAAACCAATATGATATTATCTCTACACTATTTGAACAATACATGGTAAAGCAATACATGATATGCCCAATATGGTGCACTCTTGTACACGATATGAGAATCCAATATATCTCTATACATGATATGAGGTCAAGAGTCTAACCCACACATGACATGAGGTTGACTTGAAATGATAAAAGCTAAAGTGATAGCTAACCCGACATGGCTACATGAGATGGTGTTAGGGGATATACCCTAAACCCGATATGATGGTGTGATTTCACCACATGACTAATATGGATACATAATATGATGAAAGGATAATATTATATATCATGATACCCAATATGGTAGGCATGCACCAATTCTGTAGATTTGTCTAAGTGATGTATGTTGTATGATTAATGTAACATTGAGATACAATAAGTTTAATTTGATTTGATAAAGATGAAGCTAATAGACATTAAGAGGTGAATTAAGTAATCAAAATCCTAGTGAGGATGAGAGAGAAATTAAGATTGAACAGTTAATTATGTAATGAATATATGTTGATACTCCCATTATGAATGGAGTATGATTTGGGGTTTAATCTTTTACGATGAGATCTTGAAACCCTAAATGAATAGTAAAGGTAAATCATAACCCTAAGAATGGGTGATGAGATGGTTTTCTACCCCAATCAGTTGTTAAAGGGAAACCCTAATTCTAACTCATGGAAAAAATATGTTTCTTTTGTATTACATTGTTATGACATGTATGTCATATTGTGATTAGTATGATAAATTAATCATGCAGGTATCATAAGGTAACGAGCATATCTAATTAAGAGCTATGATGTTATATGATATGAATTAAATGAGCTATGTGAACTATGTGAATAAATACCCTGGTCTGATGACCTAGAGGTATTAGTTATCTGCTAAGTGGTGATAGTACTCAATGATAAATTAAGGGTTTGAATACCCAAGTATGATGATGATAAGAGATGAGATTCTAAGTGATCTATGTGTTTCAAAGAACATGAAAGTACTTGATAAACACATTTATGCTTTTCTTTGTAGCATCTGATATAATTCTTGTTTGTAACTTGATTGATGCTAAAAGATATTGTAATGCACTTAATTAAGCAAGTTAAATATTATCATGTATTTTCCCAAACCATAGATCCATTCTGTAAGGACCCTGACCCATATTTTGGGATAACCCTATTTTCTTTGCTTAAGAAAGGTGCTTAGAACCTTAATCTAATCCCTCAATATGTTTTGATATCATGTTACAAGCTTATGTTTCCAGTTTGGTCCCGTTTGGATGTTGTTTGAGCAATGTTGGCTTGTTTTGGACCAAAGTGTAATTTACCCAAAGTAAGGGGTTATATTGCAATATTTCACATGTAGAGCATGCCTTTAGTTCTATAGAATCATTAGAAAGAGAATGATGTTGTGGGGAACCTTGAGGAGGGCCTATGTTCCAAGTTTGAGCTTGGTTGGATGATGCTTGTGCTTTAAGTGCTAGTTTTGGTGTAAATTGCAAATTACCCAAACTGAAGGGCCAATATGCAATTTATCAGCTCTATAGTCCCCTTCCTTCTGTCTGGCATCATCTAGGACGTGTATGGAAGTTGGGGTTCTTTGTTTGGATGATAGTTAAGGAGTGACATCTCTATATAGTTTTTATGCCTAATATGTCACATGTGCTATCTTGTCCTTTAGTGTATCGGGTAGAGCTTGGAGTATGTATCGGTTTAGGGGGTGTGTCACCCATGAAGGGTGCCCAGCTTCACGATACACAGCCTAGAGTGTATCACCAGGCTGTGCATGTGGATCTTGGGTGGCAACAAGTGGTGTTAAGAGCATGAGCAAGTGGCATCTAAGTTTATGTGGTTACGACACCTTTCCTTTGCTACCTCTCTCTTCCTTGGTGTATATAACTCCCTTCCTCCTTACCCAAGTGATCCTTTTCGGCCACTTCTTTCCCCTTCCTGTATGGAATGATCTTGGGAGCTTTGGGAGCTAAAGGAAATCCCCATGGAGCTTGGGAGGCCGAGTTCCTTGCCCATGGAGATTTCTTGCTCAAGATCCGACCTTGGTGAGTCATGCTTCTTTACTAGCTTTTCCTTGTGCTTTCTTCTTCACCTCCTTCATCCCCTCTCGGACATGGATGGACACTTGATAAGAGTAGGCAAGGCCGTGGTCCTCTCTCTCTTTTCTTCTTCTTAAGCAAAGCATAACCATGGCTTCTTCTTCATCTTTTGTTTCTAGAGGTGATGATGATAAAGCTGAAGGCATGTTTGGAGCCTGGGACGGATGATCTTCATGGCGAGGAACGTGGGTTTGCTTCTTGGATCAGGATGCTTGATGTCTTTCATGGAAATCCTCTTAATGCGGGTTACATAACTCTTAACCATCTCTATTATGTTCACTTTCCATATGTGCATACATTGATTCTTGTCTTTAAATCGATACCCTTCTCTATGATAGTTCTGTATGTGGAACTTGAGATCTATTCCAATGGAAATGGTCACGTTTTATTAATATCCTTATCTTTTTTTCCTTTTGCAAGTTAGTGAAGGGTGTCTTTAGGTTGAATATGACCAACCCGATATGCATAGGTTGCCCGATATAGTTTTTCCCGATATAGTGTTTGTACGATATAGTGCTTTACCCAATAGGTCATGCTTTGGCTGATGGATCATGAGAAATACCCCTTTCTCTCCTTGGACTTGAGAGGTGAGCCTATGCTCTAGTAGCTTGGGAAAAACTCCTCTCTCTCCTTGGTTGTTGAAAGGTCAGCCTATGGCCTAGATGTTTGGGCGATATGTTGAGTTGGTTGTCCGATAGGTGTTGCTCTGCCCTTGTTGCCCGATATGCAAGAGGTTGTGCAAAACCCCTCTCACTTGCTTGTTGAGAGGTGAGCCAACACTTGTGGTATCCTTGGGCGATATGGTGTGGTGACCGATATCCTTTTTCCTACCCTAGGGTTAGGGTTTGGATGTTATGGTTGATTGACACCTAGTTGGTCCCTTGGCCGATAGAAGTGCTGACCTTAGTGTTGAGATGATGATCTACCATAGTTGCACGACATGTTCTTAGGGGTGAACCCTTGGTTGGTACCTTGGACGGTATGGGGTGGTTATGCCTTGGTGATGGGTATCCTTGGTTTGGTATAGGGAACCTGATAGGCTGATCCTTGGTGAGGGTGATACCCTTAGAGGTAGTGTTGCCCGATATCCCTCTCCTTCCTTGAGTCATAACTTGGGCGATGGAGTAGCATGAGGCTTGGGTGTTATATGGTAGATGCCTTGTTGATCCCTACCCAATATGGTGCTTGATAGTTGAGTTAGTTAGGTGTTTCCCGATATGATGTGTTGCCCATTATGATGCGTTGGGCGATATGGCTTTGATGTGCTTTGCATGATACATTGGATGAGAGCCCTACTCTTGAGTAAGCTTTTGGGTGATACTAAGTATCCCTACCCGATATGCCTTGGTGAAGGACCTAACCCGACACCCTTGCTTACCCAACACACACACCTATAGAGGTCTTGGCCGATATCATCAACACTAACCCGATATAAGCATGTTGTGTACATGATAGCTTGGGAGAAACAAGGGTTGGGTGTTTGGCCGATACCCTATATGAAGTTATGATGCCTTTGCCCAGTACATGTTTGGTTACCCGACACATAGATAGGTATAGGTTGTTATATCTCTAAACTTGGGTGATATTGTGTCTAGGACGACACATGTTGAGATCTTTGATGGTATGGCATTAAATATGAGATCCATATACTCATCCTTATGTAAATATGCAGCCTAGGGTTTGAAGTTTATTTTCTTAGATAGTATGCATAATAACAATGATCATGGATGAGGTAAAAGGGAGTTGACCACACTGGGGTTGACCTAGAGGATACCTTAGTTACTATAAGGTTATGTGGTTCTTGGACGACATGGTTGTAGCTGATACTGACTTTTAGTGAGGGTTTGTTTTGTCACTGCCTACTTTTGGTGAGTGTAGGGGACACCTTTAGTGAAAGTTGTACCATAGCTCGATAACCCTAAGTGTTATCTTGAGCCTTAGATGTTAGTATGCTTTTCTTGTTACCTTGGGCCATATCTTTGGTCATGATGGTGAGGTATGATGAATAGGTGGTAAACCTTGGTATGGTGGTTACCTATGGTTGATGATAGGTGAACCTTTGATGATAGATCATGGTTGTATAATCCTTAAAAGATGAATCCTTAGGGATGGTGGTTATGGTGATGTGGGAAGTAGGGTATGGTGGGATACCCTTGGTATGGTGATAGTAATGTGTATTGTTTAATGTACCATTTAAGATATTATGCTCCATGTGTTCATGATAATGGATGATGTCCAAATCCTAATGATGTGATAATCATGTTATGTTGTTGGTGATTAAGTTATCTCTATTGATGTGTAATCTAACCATGCATGTGTTACTAATTGAAATACATATTCAGGAAAGGGATATGATGCTTATGTGAATATGTGTCTTGTGTGGAACCTGGTATATGTGAAATATCTGAGTAATGATGATGTGCCTTGTTGATAAGATAACATGTATAACCATATGATGAGAAAGGTCTGGTGACCTGATAAAGGTTGAGTGCCTGATTAAGGTGTTATCCTCTAGTTGTGATATGAGGGATTGCTACCCCATGATGATATATGATGATTAAGCCTTAAGAGGTAGTGGCATTATGACATGAGGGATTGATATCCCATGATGATGAAGCCTTGAGAGGCAATAGTATTATGTGATGAACTGAGGGATTGATATCCCATGGGAATATGATGATTGTTGAGGGCATTGAGAATAACAGTAACAGTGTGACAAAAGATAATGGAATTTAATGTTGTTTATGTTTTATATATGGTTGTTTAATACAACTTTGTTGCCCCAACAATCCACTTAAAATGCATTAATTAAATATAGATGAAATTTGATGTAGTTTGCCTTGGCCATAGATCCATCATTGTCAGTAACTGGTGATGGTGAAACGGGTTTATCCTGTGGGATTACATGGAGCGCATATTGTTGAATATGCGGGGTTTATCCTAGCCGAAAATAGGAGGATTAGAGTACAACTTCAGTTGTAGACTCATTATGGTTAGAGCATGGTGAACAAGCCCATGGCTCAGTGTGATAGAGCACGAATGCGTTCATGGCTCGGGAGCACGGTGAACAGGCCCGTGGCTCAAGATATACTAGCGTCGTAACCTATACCAAGGTGGGCTAGAGAAAGGGTAGCCTGCGGAGCTGACCCTATGACTGAGGTCACTTAAGCAAGGGATTGCGGTCCTACTTTGGTTCTTGTGCACTGACCACGAGCGTAGTGATTGTGGAGTTTGGCTCTTCCATTGACCTTGTATGACACCGACTTTGGGTTTTGCAAACAAAGGTTGGATTTGTGAGGTACGACTCACTTACACAGGGCATAATAATTCGTAATCAAGCTATATAGTATCCTTGCTTAGGGAAAATACAAAACATTGGATGATGCCTTGTAATGTTCTTCTATGATCTTTGTAAAGTTTTTCATATACATGTTCTTCATATTCCTTCTGGCATAACTGGATAAATATTACCTATTATTTAAATTGATCTATCTGCTCAACTATCAGTGATAATAATAAAGTTGGTAGAGGGTTATGTTTCTCATTGGGACTGTGTGTCTCACTCTACTAGTTAAATAACCTTTTTAGGTGGACATGCCTGGCGAGATAAGGATCACATGGATGAGATGATATGTAGAGGTATTGTACCTGGTTGAATAGATGGTGTCTAGCAGTAGAGTCCTATGTGTCGTCCCTGTACACTCAGGTCTTCAAGAGAGTTTTTTTATGTTTCTAATAAGATGATCGATATGTATGGTTTCGGCTTATGTACCTTGATGTAATAAATCAACATGTGGAATAGTTATTTCATGTAATGAGATGATGGGAAATTATGTTGTAGCAACTTGAAAATATGTTATGAAAGGAAAGTTTTGGCTCATATGCAACATGTCTCCTCTTATGGTGCTTGTTGTAAATCTGTTTTAATTTCCCGTGATTTTCGGTAATCCATTGGTTAGTATGTAATCGTGTTTTGTTCGAGATGGGATGTTTCACATTCAGTGTCAGCATTTTCTGAACGGTGAAATGAGTTTTACTCAGTATGCATATTTTTTAATATGCGATCATTAAATGAGGATGCTCAGTGGACTCCCCAAACTAAATGAGGATGCTCAGTGGACTCCCCAAATACACCAGGTTGGTCAGTGGACTTCCTGCTGAAACTAAACCAGGATTGCTCAGTGGTCATCCTGATGACATATAATCCAGGAAAGCTTAGTGGTCTTCTCCCGAAGAGAGTACATGCTACGACTGTAACTCTATAGCGAAGATGTCTCTATACCCCGACATAGCTAATTACAGCTGACACAAGATGTCATGCTTAAGTCTAAGTGGTCTCGTACTGACCGAGACAGGTGAGGTCTTCACAGTCAGCTCTGCCACTGACCTTGTATGGTACTGATTTTGACTTACTAGTGGTCAGTTGGAGTATGAGAAGTATACCTCATCTCCTCTGGGCTTAAGTGTGAATGTGAACATGTAATCATTCGTGTAGCGTATTTGTTTAAAGATCAAATACGGAAAACATTGGTTGATGCTTCATTACTTTTATACATCTTAGTAGATAGATGTTATACATGTTCTTTATATTCCTTTTTAAACCAAATAGATGACTTATAATCATGTTATCAATATTTATGCTTTGCACTACAAAATATACCTGCTAATCATATGAAATATCCTCTATTCATTTTTTATACTATTTCCTATGATAATAATATTGTTGGTAGAGAGTTATATCTCTCACTGGGACAATAGTCTCACCCCATGGGATCCACAATTTTTATGTGGACGCGGATGAGGGATTAGGAATTGGACTGTAGGGGAAGGACCACATCAGCAAGGACAATAGTAGTAGCTGAGGTGGAGTACACTATCTTTCGTATCTTGTAGATAGAAGTCCTATGTGTCGTCTCTGTACTCTCAGGTCCTTGGGAGATAGTTCTTAGTGTTTTTTTTCAAATGACTTGAGATTTTGGTTTGCTCACCTCGAGGTTTATATGTTGTTGTTGTATTTAATAGAGTAAGGCATCTGATACTGTTACCCTCGAGGAGAGACGGTACACTGTATGTACAATATGAACCACATGTATACAAAGTTTTGGTTCTTTTTGTAAGAGTTCCCTAGAGAAGAATCTATATGTAAAATGGTTTTAATTCTTAGTGATTTTTGTTGTTAATTATGCTGCTTATGGTCATTATGTGATTATTACTGGTGATGGCTTGATTTGTAATTGGGTTGTCACATAAAGAGAATATATCTACACATCAGTGATCAAGTGTTATTGAACAACTCTCATCTTTATCTCTTCCTAGGAAGCTCGAGACCAAATGGTTGAGTCCGTTCATCATTAAGGACATATTCACTCATGGAGATATTAAAATTTGGAATGAAAAGAGTGGTGAATTTAAAGTTAATGGCCAACGTCTCTAACTCCAATTCACAATGGATGATATGCATGCCAACCAACACTTCCTACTCCTTCCACCACATATCATGATTAATATCCTGGCTTTGATCCATCAACATCAAACAAAAGTCCTTCTTTAGAGGAAACTCGAGTATTACTTTTAGTTCAAGGTGTTTTTCCATTTTACTTTGTACTTGCATTAATTTGTTAGTGCATATCTAAAAAAAGCATAAGTAGAAACAATTTTGATCATCGGTGAATGAATTTTTACATGGATACCAACCATGACTAGTAGTCCAACCAAAATAATATTGCATTTAGTGTTTGCTCAAGGATGATCAAATATCTAAGTTCGAGTTGGAAAGTGGGTGGTACATATTTACTCTCTACACATGTCTATCTATTTGTAACTTATGGACTCATCATTGCATCTCCACATTGCATTTAGATAAAAAAAATTCAAAAATATTATTCTTCAGAGTAATCAAGGCCATTTTCTAATCGGTTGAGATTTAAAGTTTCTTGCATGTTCCATCACTAAACTCCTATCATTTGAAGTGACACCTCACAATGACCAATCTTTGAAACAAAGCAATGGGTAGAAGTCACCCCATTGTCTTTGTAATGCAAACATCTTGTTTTCCTAAAAAATATGACAAGTATTTTAGGAACTAAGAGGGATAAAACACATTGTTCCTCTAAGTGACTAATGAAACAAATAAATGGAATTGTCACTTTTTCCCTTATCTGGTAACTATTTGAGCATAATGGGGCTAGGAAAATAACCTGGTGCACTGAATTGTAAACCAAGTTCCTCTTTGATCAGATCCCTCTTCTACATTTCTTCTTCTTCCATCTTCTTACCTTCCATCCATCAAATAGAAAATAAAAAGACATAAAAAGTGCCAAATACAAGCCACCCTCTCCATACTCTATCAAATTCTTCCATACTCCTCTCTATGTAATAGGGTCATAACACCAAAATTATTAAGAAGCCAATGTGAAAACAAAGAAAAGAGCGTTGAACTATACATATTTGTACAAATAAATGCAATTTAAATTCGAATAGAGGAGAGATTCACATCTTCCATTGGCTCCCTATTCTCTCCATTTTCTATCTAGTGACAAAATGAATGTCTCATTTTGATATCCTTTTCACACACCCCATTGTCAGATTTGATAAATACATTTTTTCTGTGGAATTTTCTAAAATTTCATGAAAACTCTTAGATATGCTTGACATTAGGGATAGTAGTGAGGAAGTGTTTTTGGGAATAAAAACTAGAAACAAATACATGTATAGATGTGTTCAATGGTTTAAGGAAGTTGGGAAGCTTGGCCATGTTAGGTGGTAGGAAATGAGCATGATATGAAGGTGAGGCAATCACATGCGTCATAAGTACTCATTTCGTGATTGTTTTAAATTTTGTGATATTTGTGGATGAACAACTTTTATGTTTGGGGTTATTTGATGAATGAAAATCAATCCTAGTTTTAGCTAAATTTTTTTCTTAGTTTTCCACTCACATGCTTCATTTTATTTAAGAATTAGCTTCCATTTTAGTTTTCCTTATTTTGTTAATTTATAAGGGATTGATCCAATTCATTAGTTCTCATTAGTGGTTTGATATTTATTCTGTGTGCATCAGTGTAGGAGATAGTGGTCCCACTAACCGACTAGCGGGTCCAAGATTGTTTTAAAATTATGATGACCGGCATGTGCCTACTCACTGACGACCAGCCTGCCGCCATGCACTAATGGTCACTCTAACTCCACCCAATGATGGTCAAACCCCACACACTAATGGCTAGGTAGATATCAAACATTGAAGATCATCTAGGCATCAATCTCTGGTGAAGATCCTGTGTCGTACAGACTAATAAGAGTTTTTCCCAGACATTCATGAATATCCTGCATTTGGTCATTGATGGGATTCCTATGTGCATCCATCAATGCCTAACCACTTATGGCTACACCCATACTATGCTTTTCAATTGAAGAAGATGCCAACTGATGACTTCCATGCACTTGCCAACTATTGATCGCTCTATGATACCAATACAAATACTATACTTGTTGATCGACAAAGACTTTGCACCCCTTCATCACCCTTTGAACTCTAAACCTACAAAACCTACACTCTAATGGGAATGCTAGGTCACAAGACCCATTGTCTTCATCTCACCACTTTCCCTTCACATTTGTGGCAACCGAAACTTAGCCAAAATATGGATGGGGAGAGTTCTAAACCCCAACATTCTCCAATAAATACCTGGACACAACCACCATAAAGAGGGCCACTCCAAATGCCTCCAGGCTACCACAATCCATACACAAGATCTGCCTCCATTTTCCATTGGTGGTTTCCATTGGTTGACAATCCACCAACCAACAAAGATTCTCCCTCTAACAAGGATCCAAAATCTTGATCTCAAAAGAGACATAAACCATAACACCTTCCATCCACAATCAACTCCACCTATTGTTCTCTCATAGCAACAAGTCTAGGCTATAAAGAAGGAGATTGATGACTTCCAATTGACTTTTGGAAAATGTCAATAGGTGTTCTCACTTCTGGTTTGATGCCTCATCTTCAAGTTGAAGAAATACTTCCACACACCACAACTATGTCTTCTTCTTTTTCTATGTTGATGGAAAACTCCTTCTTTTCCCTTGTTAAACTTACTACTATTTCCATGTGGGAGTAGTCCTCTCACTTGGGTGTGGGGAGTATCCCGTTGCATATTTTCCCTCTCTTTGCCACAACTATTTTTGTTTGAACTTTCCTATGTTATGAAACAAACATTTTATGCTTGTAATATTTTTTTAGCAAACTATTTTTGCATGTTAACCAAATCTTAGATGTAGGGAACTTTAATTATGACATAGTAAGAGATTCAATGATAGGTAGCAGTGGTGAAACCCATCTACCCTGGGGTTTCCATCATCTGATAATTAGGCCTTAATCCTGCCTTTTTATTATATTAAGTTTTAGTAAAATCAACAACCAAACTAACGTGTGCGCTAAATACTAGTTCTTTCTTAGTTTCTTTGATTAAATAATTATTAGAATGTTGTCCTTTGGTTTCGATCCTAGACTATAGTATGATAAGATTCATCTACTTGTGGTTGGCATTGTCTTACATTGGTTAAGGTAAAACCTAGGGATTTCATCCCTCTAGAATATGATGTGCAGTTATTATCACATCATATACCACCTAGGCTCCTTTGATATAGTTGATTGAATGTGTCTCTAGATCCCCTAACCACTTCTTGGGATTTATCATTTGCTTTTTTCAATCACTAGAGTGAGTTAGCAATCTTGTGAAGGGTAGGACCTTACAAGATATGATTAAGACCATGTTTGTGGAGTATAATACACCAAAAAACGTTTGTGTCATATCCCTCAATACTTCTTGTTTTGTGCAAACTGGGTTCTCACACATCCATTTCTATAAGAAACCCTATGAATTATAATGTCATAGAACTCCTTATATCATCTTCTCTCATGTTTCTTAATATATTATTTTGTTCTTAATACTAACTATCCTTTAGAAACTTTTGATGTGAAATTATATAAGGCTATCTTTCTTGCTTATAGACTCTCTTGTAGAGAGTTCCATGTTTATGACAATGATTTATCTAAGTAGAAGAGTCAATATATAACGACCCTGCCTCCCGCTAACCCCCACTTAAGGGAGACCAAGAGGTCAGAGTTGTTATCCCAATAAACCAGATCAAAGGTTCGACAATTAATCAGTAATAATTATGAAATTCTACCAACTAAACTGAAATCTAGTATAAAATAAAACATTGCATACATTTTAAAAACTTTGGAAATCTACTTCTATCCACAGCTTTAGTCTATTCTATCTAATCCTCCTTGCACTTTATTTCTTATTTTCACAATGTGTCACTTTACTGTTTGTTCTTTTCAGAGTTGCACCCGAAACATTGACAAACAAAATATCGATCAGCATATAGGAATATGCCGGTATGTGGGAACAACCAAAATTTCACAAATATGGCTAACAATCTAAATATCACAATCAAATTAATTAACAAGCCAAATTACACTTTCAATGTGACATTCTCCACCACTTTTTCCCTAACCCTGAAATATCCTCTTTAGGGTTTCTCTTTTGCCATTGAATTAAGGCCACCTTCTCAATCCTGAGCTTGGTGCCTGGGGTCACCACTGATGGTGCCCATTAGTCATGCAACAAAGACCACCTTCTCAATCCCGAGCTTGGTGTCTGGGGTCACCACTCATGGTGCCCTTGGGTCTTCCCTCCTGGGCTTGACCTTTTGGCATCATCCATCAGGGTGGCATGTAGGTGGGAGAATACACACGTATATTATAATTGTGATAATCATCGTGACTTTATGATTTGTAAGTATGAACATCCAAACTGATAAGTTGCATTCAATGCGATTAATCATCTGGTAAACTTTTGGGAAACTAATGCGATTAACCATAATTAACCACATACTTGATCCAGAGAAACTTGATATCTAAGCAATAATGATGAAGAACAATCAAACAAGAAATCAACAATATCCTAAAATTAATGTGTAACATCCAAGTGTTATGGTTTATCCAAAACATTTTCCAGATAGACTTGCATTCCACCCTCAGCTTTCTAGGCCCACATTAGGGATTTATTAGGGTTTTAGCCTCCATAACACATTTATTACTTCTAGTGCTCTTTTAGTCCACAAACCCTAATTTCAACATTATAGGCACAATTAAAAGTGAATTAAATCTATTATACCTCTTTTACATTAAAACTACCATTTTTATCCTTTTAAGTGATGACACGATCATTAGCCCAATTATCGTCTCAGATTTCTTTCAAATTGATAACTCACATTTCATTATTGTTCAATTCATATATGTACTCTATTTATCAGTAATTCCACCTTTATCTACTAGAAAACCTTAATTACCAAATTAATGGTATTTATCCACAATTAAGAACTTTTATACTCGAAATAGCTTAGAACCATCATATCTCAGCTCTATTCATGAATTTGAACAATTAAAGCCATTAAGAGTCATAATTACTAACATTAGGGTTTCAAGGCTCATTAAAGCATATTCATGTACATAGAACCTTAAATTAATCAAACTATGCATAATCATTATCCTTTTGGATCTAATGTGTCCTTTTATAATCAATAGATTAATGTCAACTTTAAACATTTATATAACCCTTCCCAATTCATTAATTAAACCATTAAAGATAGCATCTTTACATACTTTTTGAATGTAAGAAGAATTAGGCTTCAAATATAATTTATATGTGTTCCTCTCATTCTGAGGATCAATTTTCATGTATAACACTTTGATATACGAGTTACCAATCTTTTTCTACGATTTTTGTAACTTAATTATTTTTAAGCTAATAAGAAGGTGACACATCGACCAATTGAAACCTACTTTATTATCCACGTGGATTAGTTGACTACCTTTTTACCCTCAATCCTTTTCACAGTCTCTGGGGGTAGGGGAGTCTTTTCGCTCTCTATCTTCTTCTACCTCTCATTCTTCTCTGCTTGAACTACGATCGGCTGGGCAGTCAACTTCTTTGTTGACTCCGGGCGTCGGGGCCCCTCAGTAGTCAGAAAAGGGGCTACCACCTCCAAAACTCACCACCAAACTCAAAGGAAGGGCCAATTTATCTGGATGAGAAATGAACAGGGAGATAGGCTAGGTTGTGCGCCAGTGACCATGGAAGGGAAACCAAGGAGGAAGACATGTCAGTTGCTCAATTGCTTGCAGGGGCGATTACTTCGGGTGACACGGAGTAATTTGAAGGATTTTGTGAACTCATGGAGATGGAATTCATATCCTTTTATAGTCTTAGGATATGGCAGTGAAGCTTCTTGAGATTTAGGGGTTTCCTCTTAAGCCCTCCAACGCATGGAAAACTTGGTATGTATGGGTGCAGTTTTCTCCCCAGAATCTAATGGGGTGAATACTAGTTTCGCACATTAACTGTATGGAGAGGAAATTGAATCTACAAGTCTTGTGTTACTGTTCTTCTTTCCTTTCCCTACCCGAGGTAGGTGAGAATGAAGCCACCGTTGGATCTTAGATCCAACAACTGGCATTCCATGCGCCCAAAAAGATATGCAAACAATTGTGACATTTAATATATATTTCCTTGACCCTTTCCACTTTAGGAGATTTTGTAAAAATCATAACTCTTAGACCAATTATCCAATTAATACCAAATTTTAAGGGAAAGTCCATAATGACTTATACCACTTGTGCCAAGTTTGAGACCAAAAATATAAAGGAAATACCCTTTTTGTTCATATGCAAGTCAAGTATCTCTAAGGCACATATTCTGTATTAAAACACCTATTTTCTCTTTCCTCTCTTCCTATTTTCTTTATTTGAATTCCTTTTACCATTAGAAACCATGTGGACTCGAAATATTTTCCAAGATGGAGTCATTATCCATATTTCCATATATTTCTTATATTATTATCGTTATCTCACATTTCTTCTAAATAAATCAATATTTAATTAATCCTTTGTCTTTCTTGTTGCATTATGTTTGCAATTTGGACTCCTTGGAACCCAAGGAACCCAAAAGGCACGAAATCCCCCTTTGGGAATATTCCTTTGCCTTCTAGAGGCTTCTACCACTTTCTTTTTCCATTTCATAATTATTCATTTACTAATTGAATTTCCTTTTTCTTTTCCTTGTTATTGGGCCCAATAGCCAATGAGGCCCAAGAAACAACCAAGCAAGGCTATTTACAAACAAAATTCATTCATTCAATCAAACGACATCATTATTTGTTCATTTATCTTTATTAAAATAAATTTCATTTCTCATCGAAAGAACCCAAAATTGGGGTTGTAACATCCTTCCCCTCTTATAGGAATTTTGCCCTCAAAATTACCTCAAACATACAAACAAATAGGATAAGACTTCCTCATGTCCATCATGGCTCCCATGTGGTTTTACTCTCTCCCTAGTGCCTCCTAAGAACCTTCATCATCTCATATTCTTGCATCTGAGTTCTTTCTTACCTTGGTACTTCGTACCCTCATAGGTGACTGAGGACATTTCAGCTTATCTCAAAGCTAACTGGGTTCATGGCTCAGCACATGGCTTGGGTACCTCACATAGTGCTCTAGATCAGACTCGTGGAACACATCACATTATCCTAAGGGGTAAGAATAAACATAACCATCTCCACAAATCCATCTCAAAAGACCCATATATCGGGGACTCAGCTTTCTCATCTATATCTTAGAGGGGTCGGATTTTCACATCGCATATTCTCCCACAGTGAACTGCATGTCAGTCTGCTTTGCATCAACTCATGACTCATGTCTCCCCTGAGCTTTCTCAGCTATCACATGATCAAACAACTTCATCTGCACACATTTTGGTCCTTTTCTGACCTTTGCGAGGTCCCTTCACCAACATCATTTTAATGAAGTGGTGACCGACACAACCTCCCTTACAGAGCTTCTTTACACCCCGATAATAGTTATGGTGGTTATCATCACATCTCTCATAGGGAAAGAACTGCTCCCCATGTATCACCCTAAATGAGCGCACATTCTCTCATCAGACCCTCTTGTCTGAATCATACTAACCATTAGTTAGGGGTGATAAGTTGTACTCACATTGAGTTCTTCATGTATCTACTTCCACTTTATGGAAGTGAATCTTTAGGTCATATTCAAGAACTTTTAAACTTGCATCTTGGTGTAGTTGAACCATCTCTCTTACTTTTAGATTATGTCATCTAGGTAAGGTGACCTACCATAACCCATATTGCATCTTGACCTTCCTTCATCCAGGGGAGACTTACCACGACATCCTCAATGATGAACTCCCATTCCCTCTCAAGGATTTTTTATCCTTTGTATCAACTTACTGGGTTACTGGTGTTCGTCCTTCACCTCCTGACATGCATGGAGACAAGCACATGCAACTTCATATTAGGCATCCAAAGTACTATTGAAACTTACCATCTTAGTAGTACCATGGTGTATGGTGTCTTAAAATCATGACCTCATGTATGTCATGATTCCTCAGGGTCGATTCCTCAGAAACCCTAAAACACTCTAGTCATGAGTTTCATCACCTTCTTTTCCAAAGAAGCAGATCTGAGGTTCTACAACCATCCTTCTATCACATCAAGGCCTAGGCTGGCTAACCAAACAACTACTAACTTGATAAAAAAATCTCATTACAACTTCTTTTCCAAACTTAGGGTTAACCTAACAACCTCTTCCAGCCTTTCCACTAGCTAAACTAGGTAGTTGTATTTCAACCAGAGAATCCATTACTACATTTCATCTTTAGGTGCTAGGTAACAGTGAAGACATACACCTCCCTGTATTCCACTTATCATCTCATCTCAGACTCTAAGCCTATATTCATCAAGGGAACTCAGAGCTCATTCTCTTGGTTATATAACTCTACCTTGTATAGTTTATAAGTTCCACATAACTCATGATAAAAACATCCTCATAAGATGACTACCTTAGTTCTCTTGGTGTTTGTTCAACATCCACACATCATACACTCGACAAGGGTACTTTATTACCTCTATCCTCATACCTCATAGCAACGTTTCCACTCACATCATCTTTATCCCTGGTGTATGGTATGCATACTGTCCTATCTCTCACTCCCATAACAATAGGAAATAAGCATTTGGCGTCCGTCCAAACACAAATTTCTTCCTATTCTGAGAGTAGAGATGGTGCATCCCACATTTCCGTACACCTTCAAATTTAAGTCGAAACATTCCACATATGTCTCTACATCATGATTCTCTTGATATCAAAGTTACTTCCATGGAAAACTGATCTCGAACCTACTTCGGTCCAGACATAATCCTTGGTCATCTCCTCTAGGTTTGTAGGGTGCCAACACTTTTGGGGTCATCCCTCTTCCCTTATGCATCCAGAGAGTGCCCTCCTCATCTGACCTTTGGGTCCCATGAGTTCATGAAGGTGATCAATCTCCTAACCCATGGCCCTCAGACAATGATAGTTGTTACCTCCCGACCCTATGGTCATGTGCAACTAGGGAATTAGGCAACTCCTACTTCCATCGGTCTTATCCCTACCTGACCCTAGGATAGACTTAGGATTCTAATATAGTACATGTCCAACTTAGAACCTTACCCAAGTCTCCATCATCTCTCTCGACATTCAAGGGCTGACTTTCATCCTTTCATAGGGGTCATGGCGACCTTCCTACCTTGGTCAGGCCCCATACCAATTACTTCCATGGTAACACATCCACATGCACTTAGAGATGGTTATCTGTGGGTCTATAGGTTCATTCTCATACTATGTACTTTTCACTTAGCTTCTCAAGATCCTATGTGACCTCTTTAGGTTACCTCAAAACCAACAAAACTGGTATACACCCTACAAAAGGGTCCCTCTCCCAGGATGGGAGTGAACTATCTCTTAATAGATACAAAGGTCACAAACGTCCTTATGTCTAGGGTTTACATCAACATGAGCATGCTTAACCCATCAAGCTACTAAGGCACAAGCAGACCACCTACTAAACCATGCTGGGTCATACTTGTTCTCATTCCTCAACATTGGACCAAAAACATACATGCCCATGTCACCAACTTAGATGTGAGGGGCTCATCAAATATACCTTAATCTATAGGGGTTTCCATTTCCTCTAAACATGAGGAGTGCCATGCTCGAATCTATAGAACTCAAATCTCATCATGAGCATCCGGTACACCACTTCCCCTCTTAGGCCTAGGAACCCTAGGTTCACCTCTTTATGCGACATCTATCCAACTGCATGCTCAACCTTTGAACTACGAACCAAGCATGTACAAGGTATAGCATGCACTTCCTATTATCATTCCACTTGAACAACGCTTCAGAGTGGAGTTCTCCTCAAGGCAACCAACTAGGTGTAAGGCTTCACAACTTGTTACTAAACCTCTTCAGGGTCTAAAGAACTCTTCTTCCTAACCCTAGAAGGTAAACACCTATACCATAGGCGCATAGGTACCAACAGCCTCATCTTCTTTCTAGGGTTTGGTTTCTCTAAAGGAAACCAAGATACCATCAGCCTCCAGGGATCATGCATGAGGCAACTACAACCATCCACTTAGGTCGCATCATCCTCAACTCCCCACTATTCCTCATATCTTGGAGTCTAAGCTTCCAACCTTCCTACTTGGATCCTGCTCTCTCTCTCTCTAGAGATAACCCTACAAAAGCCTTACTAGTAGAGGTCCTCTCTCCATGAAGGTGGACCAAGATCACAAGCATACCCCTACATGGGTGAATCCTATGTTCAAACTTATGCTCAAGATTATCCCTAGCTCTTTATGCTTATCTCATAAGCTATCCATCACACCCTTCTGGCCTCAGTTTTAACCTACTGCCAGCACTACTAACATTCCCTGGGTGCATGTTATGCCCTACTTGTATAAGACCATAGGGTTTCTATAAGTTCTTCTCTAACCTCATCAATGAAGGAGTTATCCTTCATCCTAATGTGTACGACCCTTCACAGGGTTGGATCGCCAAGGTACTAGGTCATCCAACCTCACATGGCTCATATCGCCATGGGTATCCAAACTAAAAGCATGTCCACTCACACACATGGTCTACCATGACATCTAGCTCATTGTGTCATCTCTCTCTCTAACCTTCACTTAGAATTAGGGTTAGCATCATCCTCAGAGGATGTGCCAGGTCTGTACTTATAATGGAGGTCTCTACCTCCAAGACTAACTCTCTCTACTCATCCTCCTGGCAAGAAGGTCTAGCCTCAGGTCTCTCCTGAGGGAATGAAAACATATGTCATATGACCTAAGCATGCAACTATTCTTTAGTTTATGCTTAAACTATTAAGCTTATGTCCATGACATCTTATATACATGCTTTTCATTAATTCAGTGGATGATTCCTTAAACGTTATCAACTTTACCCATACCTCGAGAGGGTTAGGAAGAGAGAGAAAACCTAATCCTTAATAGAATTTGAGTTGAGAAGGGATGAACAAGATGAGAGAGTCCTAAAGGTATCTTATTTCAAGTCAAATCCTGAGACATTGGCCAAACAGTCACACAAATCTGGGAGTCATCGTATTCCGATTAGTGGTGTGGAGGAAAATATTGCCAGCCCCCAGACGTGATCCTTTTCTAGACACCTTTGTCTTTCAGAAAATTGTGACACTTGGGCCCAATGTCCATGGCTCTAGTAGAGTTTCAGGAATGATGACTGGCCCCACTGACCACTACTAGCCTTAACTGTGTGCTTTTTCATCACTCACGTGCAAGCCGGGGTCAACTTCCCGACTGGTCACCCATCCTAGTACTACTCCAAGCTAAGCACGCTTAACTATGGAGTTCTTTAGTGATGGGATCCCGAAAAAGGAGGTGCACCTTGCTGAAATGGGTAGTCCAATCATTCCTTTTAAGATAATCTTATCCAAGGTTTCAAATCCTAGGACGTTACAATCTCCCCCACTTAGACTCTTGATGTCCTCGTCAAGGCTCAACTATATGGACTCATAATCATCCCCATTTTAGTTCTGACCCAAATGGCCCATGCACACCCAACTCCCGATCACGGCTACCAACGCAAGGGTGGCTCCATCAACTTAGATAGCTCTTTCCGACATGCCTGGACACTACCCGTGCATGGGTGGCTCCATCAACTTGGATAGCCCTTTCCAACATGCGTGGACCACATGGATCAAAGACTGGCATGCCACAGGCCCATGTGGGCCCCACCTAGTGGAGGGGAATTGGCTCTAATACCATTTCTAATGACCCCTCCTGCTAGTAACCCCCAATTAAGGGAGACTAAGAGGTTAGAGCCTGTGACAACCTCAATTTTCTCTCTCCTCTATTGTACTACTCTTCTCTCATCAATTATCTCTTACTCAATTTATATTAGTTTCATAATTGGATAGTTGTGATGTTCCTTTTTGGCCACTACGAGGGTCAATTTCACAATGTGGGGTGCTATTTTGCACTTTTGAACTAAAGAATCATGCTATATCATCACCGTAAATTGAACCATTTATATATGATATTCATACTTTATAAATGTATTTCATGTTATCGATGATTCAATTGTTTTTACAACAACTCAAGAATCACCACAATCGGACCTCCCTAGCTCTAGATATGATGTTTTGAAGATTTTATGTGTTAGTGTTTTTCTTTATGTCGTATTGGGCTGATTTTGGCCACTATGGGCCTGAGTTGAATTTGGGGCCCATCCTCTTGCTCCCCCTCCCCTTTCCCCTTCAGGAAAGCAACGAACAGTAGTAAATGCTCTCCTTCTTCCCTTCCAAACTGGGTAACAGAGGCGGCTGCTAACCCTCTACGTCCCTCATTTAAACCCAAAACCTAGAGTCTTTTTATACCCCTTGAGTTCAAAACCTAGCCGCCCCTAGATTTTGCCCTCCTCTTCCCTGCCCCCCTCAGATGCATGTGGCGGCACCCAGTGGGCTACCCACTCAACCCTTCCCTCCTTGCCCCCTTGAGAGGTGCGGCGACCATGGCGTTTTGCATCAGGTGCACGAACGCCTTGACTGGGCCCCTAGCATTGTCGAACAAACTTATTTCGGTCAGCTGGAGCTTGCTCGATCGTCAGGGAGATGGGGAGCAGCTTCCCCTATTTTCACTCTATTCCCACAGACAGGAAACAGAGGCCGCGTGAAACACGATCGTGGGAGTCCGGCCAACAGTAGGTAGGGTCTCGGGACCCTCGACAGCAGTGGGTGGCGCCTCCTGGCGGTTCGTGATTGGGAGGGACTATCTAACAGAGTGACTCGAAGCGGTGGCCAGCGGTGAAGGTCAAACAAACCAGCCAAGGTGCGGTGATGAGCGAACCTGATTGTGGCTGTCGATTCCTGATCCAAGGATCCGTGTCCCAATGGAAATACATGGATGTGTCACATGTCTTATCTTTATAGTTTTTCATATTGGTCTTCAAAAAATGATATCTTGCTAATTCCTTGGCCAAAAATGTTGAACCAATATACCAAATTGATCAGCTCGACGAGACCTACCAATTGGGTATGGTTCCAGGTCCTAATTCTAATGTTTACTCCCTTAATTTCTGGAAAATGATAATTTTATCCATGTTCAGTACTTTCAATGCATCTAGGTGATAAAACTTGAACCTTTAATGATCATCTATCTTCCTAATCATGAAATCAGAATCTTTTATACATATTTGATCTATAGGAGGGTCCTTATCACCCCTATTGCTTAAGAATTACTCCCATTTGTACTATGTGACTTGTCCTTGGACTTTAATGTATGATCTTGATCAAAGTTGCTATATTTCTTGAATAAGATTCATGTATCTATGTCTTGCTAATCTAATCTTGCATCTTGTCTGAATCTCATGTCTTGATGATCTGAGACCTTAGTTTCTCTATTGTGAGTCTTTTGACCCTAGAATGCATGTAAATGCCTTAAACCTTGATATGATCATAGAAAGTGCATGGAACATCATAATGGCATGAAACTTGAACCACACCCACATGATGGACTCTAATTCAGTATAATGTCATCAAATGTAGTAATAAGCAACTGGTAACCTAACTTGGCCAAAACCCTTAACTGCACCTAATTAGGATTAATGATAAGAATCTAATGTGTATATGCAATTTTGTTCTTAATCAGGTTTGGCATGTGGCTAGATGGTGAAGGGTATGTTAGGTTATGAAATCTCTGAATCAGGTATGGGCCTTATCTAGTTATATGACTATCACTTTCTTGCTTGAAAAGACATATATTGTATGCTTGTTTATTTACTTGCTCAAATATTGTCATGTAGTATTTCCATGTCTTACTTGATGTTTGCCTCGTCAGTTTTATAACTTGAACACATATTTAGATAGAACTTCATTCTAATATTGTTGATAAAGGGTTAACTCTTGGCTACGTCCATGAGGTCCCTCTCGTATAAAAGGGTTAGCTAAGCTTGAGCACCCTTACGGACCCTTCTGAAAGGAAGATGGACAAAGGCCTTAAACATGCTTGATATTGTTGGTATAATGGAGTGAAATGATATAAAATATGGTTTCACATTTGTTAAACAATTAACATTTTATTCTTGTTCATTTAGTCTTGAAATCTTTTCTAAATTATGCAAAGCCTATACATATATGTATCTTTCTGCCCCATACTCAACACCTCATGTGTTGACCCATTTCTCGTATTTTGTTTTTAGGTTCAGAGGTGGCTAGAAGGTTGATGGGCTTGGTGAGGTATGCTAGGTGTGCTTATTGTAAGATCCCGATATAGTATACATGAGCAGACTTGTACAAAGTGACTCTTGAATATGTAATTCAAATCGTGTAATATAATGATGTTGCTTAATATATCTTGTTGATTGTTGAGATTATGTTGGTGCTTGTATCTTGTTATTTGTTCATGTGTGCTAAGCTTCACGCTTCCGCATGTCGCCTTTGATATCCCTTTGGTTCATGGGACTAGGATTCCGGTTTCGTGACAGAGACGTTATCCCAATTTCCAGATCAAAGGTTCGACAAATAATCTATAATAGTTATCAAATTCTACTAAACTAAACTAAAAGGCTGTAATAAAAAATAACTTTGCATACCTTTTTCAAAAACTTGGACGTCTACTTCTATCCACATCCAGAGTCTATTCTAACTAATCCTCCTTTGCATTTTAATTTTCATTTAATTCAACATATGCCACTTTATTGTTTGTTCTTTTCGCTTGTACCTAAAACACCGACAAACAAAATGTCGGTCAGCATAAATGAATTATGCTGGTATGTGGGGGAAACAATAATTGTGCAATTAATTGTAACAATATATTGTAGTCAAATATGATTTAACAAACAACTTTATGTTTTCAACATAACTGCTCAACCCTTACATACCCTAACCTCTGCTCTGTTCCTGCAGTGGCCCTGGATGCTACCTTTCTTATGGTAGATCCCCATTTAACCCCTCATTATCCTACCTAACAGGTGAATCTGTTTCTAGGGTTGAGTCACATGGCACTACCCATAGGTAGCCCACTCCTTAACTCACGGTGTGCTAAAGAGTTGCATGGCACTACACGTAGGTAGCCCAATCCCTAACTCTTGATAGCCTAGTCCTTGCTCTAGGTTACCCTTTTTAGCATTTGCAAAGCCACAGAGGAGGACCAGGATCTGAGCCATTCATGTATGCATACTTATGGTGATAGTCATAGTCACTTTATAGTTGCATGAAATAAAAGTCATCTAAGCAGTTATTTTCAGGCAACTTATAAGACAACCGGGAATCGCCGTGAAACTAAAGTAATTATCCATAAGTGTAACCACATACCTATCAGGATGATTTGAGATAGAATAATCCAATCAAGAAATCCAAATAGGCAAGCAAGTACATTATGATATCCTAAAATATGCATACAATTTCCTATTATTAATCATGCCATCAAGATCTACTAAACCTAGCTCGTTTCCTTGGGTTTCTAGTCCACTTTTAGGATTTTCATTGCAATTAGGGTTTCACTTCATTTTTTACTATTTTAAACCCTAATTTTATACAATTATTCTCAAACCCTAATTATCTCATCTATTCTTCACAAAAGATATTAAGGTTATCCTTTAACAACATATAACCTTATTTTCAGATTAAAGGCACAATTAGCCATCAATTAAGTCCATTAAGCCTTTTTAACATCAAAGCTACCATTTTTATCCTTTTTAATATATGACAAGATCATTATGCTCATTTATCATCAATTCATAATTCATTACGGTCTAATTCATATACAAACTCTATTTGCCATTAATTCTACCTTTATCCATTACAAAACCCTAATTTCCATATTAAGGGTATTTATTCACAATGAGGAATCTTTATACTCAAAATAGCTTAGAGTCATCATATCTTAGTTTTATTCACGATTTTGAATAATTAAAACCATTAAGAGTCACATTTACTAATATTAGGGTTTCAAGGCCCATTAAAGCATATTTATGCACATGAAACTCTAAATTAAACCAATTACGTGAAAAGTTCATCCTTTTTTATCTTAATGTATCTTTTCATGATTAACAGGCTAATATCAACTTTAATCATCCATTAAACTCTACTAATTACATTAATAATCTCAAAATAGGGTTTCTTAATCTTTAATTCATTAAAGTTGATAACTTACTCTACTTTTCGAATAGCAAGAGGAATTAGCCTCTAAAACCATTCTTAATAATTTCCTCTTGTTTTTCTAAACAATTTTCATATTTTATGCGTTTCCATCTGAGCTACCGATATTTAAATATGATTTTTGCAAGATATTACTTACCAGAGCGAATCAGAGGGCGCCATGTGTCCCTTCCATGCAACGTGACTCGGCTATCTTGAAAACATTTCTAAAAGACCCTTATGCCCTTGGTTAAGTGATTTCTCCTTTAGCTCGCGGAGGGCATTTCCATCCAACGCAACTCCACGGCTCTAGTAGAGTTTCAGGAATGATGACTGGCCCCACTGACCACCACTAGCCTTAACTATGCACTTTTTCCTCACTCACGCGCAAGCCGGGGTCAACTTCCCGACTGGTCGCCCATCCTAGTACTACTCCAAGCTGAGCATGCTTGACTATGGAGTTCTTTAGTGATGGGCTCCCGGAAAAAGAGATGCACCTTGGTGATATGGGTAGTCCAATCATTCCTTTTAAGATCATCATATCCAAGGTCTCAAATCCTAGGACGTTAAAAAAATCCACTAATAACTCCCTCAGTTCTATGTAATTTATAAAATTTAATAATTATTAAAGATTAAATGAGGAACCTATGCTCTGATACCAAATGTAACGACCCCACCTCCCGGTAACCCCCACTTAAGGGAGACCAAGAGGTCAGAGTCGTTATCCCAATAAACTAGATGAAAGGTTTGATAATTAATCAGTAATAATTATGAAATTCTACCAACTAAATTCAAATCTGGTATAAAATAAAACATTGCATACCTTTTAAAAACTTTGGAAATCTACGTCTGTCCACAACTTGAGTCTATTCTATCTAATACTCCTTGCACTTTATTTCTTGTTTTCACAATGTGTCACTTTACTATTTGTTCTTTTCAGAGTTGCACCTAAAACAGTACCAAATAAAACATCGGTCAGCATATAGGAATATGCCGGTATGTGGGGACAACCAAAATTTCACAAATATGGCTAACAATCTAAATATCACAATCAAATTAATTTCAATGTGACATTCTCCACCGCTTTTGCCCTAACCCTAGAATACCCTCTTTAGGGTTTCTCTTTTGCCATTGACTTAAGGCCACCTTATGAATCCCGAGCTTGGTTCCTGGGGTCACCACTCATGGAGCCCATTAGTCACGCAACAAAGACCACCTTCTCAATCCCTAGCATGGTGTCTGAGGTCAGCACTCATGGTGCCCATAGGTCTTCCCTCTTGGGCTTGACCTCTTAGCATCATCCATCAGGGTGGCATGTAGGTGCGAGAATACACACTTATATTATAATTGTGATAATCATAGTGACTTTATGATTTGCAAGTATGAACATCCAAGCTGATAGGTTGCATTCAATGTGATTAATAATCCGGAAAACTTTCGGGAAACTAATGCGATTAACCATAATTAACCACATACCTGATCTAGAGCAACTTGATGTCCAAGCAATAATGATACATAATAGTCAAACAAGCAATCAACAATATCATGAAATTAATGTGTAACATCCAAGTGTTATAGTTTATCCAAAACATTCTCCAGATAGACTTGCATTCCACCCTCATCTTTCTAGGCCCACTTTAGGGCTTTATTAGGGTTTTAGCCTCCATAACACATTTATTACTTCTAGTGCTCTTTTAGTCCACAAACCCTAATTTCAACATCATAGGCGCAATTAAAAGTCAATTAAGTCTATTATACATCTTTTACATTAAAACTACCATTTTTATCCTTTTTAGTCATGACACAACCATTAGGCCCAATTATCATCTCAAATTTCTTTCAAATTGATAACTCATATTTCATTATTGTTCAATTCATATATGAACTCTATTTATCATTTATTCCACCTTTATGTACTAGAAAACCTTAATTACTAAATTAATGGTAATTATCCACAATTAAGAACTTTTATACTCAAAATAGCTTAGAACCATCATATCTCAGCTTTATTCATGAATTTGAACAATTAAAGCCATTAAGAGTCAGAATTACTAACATTAGGTTTTCAAGGCTCATTAAAGCATATTCATGTACATAGAACCTTAAATTAATCAAACTATGTATAACAATTATCCTTTTGGATCTAATGTGCCCTTTTATAATCAATAGGTTAATGTCAACTTTTAACATATATATAACCCTTCCCAATTCATTAATTAAACCATTAAAGATATCATCTTTACATAATTTTTGAATTTCAAGCAGAATTAGGCTTCAAATATTATTTATATGTGTTCCTTTCGTTCCGAGGATCAATTTTCATGTATAACACTTTGATATACGAGTTACCAATCTTTTTCTATGATTTTTGTAACTTAATTATTTTTAAGCCAATAAGAAGGTGACACATCGACCAATTGAAACCTACTTTATTATCCAAGAAGGTTAGTTGATTACCTTTTTACCCTCGATCCTTTTCACAGTTGCCAGGGGTAGGGGATTTTTTCGCTCTCTATCTTCTTCTACCTCCCGTTCTTCTCTTCTTGAACTGCGGTCGACTGGGCAGTCAACTTCTTCATTAACTCTGGGAGTCGGGGCCCATCAGTAGTCGAAAAAGGGGCTACTGCCTCCGAACCTCGCCGCTGAACTAAAAGGAAGGGCCTATTTATCTGGATGAGCAATGAACAGGGAGATAGGCCAGGCTGTGCACCTGCGGCCATGGAAGGGAAACCAAGGAGGAAGACATGTCAGTTGCTCAATTGCTTGCAGGGGCGACTACTTCGGGTGACACGGAGTAATTTGAAGGATTTTGTGAACTCATGGAGATGGAATTCATATCCTTTTATAGTCTTAGGATATGGCAGTGAAGCTTCTCGAGATTTAGGGGTTTCCTCTTAAGCCCTCCAACGCATGGAAAACTTGGTATGTATGGGTGCAGTTTTCTCCCCAGAATCTAATGGGGTGAATACTAGTTTCGCACATTAACTGTATGGAGAGGAAATTGAATCTACAAGTCTTGTGTTACTGTTCTTCTTTCCTTTTCCTACCCGAGGTAGGTGAGAATGAAGCCACCGTTGGATCTTAGATCCAACAACTGGCATGCCATGCGCCCAAAAAGATATGCAAACAATTGTGACATTTAATATATATTTCCTTGACCCTTTCCACTTTAGGAGATTTTGTAAAAATCATAACTCTCAGACCAATTATCCAATTAATACCAAATTTTAAGGGAAAGTCCATAATGACTTAAACCACTGATTGAGACCAAAAATCGAAAGGAAAAACCATTTTTGTTCATATGCAAGTCAAGTACCTATAAGGCACATATTCTGTATTAAAACACCTATTTTCTCTTTCATCTCTTTCTATTTTCTTTATTTGAATTCATTTTACCATTAGAAACCATGTGGACTCGAAATATTTTCCAATATGGAGTCATTATCCATATTTCCACATATTTCTTGTATTATTATCATTATCTCACATTTCTTCTAAATAAATCAATATTTAATTAATCCTTTCTCTTGCTTGTTGCATTATCTTTGCAATTTGGACTCCTTAGAACCCAAGGAACCCAAAAGGCACGAAATCCCCCTTTGAAGAATATTCCTTTTCCATCTAGAAGCTTCTAACTCTTTGTTTTCTCCATTTCTTAATTATTCATTTACTAATTGAATTTCCTTTTTCTTTTCCTTGTTATTGGGCCCAATAGCCAATAAGGCCCACGAAACAACCAAGCAAGGATATTTACAAACGAAATTCATGCATTCAATCAAATGACTTCATTATTTGTTCATTTATCTTTATTAAAAGAAATTACATTTCTCATCAAAAGAAACCAAAATTGGGGTTGTAACACTATAAATGTAAAATTTACTAGGAGTAACCCCTCTCTGTGCAAGACTATTGTCTGTGATTATGTGCTAGGTAAAGTTATTCCTAAACTAAAAGACTATCCATCACCAACAAAGAGAAAGAAGTAGCGGCATTTCAAGATGACTGAGAGGCAGGATCCATAGATGAAGAAAAAAGAAGGAACCAATTTCCCATTTTACAAAGGATCATCTAAGAGTTTAATTATAGGTGATCTATTTGATAAATAAAAGGAACAAATTCAAATACCAAATATAAATATGACAACCATGCCTTCATATCTCATTTAGAGCTAACCCCATAGTGACGTACTTGGTCTACTAAAGCCTTTCTCAAGCAGCTCTTGCAACTATTTCTTCAACTTTGACATCTTAGCTGGTGTCATTCTATACAATGTCTAAGCTATTGGTTGCATGCCTAGAACTAGATTAATCTCAAAATAAATCACTCTAATTGGGGGAACACCTAGGAATTCATCTTGAAACATGTCCTCAAACTCACAGGCAGTTGTAACCTCCTGGATACTTAGACTCATCACCTTGGTATCCACCACATGCGCCAAGAACGCATCACATACCTACCTCTTAAACTTCTCTACCACCTTCTCCAACACCAAACATGTTTGAAGAATCTTCCTATCTCCTTGGAAAACCCACAAAACATCACTATTTTGGAACCGCAATCCAAGACCACTCGATACTTCTCCAAGGTATCCATTCCAAGGATCACATCAAATCCATGCATGCCAACTGTCAATCGAAACAGATATAAAGCAAGAAGAAGACAAATAAGAATGAAATAACTCCATTTTATATGTCACAACTCGTGGGTTGACCACTCCTTCCGGATGACTCATCACATAGAATTGAGTCATTGCCTATTGTCTCCCCCTTCCTCTATTGACTTGTCCAAAAGAACCAACATGTGACACCTATCCATGTCTTCTGCCACTACCACTATTGAACTTTTGTCTCTGTTGTGACCCTTTTTGACTATCTCATATTTTGGGTCATCTCCTCATCTCTCACAGGGCAATATGATCTTGTATGCATGGCTTATCCCACACTGCATGTCCTGCTCTCGTACCATGGCCTAGATGACCCTATCATCGATAGTGATGCAACACTATGGGCTCCTTCTGATGGAAAAGTATGGCCTCTTCCTCTGCTTGGCGACCACTAAGACTGACTTGCTAATATCTACTATGGCAGAGGCACTAAAAACCTAGGCTTATTAAATCCTCTAACAACTATCCTTAATATTGATAAGGCCTCTTCTTAGCTTTTGTCTCATGTTTATCCACCATTGATTGTTCCACCCTCCTGACCGACTCCATAAACGTGGCAAACTTCTCTTATTCTCTAGGGATGACACTAGAGTCATCAAATCTATACTCAAACCTTTCTCAAACTGTCTGATCCTCTCTTTGTCTGTCACTGTCATATGCATAGAAAACCTTAGAACTCCATGAACTTATCTTCATACTCATTGAACGTCATATATCCCTATCATATCTTCTCAAACCGGTTGATCTTCTCATCTAGACAGGTCTTCAGAAAGTACCGATCCACAAACTCTCATCAGAATTCTTCCCAGTTGATCACGACACCAGCCCCTTTCTCCTCATAAATGGCCAACACTCCCTTTTAAAAGATACACTCTGTGCCTCACCTTATCCTCTTTAGGGATGTTGAGGATCTTGAAGGCCTTCTCTAGCTCGATCAACCACATATCTGCATCTATCAGGTATATCATACATGCGTACTCCACCGCTTGTGAGAAGGTAATAAATATTTGGAAGAACCTCCCCATTAATTATGAATGATGGGAAGCTAAAGAGTCCAGGATCAACATTATGTAAGACTAATTTTAGTACATATGGTCTCAAGAGCATGCTGAACTGATCTATACAAACATAAAAATTCACTGGACCTTCAAAATCTATTCCAAAATAATTATTGTAGGTATTAAGAATGAAGGGAGAGAGAATGAAATAAATACAAGTGAAGGTAAATATTGATAGTGTTTCCATCTCACAAGGATGGATCTCTACTATCTAGTAAGTTGAACTTTAGTATTTGTTACCTTAAGAATCACCTCATATTCCACCATAGTATATTATACAAAGAAGCCTCTCTTTTCAGATTAAGGGATAACTAGCTTCCCTTTTCTAGGAAAGAGATAAAACAAAATCTTACAAGGGACTAACCTCTATTAACATGGGCCAAATACCCTTTACCTTCACCTTCCTTTCCCAAGCAATAGCTTCAAATCAACACTTTGGAGAGAAAGATCAAAAGAAGGTTGGAAAACTTTACATGAAACAAATAGGGCTAGCTTTCCATCCTTATTCCAATATACCTCATCTAAAGGTAATGGATATGAATGGAAAATGTCCATTATTGGTAGCACATGTGACGAGTTATATGAGGCATGTGAGGTAATCCTTTAAAATCTAACAAAAGATTCTCTAGTTGATTTGTTTCTTTCTATTCATCCCTCCTATGGTAGATGCAAGTTTAAGAAATATAAATTTGCAAGAATTCTTGATGACTTGTATAAGAAAATAGAGGAGTATGAACATGGTAAACTTACCTATTATAGAATAACATATGAGCTTTCAGAACTCAACCTAGATTTACAGCTGAAATACAATACTTATAAAATATACAATAACATCTACCTTAGGAAAGAAAATGATCATAAAGACAAAAATAGACTCTATACTGATGACTTTAACATACTTAAAATTGAAAATACTACATATATTTCTAAGGTCAATGATATAGATTTCAAGCCTATTGTGACAAAGTGAAATTTAGAATTGATATGAACTAATTCCAATTTCACCCTGCTTATGCTCACTCATGGTCCCAAATTATTTTTCTTATCTTCATAATCAATGTTGAGACTGAAATTCAAAATATGGTGATTGATGTGATTTTTATATGCTTTGTAACACCTCAAATTTGATAAATTTGTCACTTTGTCCAAAGAAGAAAATTGGTCAATCAAACTTAATCTTTTTGTTCTCAAACTTTTTCAAAATATTCTCCACATTTTTTTGAATATATGGTCTAAATTTCATTGCAATTCGACATTCCTACTGATTACTATGATTTCTTGAAGTTAATGGGTTAAAAACCCCTTTATTTGCTCTTTTATTGGCTATTCCAAGTCAGCGATTCATGGGTTTCTTGAAGGGAGGGACCCTGACCCTCAGATCAGGCTCCCATGGATTAGGGAGCTAATCGAGTGGTCAGGGAGTCATCTCCTACCTCCCACTAATTGCGGGGAGGAGACAAAATGGCCTTAATGGCCATTGTCCCGCTCACGACCATGGTTTGAAAATCTAAGTGAATGGAAATATTCCTCTTGCGATTTCAAACACAACTAGCCCTATTTTGACCATCGTTCGGGCTCTGTTGTGCCGCCAAAAGACATCCCTTGCTCTACCATCTCACTCTGGTGGCCATGGCCACCAACTCAACTCTCTTAACCCTAAACCTACCCCCAAATGCTATAGAAACCTCTCCATATGACTCCCCCATCATTCCATAGGGATTTCCCCCATCTTCCATGCTCTCATTTGGCCACAAACACCTTGATTTCTCTTTGTTGTTCTTTTCTTCCAGAACAACGCCGCTGCACATGCCCCTTTGGGCATCTCGCAACTGCGCGCCTGCCCCCAAATCAAGGACCCCCTCTCCTTCGCGAGATCCGAACGAGCGTGACTAGTACTTCCCCAGCCTCCCTCGGTCACTACTGCTCCCAAAGCCCCCTTTTTCCAGCAAGGTCCTCTACCTTGGTTGCAGGCTCACGTGAGTTCTGGACGAAGAGGACAAAGTCTCCAGACCACCATCCTAGACAGGGATTTGAACCGGCCCAAAAGACCAGCGAACCACTGATTGAACCAGAAAAATCGAGATCGAACCAAAGTATCTCAACCAGCAAGCCACCTTGCTCATGTGGCTTCATCTAGACCCTTGTTCATCATCTAACGACCAACATTTTTCGTGAAATAAGGTATTTATCTCGCTCTTTGGAAATTATTCATTTAAATGCCTAGATCTCATTTTAATAATAGAAAATGCATCCATATTCCAAAAATGATGAACAAATAGTCTATCTTGATTAGAAAAATCCAATTAATCATTTAAAAATACTTTTGAAATATGATTCCAAACAATTCTCACTGATATGTCTAAATCTTGATCTATTGCTTATGTAATTGGTCTAAATGACTCTATTTGTTGTTAATCTTGACTTAACACTAAAAACCCTAATTCTTGACTCTAATGTTCATACTAAGACTCTAAAATAATAATTGACCCATTAATGATCTAGATTTATATTTGTTGACTTGATTTAATCTTGAACATGATGATGACATCTTAATAATATGATTGATCTAAATCTTGTGGCATATCTTGATCTATTGACCTAAAAGTTGATCCCTGATTTACTCTTAATATTAATTGAAACTTGATCTAATCTTGAATACCCATGATACTAAGTATCATGATGATGATCTTTCTTGATTGTATTGATGATATTTTTATATATCTCTTGACTTTATACTTAGCTACTTACTTGGATGAGCTACTGTTCCCTATGATTAGTCTTCCATTTTCCTATACTATATTTTGAAAAACATGAAAACATAAATTGTATGCCCATTATGACTGCTCGTATATTGATAATGATGATGATATTGATAATAGTGATAATGTTGATATTGAGTGCAACAACCCCCTCATTTGGAGGTGGGACTTGTACATTGGCCTCCTATGTTCCTATGATGAGAAGCAGCCTAGTAAACTTCCCCATCGTGTTGGGGTAATAGAGTCACACAAAATATATAGGCATGCTTATTTGATTACAACATATTGGGAACTCATAATAAAAATTGAATCGTTGAATAACAAATATTTTATCGAATGATATTGGTTTTGGAAATCATTTGTTATTCTTTTGAAATATAAGTCCTGCCAAGTATACTAGTTTTCTTATAAACTGTTTTACTTGATTTTGATAGTGTACCGTGTGATTGCATGATTGTGTCTTGATTTTCTTGATTTTAGGCAATACAAATGGAACACTGAATAAGATTGATTCCACACTCTACATACTCTGATGACAAGGATATATTAGAAAAAACTCCATATTGGGTTAGTTGTCCTTTAGATATCCAGTTTTTGGAGTTATTATTTCTTATTGTATATGCCAGTGTGATAGATCCTATCGGGCCACTCAGGGACAACCGCTTCAATCCTCTTACTACTGTCTAGGCAGTAGGATTGGGATTGGGGTAAGAACAGTTATGTGGTAGTTGGTATCAGAGCCTACACACTCCCATATACATTAAGTAAATAATTTCTCAAGTCTCTTACACCCAAGAAACCCTAAAGTCCATAATGGTGAAAATTGAGGTGTCTAGGCTCGGGGTTTCGGCATAATTTCTCCTATCTATCTTCATGGTAGCTGAGATCCCCCACTCTACCTGGCCTCTATTGATCCAGAACTGGACCTAAAGGTTCTCTTGTGAAACCCTAGAGAGTCTTCTGGCATCCCATCTCTTCTTTAAGGACTATCCTAAGTCACCCATGTAAATGAAGAGTAGGTAGTCTTCTCATCTCCTCATGTGGTCCTTTCTTGTGTAGCTTCAATCCTCTTACTACTTTTACCACATGATGTCTTGATTATGGGTAGCTTATGCATGGGAATAATGAATATCGCTAAATCTTGAAAGTTGATACCATGATCTGACCTAAATTTTAAAAATCAATTTTGATAAATTAATTTTGAAACCAAATACTCATGTATGGCCTCTACACGAAGACTCAATTTGACCAAAAATTGACTACGTGTTTGCTATGTTTGAGGTAAACATTGATAATTATGATTTGGTGAAATAAGGGTGACTTAAACCTTATACCTCATTGTTGATGAGGTCTCTATTTGATTAATTTCCACGTTGCCCTATTATTGATTAAACCTCAAACATAGTTAAGAAAAACGTTTTCCCTATTTGATGCACATCATGACTATGCCTAACTCACAAAATCATGATGTAAGACTATGATGCAAAAACCAACTTCCCTATTGACTATTAATGTCTTTTGCAATCTAAATTTTGATATGATGAGCATGGACATGAATCATACACATATTTTAAATTTATATCACTACCCTAATCATGAAAGGAAAGGAATCCAATAATTAACTTAGCTTTGTAAAATTATGACATTATTGCCCTATTATGATCTTGAATTTTGATCTCATGACCTTATGGAATATGATTTAATCATGGATACTCTCCCTATTTGAATAAACTCAATTTATAACGACTAATGTTGATAATGTTCCAGATTAGGGAGGTAGTTGACTCATGATTCCCATAACCTAGGTCACATCCATATTATGACTACCTCTAAGTTTTCATCCTATTGATTATTTAGAGTTTGGAAAGGTATTCCCTTCCACGCTATTTTGACTGGTTGACCTAAGCCTAATAGGTTAAACCCATGGTTGATACTTGATCTTGAATATTGATTTGATAATGATCTTGATATATGACAATATTGACTATAGCTTGTGGTTTACTTCCTAGATAGACTTAGGTGTAGATCATTCATCAACCTTGGATACAATGATAATGAAATCCTGATATGTTGCTTGAATATTGTTGCACAAAATTGATTATATAGATGAGTGATCTCCCCCAAGGTCTAAATAGGAATCTAAATCCTGGCTTCAAAATTATGGACCTATGTCTTTTGATGTCTAAAAAATCTTGATTCTTGATATTGATATGTGACTCAACATTATCAAATCTCAATAATAATACAAATCCTATGATCACACTATTTGGACCTTGAGATATATGATTAATGACTTCAAAATCGCAAATTTTGAAATTTTCGAAATGATGAATATTTTGACTTCTCGATTTATGACTTAGGGTTTAGCTCTCATTAGGACTAGGGTGGGACAAAAAAGACAAAAGATGGGAAATGCATCAAACAAAGGAAGTATAGTAGAAAGTTGATCATGATTTGGAACGTATAATTGTGAGCTAATATATACACCCATGTCTAACAACACCTAGACTGATAAGTATGAGGATGGAGAAAATTTATATGAGACAATTTATAGATGTATGATTGGTGGTTATTATATCTTATTGAATCTAGACCCAATATCATGTTTAGTATTGGATTGCATGCTCATTTTTGATCTTGCCCTAAAAAGAATCATATTATAGTGGCAAAATGGATTTTTAGTGCCCATACAAGAGTCAACATTTTGGTATGTGGTATCCCAAATCAATTCATTTTTTAACCACTTATACTGATGAAGATATGTAGTGTGTTTGATTGTAGGATGTTGAAAGTGGCACTTGTTTCCTCCTTAGACCGTTCTTAGTCTTTTGGTTCACCAAGAAGTAAATTACATTGGTCTTATCGATGATTACGGTTAAATACATTAATTTCAATAGTTTTTGTGTCCAAGTCCTATGGATGAAGTAAGTGTTACAAGACTTTGACATGTATATTGATGCTTCTCCTATCTTTGGTGATAATAGTATTGCAATTAGCTATTCAAATAATCCTATAATATTTACTATAGTGAATCATATACTATTCCACCATCATTGCCTTTGGTACCACACAATCAAGAAGGATATTTATATAATGCATGTGGATACAAAAAAACAACTTGCAGATAAGGGATAAACACCATGTTCATCAAGTCCATGAATGAAGTTGGTTTAGCCTAAACGACATAACCACAAACTCATAGTGACCATACATCATCCTAAAAGCTAACTTTGGTATGTCATCCATTTTGATCCGCAATTGATTATATCCAGACCTCAGGTCTATCTTTGAGAAGATTGTAACACCTCGTAACTGGTCAAACAAATCACCAATCTACAACAAAGGATACTTGTTCTTAATTGTCACCTTGTTCAATTGTCTATAGTTGATGCACAGCCTCATAGATCCATTCTTCTTCTTCAAATATAACACTAGAGCACCCCATCGTGACATACTTGGTCTTATAAAGCCTTTCTCAAGCAGCTCTTGCAACTGTTTCTTCAACTCTGACATCTTAGCTGGCACCATTCTGTACGGTGTCTGAGCTATTGGTTTCATGATCAAAACAAAATTGATCTCAAAATCAATCTCTCTAAATGGGGGAAAACCTAGGAACTCATCTTGAAACATGTCCTCAAACTCACAGACAACTGGAACCTCCTGGATACTCAAACTCATCACCTTGGTATCAACCACATGCACTAAGAACGCATCACATCCCTGCCTCTTCAACTTCTCTGCCACCATCACCAACACCAAACAATTTTGAAGAATCTTGCTATCTCCTTGATAAACCCAAAAAACATCACCATCGAAAAACTTCTCTATCTTGGAACCACAATCCAAGACCACTCGATACTTCTCCAAGGTATCCATTCTAAGGATCACATCAAATCTGTGAATGTCAAGTGGTATGAGATCCACTTGAATGCTATGTCCTGATAAACAAAGGACATAGGAAGGACACACCTCCTGAAACTCGACAGAACCAACCAAGGGGGTTTCTAAGAGAAGACTATCTCATCTATGACTAATAGGAAAAGAACAACTAGCAATCACTTCTTGGATGATAAAAGAGTTTGTTGCATCACAGTTAACCAAAACAAATATAAAATAAGAAGAAGACAAATAAGAATGAAATAACTCCATTTGATACATCACAACTCATGGGTTGACCACTCCTTCTGGCTGAATCATCGTGTAGAATTGAGTCATTGCTTGTTGTCTCCCCCTTCCTCTATTGGCTTGTCCAGAAGAACCAACTTGCAACGCCCGTCCATGTCTTCTGCCACTACCACTGTCAAAGTGTTGTCACTGTTGTGACCCTTTCTGACTATCTCGTCTATTAGGTCACCTCCTCATCTCTCACATGGCAACACAATCTTGTATGCATGGCCTGTCCCACACTTATAGCAGGTCCTGCTCTCATACCATGGCCTAGAAGACCCTATCACCAATACTGATGCAACACTATGGGCTCCTATCGCTGGATAAGTATGACCTCTTCCTCTGCTTGGCAACCACTGGGACTGACTTGCCGATCTCTGCTATGGCATAGGTGCTGAAAACCTAGTCTACTTAAAGCCTCTACATAACTATCCTTAATACTGATGAGGCCTATTCTTGGCCTTCGTCTCATGTTTCTCCACCATTGATTGTTCCACCCTCCTGACCGACTCCAAAAACATTGCAAACTTCTATTTATTCTCTAGGGATGACATTGGAGTCATCAAATTTATACCCAAACTATTCGATCCTCTCCTTATCCATCATTGTCATATGCAGACAAAACCTTAGAAGCTCCATGAACTTATCTTCATACTCATTGAACATTATATATCCATGTTATATCTTCTCAAACTAGTTGTTCTTCTCATCCAAATAGGTCTCTAGAAAGTACCGATTCAAAAACTCTCATCAGAACTCTTCACAATTGATCACGACACCAACCCTTTTCTCCTCCTTAATGGCCCACCAATGGCGAACACTCCCCTTTAACGGATACATTGTGTGCCTCACCTTATCCTCTTTAGGGATGTTGAGGATCTTGAAGGCCTTATCTAGCTCGGTCAACCACAGATGTGCATCTGTCAAGTCTACCATACCCGCATACTCCACCACTCCTACACATCTCAACCTTTCAAAGGTCTTCCCAGAACCCAAAGATTCCACATTGGAGACTACCTCTCTCGCTTGGTGTGAAGGCATTCTGTCTGTTGTATGCATCATTGTAGCCATAAACTGTCCAAACATTGATTGGAAAGTGGGATTGGCTACCACAACAAGGTCAAACTGGGGCATCTCAAGCACTCCATCAACCCTCTCCTACCTCCTAGCACCACCACCTAGTGTAACAACACTACTCTCAGTATCATGTTCTTCATTTTCTCCATCCATCTTCTCTTCTCTTCTTCTTCTGCATAAGAAGAAGTGGCCATAAGCTATATTGGAGGACACTAGAGCAAACATAAACCCTAGTCCTATGTCCTTGTAGACTTAGCAAACCTAAAACTCTAATACCAACCAAGTTGTGACACACTTGTCACATGAAAGTAAGATTACTAAAAATAAAGCATGGAACTAATACTAATTGACTAGGTTACAAAAAACATAGGAACGTAAAACCATTATCACATATCCACCTCAACTGGAAGGATATCACATCAGAGTCCTAAAAGCCACCTGTATGTATATATAACACCTGCCAAAAGATTATTACATAACACTATTTGTTGGTTCACTGTCCACAACATGTACATATGATAACCTATTCACATACATACATGCCATATCTATATAATAAAGGCATATAGCCTAAACATCGTCTCTGTCTAAAACATCTACAAAACTCCCCGAAGGACCTGAGAGTAAAGAGATGAAAAATACGACTCTACAAAACACAAGCAACTCATCCAACCTTTACTCAGCTACTGCTCCTCTTGCTACTCAGCCTCAATAGCACGATCTCTACCTTGTCGTGAGCGATAACTTAAAATATGTGAAAACTCACGGGGTGAGACTAGGTGTCCCAGAGAGAGATACAACTCTCCACCAACATCTATTATAAGCACACATAGATTAAAGCAAATAAAAAACATACTTATCGGGTTGAGCATATTCAGCTAAATGATATGCATTAAACTAGTAAAGTAGATTAAGAAAATAAGGCAATTGCCACTGTGTAATAGAACAATTAAAACTATAAGAAGGAATATGAAGAACATGTATAACAATTGATTTCTCTTACCTCCTTATAATTAAAGAAATCGGTACAAAGATAAGACAAAGGGGTCATCCAATGTGAAGTGTATTTTCACCCTAAGTAAAATGTACTACACGGCTGTGTTATGTCTTTTATTTGCCCTGAGGATTTGAGTCTTACAACTCAAATCCAACTAACCACTACGAACATGAAATTGGTGTCATACAAGGTCTATGGAAGAGCTGAAACCCATGACCTCTCCAACACCTCTTGGTCAGTATAAGAGAAACATTATAGACACATATCAGTCAACTACAAATAATGACATATAGTCAAGCTGAAGGATTGACTCACACATGGACGTCCTTACAAAACACCTATCCCACCTTGGTATAGGTTACAGTGCTAGAAGAACAAGCTCATGCATGGACATTCTTAAAAGGGACATCAAATGCATTTAAACTGCTGCCTATCACATTTCACAAGGAGAACAACTCACGCATGGACATCTCACAATAGGGCTTGGTATGACTGTAGTTACCCTAACCAACCTGTCATTGTAATAGAAAGGAGATACTCCACTTGCACCCCCGCATATTCAAAAGTATGTGCTCTAAGTTTCCCATAGGAATGACTCATTTCACCATCCAATAATAGAACTGACACAGGAATGGTTCTATGGCATATGGGACCTACATGAATAGGGTTTCAGTTGATGAGTTAGGACAATTTTGTTTCTTTTAGCATCAATCAAGTTATAAGGTATAAACCCAAAACAAACTCTATAAAGATGAAGGGATGTTACAACTCTAGAAGATGTAAAATGTATAAGGTGTGAACTTGTTTTAGGGAAATGTGGCAACAAAATAGGCATTAGAAACAAAAAAATTATCTTCCATATTCCCCATAACCAACATATCATTTCAATTACTATAAGATGAGAAGGATGGTTTCAAGGATATACCTGGTCCTCGAACAAATCCAATGACATCACCTCATCGTCATAGATGCACAACTGTCTTCTAGTTGCACTGGGACTCATGTAACTATTGCGCCTTTGGTCTGCACCACATACTACATCCTTGAACATTGTCGTTTGCAATAGATCCTCTCTCAATGGACATCTAATTGACTTTGTTCTCCTAGAGGAAGACAACGACCTCCCTCCTCTAGAGAAGTCAATATGGACTGCCTAGAACTGCCGTCATCCTACTAGAATGGATAGGAGGGAGTCATCCCTTCTGTTGGCGTACTAGTCATCAACTTGTTGTCCCACAACAATGATCTCAGTTGTTCTCTCCCATAGCTATCCCTCCCTTGTCGGGTGGGACTTTCTTGGGATCTCTTGGTTATCACAACTAGAGAGGACAACAATTGTCAGAGCAACTAATTCTTAGTTGTTTGTGTTGTGCTCAGGAAACCCCTAGTATCCCTCTATTTATAGGAGGGGTTAGGGTCTGGTTCCCATTATGTACAAGAGTGGAAGGGGCAGGAAGATTTTGAATTTTCACAACATGTGATCACCAAATTGGTCATCTAGCAAACCAAATGGTCGTATGGCATACTAGACGATTGTCTTGTCTTGCGAGACTGTCGTTTTGTAGTTTCCCAATCGCATACAAAATTGGCAATTCATTTCCCATTAATGTTAAACATTAATTCCTTGCACTCCAAGTAATGTCCAATCCAAACAAATATGGGAAAGTATATAGAACCTTCCCTCATCCTAACTGGGTAGTCTCACCCAAGAGAGACAACCGCCTCACCCAACCAGATGATCGTATGGTGAGCTGAGTTAAGCAGGTCGGTTCAATCCATAGCCAATTTCAACTCAAATCAATATGTCTCTCCAAATGCCCATCTCAACCCTTGAGACAACTGTCTGGCACTCCAGATCACCATCTCACCCTATGAGTCGATCGTTTGGTAGTGTGGCCAGCTGATTTGTTGCGTGAATCAATTACCTAAATGCTTTAGTAATTAATTCAATCACCATTCAAGATTAAACTCCACTTCTAGGTCTAGACCTATGTGTATGACCCTATAGGTCCCATATTACGTTGGCAGTGAATGTCCATAACAACATATGACATCACAAGCAAAAAGTGGTGCATAGTCACCCATCAATGCTACCCAAGTAAACAGAAAGTTGGGGAACAACTTCAACCTACAATCTGTGTATGGTGTTACATTGCTTGTATAGTTACTTTATCATTGATTTCCAAATTGAACTCGAGGAATGGAGTAGTCACCCTCTTCCAACATTCAATCTTGTTTCTTGAACCAAGAGAAGACTGTATGAGATATATGTAAGCTAATATCACATATTGACTCACATGTGCATGGCCATGCATTTCTCAGTCTCGCTAATCAAGAGGCCTATGATATCATACTCCTATAGGAGGAACAAATCTCATCTCTATCACTCACAATCAATCCTCATATGTAACAATTACCCAATAATTACTGTTATACAAACCCATGTTTCAGGTTTGCATTTGATGATGTCAAAGTGTACCAAACAATATGTGATGAGTGCAGTGATTTCGGGTCTAAGTACCAAAACCACCACCATCACTGCGAGAGCTGACAATGACTTCCATTATGATTGCATCCATGTGTCAGACTCACGATGGGTCTATCTGATACACTGTTCTCTAACATGTATTTGTGTTCTTGGTTTAATATAGACATATCATGTCTAATGAGATTCTTTCATCAACCAACTCACACTCTGATATTCTGTGTTATTTTTGTCTCTCAACCTTCCACAATAACAACTGATCAGGGACATAATGAGAATATATATGTGTACTCTTGACATCCATATGATCTCATTTCCTCAAGTCACATATTTGAAGACATACATCATTGAGTAATATTATCCTCTTGAGATATAATGTTACATCATTATCTCATAACTGAACTAAACAAAATAAATTGGAAGCTTGCCTTTAATTATTAATCAAATCATTTACAAATTATGCCATTACAATGATCACATGATTGGCTCTCTGGGCATACATACCAACACTTGTCACATCATCACATGATACTTATAGCACAAGCATTCACAAGGCCATCACCAATGTCACATCACAATGGGATATCAATCCCTCAATCACATCACTGGAGGATAACACATCTCACTAGGCTTTAAGCATCTTCCATGTCATAAAACCCATCACATCATTATGATCTCAACACGCCTCATCAAGGCTCATAGCCATCACCCTATACCACATAATGATCATCGTGGCATTCACATAGCTATGACATACATTCCACCAACAAGGTTTGGATCGCACAAGTAGGAGAGAGAAGACATAATCACATGCTATTCATCTGAGAAAATTCAACATCTATAACACACCCTAGAATTAGATCTAAGGTTTCATAGCATTATTCAATCACCAAACCCTAGTCATGTCATCTACCACTTATACAAAGTGTATTAGGATTTAAGCATTGTTAATATTGATTAACCATACACATTCACATCATTAAGTAATGTCCTATCATATAGTGTTACAACCAAACATAAGCAAGCATAGAGACCATGAGGTAAAATGTAGTGACAAGGTGCTCTTGTTGTGACCATATTAAGCAGCATGTGTAGCGCCTGCTACACTTCACCCATCACCATAAGTCTCAACTGCAACAACAACCTTGGTAGAGACCAAAAGATCAAAATAGAGGTGTCGACCTAAAAAAACTCAATGAGTAGAAACCCACCAAGCCAAAACGGAAGATGGAACCAACATAGCACAAGAGTAGCGACCACCCTAGGGTTAGGGTTGTTGCGACCAGCATCAAGGTCAAGGGTTTCTACCGAAACATGATCAAGGTTTAGTGACCAACAAGGTCACACTATCACAATAACATGCAACCATCCTCGTGTCAAAACACTAAGCACCATCACGGAAGGAAAACTTCATACAAGATGAGCATAAAAACCCTGATATCAACCTTCATCATGATCCATAAAGAACCAAAACAAGGAGAGAGAAAAGACCAAACTTCAACCTAAAAAAACCGATCAAAAACCTCAATAAAACATGAGAGTCAAACCATAACATGGTGATAAAACCAAGAATCATGTTCCATGTAACAAATTCACTTCATCCATCACTTAAAAAATCAAACACATGAAATTAGGGTTTAGAAAGAGAGCAATCTACATGGGAATACTACAAAGTCTTAAACCCTAAAATTGTAAGAACATCATCTACCATCTTAACAACATGTTTAGATATGAAATTAGTAGCATGCAATCATAAAAAGGTGCAAATAATAGAAGGTAAAAAGTTATATAACCCGCCTTATGAAGAGATCAAGCTCCAAAGATCATGATTGCCAAGGAAGAAGACTTAGCTCCAACCAAGGTCAAAACTTTAGCCACAATATCATCTCCAAAGAGAAGAACACCATGGTCAAAGGAAAGCTCAAGAAAGAGGTAAAAACCCTAGGTTTAACCAAATAAAAGGTAAGGAGAAAGAGAAGAAATCTTCATCTACTTGAGTACCACCATGTCAAAACATAATCTCCAACCCTAGTGAGGAGAAGTTTCTCTCAACATGACCACTGTGGTAGAACCATAGTCTCATGGCCAAGAGGAAGGAAGAAGAAGATAGGGTGCAAAGGGAAAACAAGATGAAGGGTTTAAAACCATTTACTAAGAAGAGAAACCACAAAGAATCACCACAAGAAAGGTGATCAATCTCAAGAACACCACATGCAAAGGTGATCGACCACCAAAGCAACAATATCAACACCCTCTAGCTCCACCAATCTCCTAGGTCGGCCAAGCAAGAAAGGAGAAAGAAAGAGAGCAAAATCATTGGTTGCATGAAGAAGAGAGAGGTTATATACTCAAGAGATGAGAGAGGTAAGGTAGATATGAGGTACCAACACATGAGAACACCAAAAGGACACTTGTCCACCAAGGAAACAACCATGCAATCACTAAACACTTGCATGAAACACATGGTGATACAACCTAGATTATCCCTAGACGAGGTTTGTGAATAAGTGATTGTATGATAATGAGCAAGGAATGACCACATGGGTCACCACCACCCTAGGGGTCAAAAGAAACATCAAGGGACCATGTATCGACCAACACAAAATATCACCAAACAAACACGGTCGAAACACATCACAAGAAGACAAAACATATTGACCAAACCCCACCAAGACCATCATGGTCGGAAAAAACATCATCCAGAAAGCTCAAGGTCAAAACATATCATCAAACCTAAAATCCTAAAAACTCTAGCATCACCACAGGATGCCACATCAACAACTAGGGTCCAAGAAAGGCACACCTCAACACTAACTTATCTCTCATGATTCAAAGGAACAAGAAACACACTCTACATGTGAAAATTGGAATTCAAACCCTCAACATGGGTAAATTGCAACTTGGTCCAAAACAAGGATACATAGATCAAACATCATCCAAATAGGACCAAATTGAAAATCTAAGCTTGTCACATGTTAACAAAGAATATCAAAGGATTAGATTAAGGTTAAGCATCTTATTAAGAAAAGCAAGCATACTCAAACACTATGCTAGGTCAAGGGCCTTACAGGAAACTTCCCATCAAAAGCTCTCGTCAGGGCATCAAAAAAAACCAATCAATATTCAAATCCTAAAAATAGAAGTTATCGCATTCTAGGGTTATTATTAATTATGTAAAGAGGATGATAAAACCAAAAAATATGTGCTAAATTATTGATAATGAATTAAATGAGTTCATACAAGACTTATAATAAGAATTAAATTGTAAGAAATAGGTTGTAGGGCTAGTCCCCATGCCCTAGTGAAAGGACTACTCCCTCAACTTAGCAAGATTTATATGAATGGTAGAGGAAGAGGACATCATCTTGGTCATGACTGTAGTAGTAGTAGGTTGCCATGGTGTGTGATGGTATAATTCCATCCTTCTCTCTCAAGGTATCAAACTTGATTTGTGGTTGAAGTAGGTGGATAGACATCAAATCGGTGAAGAGGTCGATCGCCCTTGAAAGGGACGTATATAAAGGTCGATAAAGAGGTTGACACACTAGAGGTCAGTGGCTATTGTGTTGTTGAAGGAAAGGGTTGATTGATCACTACTGTCGACCTAGAGGTCGATGGCTCTTTTCGTTGAGAGGTCAAATGCTCTAGGTATTAGCAAGATGAGTGATGGCTTTAGACTTAGGAGGTAAATCATACTAGATATGATCAGCTCGATCACTCTATAAATGACTTGGAGTTGTAACACTTTTGCCCCTCTTTAGTAGTGTGATGTCCAAGAGAACCTTTATGTGGTTGTACTATGGGTATTTATAGGCCTCCTTACCCGAGCGTTAGTAGCTAGATTTGAACCACATGGGTGGTAAAGATTAGTTTCTTCATGGCTAAGAAACCAATGAATGTTGATAGATGAATGGTTGATTGAATGTATGTTGAGCTTTGAACTTCGAAGAGGGAGATCGATGGATGTGAGGTCAAAAAAGAGAGGTTGATGGGTCTAGAGATCGATCTTGGGTCATCATGGGTCTGAATGATGAGCTTTGGATGTCGACCGAGGAGGTCGATGGATGTGAGGTAGACAAAGAGAGGTCGATGGGATGCTCAAGCATTGAGGTCAATATACATGAGGTCAATTACATTAGATATATAATTGATGCTATTTGAAGTTGATTGGCAGGTCAATAAGTGGTCGATAATGGTCGTGGAGACAAAAAATGTTGATCGATCTGCCTTCTAGAAGTTCTCAGAATCCATTTCCTTAGTGAAAAAACTCAAAACCTACAAGAGGAGTAAAAAAAAGAATCAAATACCTTCAAATTAGCATGAAAACCTAAGTAGATCAAAACAAATCCATTTCTAATGAAACTAAGAGATTTGAATACAAAACTAGGCTAAAACAACAACTAAAACTAGGATGAATATGCATTCATCATGTGGTCTATTATATGTCATTTATATACAAACCAATATTTTTTGGGTTATTGGGAAGGGTCCTTAATGGAATAACAAAAAGAATATTCCCTTTGTACCCCATCCAAAACATCTGTCATAGCTAAAAACTAATAGTAAACAAAAGACATAGTAAGGATAAGGATTACAACTTTGCACACACTAGTTGTAAAACAACTAGACATGTCTTGTATCAATGAATACCATGATATTCCAGATCTAGATCCCAAACAATAACCAAACAATTTGAATGAAGCAATATGATACCTGGATTGGCCACCAATCTAATGCACGATTGTCTTCTTATGGAACAACTTTTCCAAGCCCCCACACGTATGCCTCATCCTATGCTTCATCCATGTAGATGAGGGAGAATGTGGTACACCACCTTGGCCACAAATTCAAAGAGAAACATGAGTTTCCATTGTGCCAATCATCCCAAAACTCCCTTTCTTCTCCTATCTTTGTAGTCATCCTTAGGGTGACTTCCATTATCCTAGAGAGAAGTTTGATGGCCAACTTGTCTCACAAGTTATCTCCAACATATGTGTCTACCCCTTTGGGAGGGCTTCCCCATGGGCTTGAAAAACCCTAATTCCAATCCCTTTTCTTACCACAATACCAAAAAAAATCAAAACTAAAAAACTCATAATGAATTTTGATCACATGACATGTTACCTGATCGATTGATCAAAATCCTATTGGGCACTCGGATCACCAGATAACATTAACCGATCTGCCTATTAGGACATTTTACACTCATATCTAAATTGCTTTCCGAATTTGAGACTTTCCATGTTGCATTGTGATTGCCTGATCACATAAGTCCACTGAAAACTCAATCAACTAATTGACAATCGATTGATTCATTGACCCAATGAATCCAATCGACTGATCAAACATTCTGTACCCCCAATCAGAGTGTTAATTAGTATGTTTATGAAATTCTTGTGAAATTAAATTCCCTTATGCATCCTTAAGTAAATCAGATGGGTTCCTAATTTTTTTGGTAGTGATGAACAAAAACAACACAAGGAAAGATTGGTATCTAGACAAACATCACTCACACCCATATAGTAGAAATGAGTTTGCGAACAACTACAACCTACAAAGTGATCAATATTTTTGTGACCATATAATCCCATTTTCATAGGTATCTGTATTGAAACTGAGGCGTGGAATTCCATCCTCTTATCATTGAATCTATGTTCCATGAACTAGAGCAAACTATTCAAGATATTGTGGGTTCAATATCATATACTAATTTGCATGAGCATGGCCATGCATTTCATGGTCTCTCTTATCAAGTGGCCAGGAGTATCACCCCAAAGGGTGGACAAATTCCATCTATATCACTCATAGTTTGCCCCTTGTGTCATAGAGTACACAATCATCACTTTCTAGAAACTCGTATTTTAGAGCACAATGGGCTACTGTCAAAGTAAATAGAACAACATGTGTTACTACAGTGACTTCAGGCCTAAGGATCATAGTCACCTTTTATCACATTGAGAAATAACTCTGACATGGCATTACATGACTTCCATGTATCAATCTCATGGTGGCTCTAACCAATACAACTTATTCTCTAACAAGCATCCATGTGCATGGGTTGATATCCAATATCATGACATTTAAGTATTACTTTTTAACAAGGGAGATCTTACAAAAATGCCCATGTAGAACAATAGCCAACCACAGACATAAAAAGAATGAGTAATCCTATTATACATAAGATTTCACATTCATGTACTCCACCCAAACACCTTTAAATAATCTGACCTTTTTTCTTGAGTATTATTTAAAGTAGAGAAGTTATGCTTATTTCATCTTGTTATGGGTGTGAGAGACACATAAAAATGATGCCATATACTAAGGATAAAGGTGATATGAGTTGAAACCTTTCTATGATAATTGCGGATGGAAGAGGTACAACACCTTTTTGGGAGTATATTGGATAGATGGTGTGAAAGCATAGATGTTGTATTCCATCCTGAAGAATGAGAGGGGAAAAGAATGTGGACACAAGGAAGAATAAAGTCTATTCAAATGTTATATTTGAGCAATTTAAATAATCGCACCTCAAGGATAATACCCAAGAAAATTATGAGAGAGGTTTATGAATTTGTGAGTATGATCTATATTTTCTTTATGAACCGACACCAAATCTTATTTATTTGGTCAAGATGTTGTAGTTGTGGTACTAGATATATAGTATACTGAATGATTAAGGTGTATATATAATATGTAGTTAGTTCTGCAAAGAAGATGTCATGAAGAGGTAGAAAGGATTAGGTTGAAAGTCATTGCATCACCAATTATACCCCAATGAGGTAGATATGTATAAACCAACAACATATTTGATGGTGCTATCTTATTTTGAGAAATAAGAAGCATAGGGGCGAAATCTCCAGAGCATCTTATGTGCCAAGAGTTTATGGAGTGATAGTAATTGGGGAAGTAGATGTAAATAATGAAAAAATGTCCTCTTGTTCAGATTCACATTTTCTTGGTGGTGCTTAAATTTTTCATCAAAACTTGGATCTCGAACCTCATTACTTGAGGACAAGAAACATATAAGCTTGAAGTCTTTTGATAAGTGTGGGTGCTTATAATCACTTGTGTATTATTTTGAATGATGAGCACTTATATTACCCAAAATTCAATTGATTCAAGATTAATTTGATTTTTTGCATTTCTGTAATTTAATCGTATCCATCAAATTGTATCAATTCAATAATTTTGGTTCAGGTTAAGGTATAAGAATTCTCTCGGACTTATATTTTAATCATATGAATGGACTTGGAGAACTCATTTTATGGAGTTTTCATTTCTCTCTAACAAACTTAGAGTTTCTTGATAATGTATTGGGTAGTCCAACATAAGGGATAAATACTACAAAATAGTCTATTGTGACAATTATAAAAGACGTTAGGCCCTATCAACTGACACCTAGTGGGTTCTGGAAAACCCTAAACTTAATCTGTTGAATACAATTGCATCAAATCTGATGTTGGTGGATCGTTATTACTAAATATTTAGTCATTTATTCATCATGTTGATTTTTTTAGCCTTTACACCACATGGCATATGGTATAAGGAATTTTTTTACAACTAAATAATTGGAACAATTTTTTTATGGAGCAGGTTGTAGAACCTAAAATACTTTTGTAATAACATTCGTCAACCTAGAATCTCCAACTTTCACATATATAATTGCAACCACACATAAGGAAAACATACACATTTTAGATCACATATGGAAATTGAACTTACACATATTGAAAACATTCACATGGCATAGAACATATGGTAATACAACCTACATGTATAGAAAACAACCACTTTACATCGTAGATATAGAAATACAATCTCCACATATACAAAACATCCACATTGCACTATTTATATTCATTAACAGATAAACAACTTCAATTTATGACAACTCAAGCAGTCATTTGTCTGACATCATATTACAATGAATAACACAAAATTCAAGCATTTATTTTACTTTTAAATAATGTATGTAACCCATTCTTATTTCACTCCATCATATTACACTAAATTAATTGCCACAAGATCATAAAAGAATAGGTTACTAAAAATAAAGTAGTGAATTTAATCACAATAAAGTCACATTAATATATATAAAAGTAAAAATGATATAGTGAACCTAAACTCTTATATTGATAACATAGTACATATACTACATCACAACAAAACTACGTGTTTGGTACATACAACCAAATTATCAAGTGTGTAATCACAAATCTTCATATATACCATAAACCAATAGAGGTCCATTCTTTATCAAGTCAAGTTCATTCATTTTAATAGAATGAGAGTCACTTTACAACATGTAGTAGTCCCAAGCATACCTAGGTTGGGGAACTTCCTATAACAAATCATCGTACCTTATCAAAGACTACACAATCTTTTATCATATGTTGGGAAGAATGTCATTTCATGTGCTCTTATGTAGAACCATGGAAAAGTGTGACATATTTATTGAAAGTTCTAGACGCATACTTGTACATATGATTCAGATATGATCGTGCTACATAGGTCCATAATCCCAAATAATATTTCATGGTATGACTCGCATCCCAAATAACCTAAGAAGATTGAATGTTCTAAGATAAGATGTAAGGATGGAATACATGAATAACCTCCAAATCAACAACATATGTGACTGCTATGGCTTGCAAATCGAGATTCCTATTCTGAAATAATTAATGATCAATTTAGATTGTCTTAAAGGATCATAAAATGTAATGGATGCATAATAAAGGTTAACTATTGATCAAGAAATTAGAAATATATTTAGTATGTATTGACACACTTAGGAATAAAAATGATATAAAGAAAGTAAAATTTGTATTGATAACATAGTATATGTACTAACATTCCAACATAATCAAATGTTGATCCACACACAACAATTGATTGACGCATCACTAACAATCTTCATACCAACAACCTATAGATGTGCATTCTCTTCATAACCAGTGTTGATCATTATGCTCGAGAAAAAGTCACCTTGCAACCTAGAGAAATCCCAAATGTGGCTACTTTTGGCATTCTTTATGTAAGTCATCCTAATATTGTTTTTTAGAGCATGTGATCTTCTTAGGTATTTTGGCAAGAAAATAAATTTTGATGTTTCTTTATTCTTCATTGTATTTTTAATCAGAGTCAATATTGATGAATGCTAGTCAATTATTTTAAGTCACATATAATTACTAAGACACTAGTTGATAACATCAATTTTCATGCATACTTCATAACTCTTTAATGATATAAAATCATCTAATAGAATGATTCAGAGAGTATAAAATTCTCCACTTTACACTTAGTCACAAAATACTCTATCTTGACTAAGTTCTTTCATAAATTCAGAAATTGAACTCAAAACCAAGACCGATAGCCTACCAATTGACCTTTAACATTTATCAATATTAATTAAGAGGATATCAGTCAAAATAATGAAATTAAAGCCCTTCAAATTTCCATGTCGATTAAAAAACCCGGCTCAAGCGATGATAGATCAATTCATCAAGCTACTACACTAAGAGGGCCATAGACCATTGGGTTGATGGATCCCAAGCTCGACATAAAAGCATCAATCTAAGTTCTTTAAAATGACTCTTCAAGCTAAACACATATAGTGAATTTGTCAACTTCCAGGTCAATGGCCTTCAAGTGAACTCATCGATTTATTTTCTTCAAAAACATTATCGACCTCTAGGTTGACAATTCATTAAAGGCAGACTAATGATGCCCAAGAGATCGACCTCATAAATATTGAAAAATATTCAATCAAAACTAAATACCCATCAATCAACAAGGTAGATGGTAGGAAGTACAAGGCTTAACACCATGTGGACCAATAAAAAATCAAGACAACTAAGTTAAACCCTAAAAAACTATTAGTTTAAGGAATCTCTTTTCTACAAACAAGTCAAATGACTTTCATAGAGACTAAGACCAAGGTTAGAATGATTGACCTAGCTAGTGCCACCAACTTAGCAAGATCCATCAACCTCTAGACTTTCCACCAATTATTTCAATCATCAGGTCAACAAACCTCCTTGATCAAGTTCCACCAGTGAAAGAAATGGAGACGATCGACCTCCTCAAGGTCAATTGAGATATCTATCCACCTCTTCCATGGTGTCGAATTTATCTGAAAGGTGGGTAGATCAACCTTCAGATTCAATCTACCCTTACATCGACTTATTTTCCCCTTCTCTTACTATTTCATAATTTTCATTTGAGAACTATAACTTGTTCATGATTTAATATGCTTCTTACTTGCACCATGAATGGCTAAACTCGATAAATTGGATTGGGAGTATCCGTTAGGCCCTCCCAACCATGTAATCTCCTTTTTTTTAATAAAAATGTCCTTGAAATTTTGTTTTATGCTCCTATTATAATTTGTCACTTGCTTGATTAGTAAAAGCCTTCACATGGCCTTTATTGTTTATTACATGAATGATTTGTAAAAGAAAAGATAAGATAAATAGGATCTAGCTATAGAAACCTAGCCATCCTTTCCAAAAGCTAAAGATCAACTCCGGAGGGAAACTTCCTTCAAGCTTGTCCTTCACCTTGCACAACACCGGCACCTGGGTGGTTGGGAAGACACCCAACAAGAGGAAAAGAGAGAAAAGTATGTGTTACAAGATTATTCTAAAAGTGGCAAGAAAGTTGTAACAAGTAAAATAGGCTAGAAATTTATTGAAAAGTGAGACATCAAAGAGTATGAGGCTTTATATAATGAAACTTGCCAATAACAAAATAAATAAGGGTTTTGCATGTAAATTAATATGTCTACCTAACTAAGTAGGGTTGAGGCACCTACCAGACCTCTAACCTTAGGTGAGGGGAGAATAAGACATTTACAATCACCTATAATTTTAATGGGGAGAATTATAAACATTCCCCTAGGGCGATTATATACATGCCCTCTATGGGTGGTTGTACATAAGTACCACTACTTTATAATTAAATAGAACATTTAATTACATTCTAGCAAAAGTGTTATGGCAAGATTAAGCAAAAAGATTATGTAACATGGAAGTGGGGCATGAAAACCCAAACAAGATAATACTACAACTAATTTTGAGGCAATAGACAATTTAGGTTTCAAGAATTAAGGATTTAGGTCAGATTAAGCCTCATAAGGAATTATAGGTAATGGTATAAAGTTTTCCCAACTGAAGAGTAGATGCACATACATAACACATACCTTAGCCTCAGCCGTTCTAGAACCCTCTTTCCAACCCTTCACATGAAATCAGAACCCACTTTCCCTAATTCATCATTAGATCTATGAATTAGAATTATATGCACTCATTAAAGATTGAAAACCCTAATATTACTAACTTTTTGTGCAAACCATCAAATCATACTCCAAAAACCTCACCATCATCTTAGTTAGGATTTTCTGATCAAGATAACATATAATATTGTATATTTTAAAAATATGGACTTTTAGGGTTAATTTTAGTGATTTTAAGTTAATTAAATCATTCTAAAAATTACGTTTTCGCAAACACCAAAATCAAAACTCAAAATTATTTTTAATGGATAGATCTCGTCTTCCTGATTTCAAAACACTATCTATTTTTAATTTTTGACATCAGAAATAATTTATACAATTTATTCTGTCTCAACCAATCATAACATGCCATGTGGCAAACGCACGCAAAGCCGAGCGATCGTGAGCGAGAGAGAGCGGTAACCCACGTCTCAGGAGTGATTGCAATAGGTCAAGCGGCCAGGGTCAAGCGGTCAAAGCAGAAAGAAAAAGGACGAGAACGTCCCTCGCGTGAAAAGCAGGCAAAACAAACGACCAGGGGCAAAAAGGTAAAACGACGGGGGTTGTCTTCCTCCCCTCGCCCAAGCGTCACGAGCAGCGAACAGCTAGCTCGGCTCAATTGGGCAAAACTTCGATACTTGACCAAATCAAAAGCTTAGGTACTCGAAAGAAAGGGGAAGGGAAAGCCGAAGCTGATGGTACCTCTCGATTGAACGGAGATGAAGCAACGAGGAAAGGAGATGCGCCGCAAGCCAGGTGGTCCTCGGCGGCAAGTTGGGGGTCAGAACGTCCACGAAACACCAAATTGAGAGCACGAGCGAGTTGCTAAGGCGATGGCGGTCGTTGGGGTTGTTATATTTATAGGCAAGGTACCCTAGACAAGGGTTTAGGTAGGGGAAAGAAGAGAAGGTCGGCGCCCCTATTGGGAGTTTCTCCAAAACTCGTCAAATCCCAAAGTTTTTAGGATAAACATGTGCATAAACGTGCAAGTAATCCAACGAAGCAAGTTTGAGCAAAAACCGTCGAGTAAAACTCAGGATAAATCGATTTGAAAAATCGGGAAAAACAAGGCTTGTTGCCTTATACTAATAGAGGTAGAAGATGACTGTGTGTCACGCCCCAATCTCACATTAACCACAAACCACGAGATTAGGACGCGACAGGATGGGATTTACACATAAGCCAACCACTCTTCACTTTTTAAAGCATTTTAAAGACATTAATAGGATAATGTGATTTATACTGTGAAATGAAACTAAACAAACTGCGGAAGCATCTTTATTAACTGACTAGCAATATAAACAGAGTCTACAACATATTACATTGTCCGACGTAAAATAAAGCATAACAGATAATTTACATCTTATACACATTCTCTCTCTCTCACACCTTGTCCCACAGATCGAGGGGAAAGGACTAAGAGACCTCTAACTGCTAACTATGAACCTTCTATCAACTAGGCGTAAGGATAAATCGATCCTTCTAATTTCCTGCTGCTGATGATAACCTGAAAATGTTTTGAGTAGAGGTATGAGCCTACTCGCTCAGTGAATAGCATTTCACTTAGCTATCACTAAACAACTCATCAGGTTTATAAACTGAAATTAAACATAAATGCAGAACTAAGCAAGGCAGTTCTAATAACATAACAGATTTACAGAATATAATCACATTTCCAAGCATCAACAGGTAATTCAGATAAATGAACAGTTATATAAATTTACTGTGAACCTACTTGATTATTTATTCATTTTATTATTATGCCCTAAATATATGTAGTGTACTATGCATATAGAGATCCGCAACAAGTCCATGCTACGGTCCCACCGTACAAGACTTAGCGACACACCCGGGAAGTGCTAAGTCTGACTACTCGTCCTGGTCTGCACAGGACACAGGCTCCTCGGCCTCATCGCACAACCACTTGTGCTGCACAACCACGTGTGCTCTCGACTCCTCCTAAAACCTGAGTACACCGGCGGAGAGTCACAGGGTTACCTTCGCGACACAAGCACGAATGGTGTTAGATAACCGTGTTTTCTGTTGTTATCGTAGTGCCATCGTGACACAAGCACGATTGTTGTTAGACACTGCCTTTCTCTTTCCTCGTTTGTCTGCGACACAAGCACGGATGATGTTGCAACACGAGTTTCACCCCAAAGTTGCAGACCCGTCTAAGGGGTTCTACGGTGTTAGGGCATCTAGGTCTATACTTGATTAAACAAATAAACATTTAAACAGGAATATCACATAGCAACTGTAAGACATAGAATTTCCTCTTTTTCATCATTTACATCACGCAATTCAAGTTCCAATGAACTTATCATACTAAAAAGTACATGCTATACTGTTTAGGAGTCATATCAACTGATACTGAATCAAATAAGCATTTAAAATGAGTTAAATAATGATTTCTAAATGAACTGCCACTCACCCACTTCGGTGTGTTCGTATACACCGAAAGACGTCCACAACCACGCCTAATTCTGCCCTTTACAGCAGAGTGCACGCCGTGCACCTGGGCAGAAACTCGTTCCGCTATCTGTAACTTTGCACGCCGTGCAAATTGATTTGCACGCCGTGCAACCTGTGCAGAAACGCAAATCTCATTGTATATGAACTCGATTTAGCACCTAATTAAGGCTATAAGCTACAGATTCTTGATTTGGATTCTCAAGTCGAAGTCAGAATTACCTATCCTTAATGCCTCTTACGCCCAGGTTGATCCTAGTCGATCATGTTGCTGCAAACAGCAGCTCCTTCACGCACAGGTTGAAGATGGTGTCCATTCTTGGTGCTAGACGCAGCTATGGCTACGGATTCCAGATGGGACCTCCAGGCCGAGGTCATGGCCGGCGATTCGAGGTGTTTGCCATGTCCAAGACGGCCCCCGGCCGCTACTGCTGCTGCTGCAAGGTAGGGCGTCGCCCCTACTACTGGCTGTCCGCCAAGCAGGTACCTAGGTCAAGGATGGAGGGGGAAGGTAGAAGAAGGAGGGGCGCCACTGGAGCGGCCCTTCCAAGCCCTAAACGACCACCATCCCACGCTGTTGCTAGGCTACAGACGCAGCTCCATGGTTCGGCCGCCCAAGCTACTAGGGCAAGGTGCTGGTGGCTAGGCGATGGAGTGGAGGAAGGAAGTAGAGGCGTTGCTGGATGGTTCGAGGTGCTCCAGAGCCGCCCTTCTCCTTCCTTTGGCTGCTGGTCGCGCTCGCAGCTGCAGATGAGCAGCAGGTCCACGCCACTGCTGATTTGCAGGTCGGCCGCCCAAGCCAAGTAGCAAGGCTACAGGTGGCCACTGCTGCTAGGGCATGCAATAGAGGAGGAAGGAAGGAGGTGGAAGGATGACGGAGGTGGGCGGAGCTCAATCGGTAGCTATCATGCCCAAAATTGCCTTCGGCTCTTCTCTTCTACTGGATCGGCTCTGCTTGGGCGCCGCTCAAGCGGTTGCCCTGTTCTATTGATCGCGTAAAGAAGAAGGATAAATGAGAAAGGAAAAGGGAAATAAAAAGCTAAACCTTGGAGAAATTGCAACCAAGTCCAAGAAAACTAAAAATAGCATAAGTATTGCCTCGGAGGTCCAAATTGGATGATTTCTTTTGCATCCACTCAAGCACAAACTCCTCTACCAACTCAAAGCATGAAAACATACTGATTGGACTGTTTCACTAGATCAAAGCTCTAAATGCTAATGTGATTACTTGATTCAACTTAATAAACTAAATAATCAATATTGATATCACTAATTGCCTCAGGTGATTCAAACTCAACTATTGATTCACATATTAACTTATTTGATTAACCATGATATTTAATTTGATATTCAACACTAATTGCATTAGTCAGCACTCAACTCAACTCAATTAACTCAACAATCATCATTACTATTATCATTAATTACCTCAGATGATTAAATCTTGACTATTGCTTCACATGTTGTCTTATCTTGATTATTCATGATGTTTAACAAAAACTTAGCACTAATTGGGGTGTTTTACGTAATTCAAGGTATTTATTGACTAACCCTGATATGGGTCGTAACACTGTGAGTCATCAAATCAGTGGACCCAGGTTCACGAAGGACTCTAGGCCGTCCGATCGCGCGGATGAGACAAGGAGTAGATTGCTAATAAAATTCGACCAAAATTCCATTAATTCCTAAATGTTTTTCTCTCTCTTCATTTGGAGGTTCAAACGTTGTCCAAAAATTACCATATTTTATATTCTGACTTATTTTGATGCGTAGAATCCAAATATGGAGTTAGTTTTGCCTTTTGAGAAAGTTTGATTTGTAAAATAATTAAAATGTCATTTTCTCTTTCCTCCTTCAAAAGAGGTTATAACATTATCTAATTTTTGTGTAACTTCACCCATAAGTCTTCTTAAGGGATTGGAACATGATTTTGCAATTATCTTCACAAGTTGAGATTATTTATTTATTTATTAAAGAAATAGAATATTCTACATACTTTCTCTCTCCTATTTTACTCATTATTCACACATTATCCAAATTAGTTGCCAATTTTCCCAAAGGCTTATTTTTATGTTTAGAATACGAATTTGGAGTTGTTTTTTTTATTTAAGAACATTAAATATTTTATTTTACTTTATTGGCATATTTCCTACTTTCTTTTGATAATGTCATTAATATTTATATTTATGTTCCACTTTAAATGATACTTGGCCCTTAAGTTACCTTTTGATCAAGGAAACGAATTTAAGTGTCAAATTATCCTGATGGGTTTCAAATTATAATATTTGGTGCAAAATCTTTCTAATTATCTTCTTTACCCATTAATTTCCATATTACCTTTAATTATTGCATTTATCTTCTTCCTTATATAAAATTCGGATTTTCTCTTATTTCTCTTATTCTAGAAAGTGCTAGAAAGTTCTAAGATTAAATATTTTATTCTTTTTATTGCTTAGTGAACAATTAGCACTTTAGACCCATTATCTAAAATCTAACTGAGGTATTTGTGCATACAACCCTATATTAAGAATATATGGGAAACATTTATCCAATAACCATCATAATTCCACTAAATCAAGTCCAAAGACATATGGAATGAAAATGAAGGACAAAACTTATAGAAAAGAGTACAAAGAGAGACATAGAGGATTTGAGTATGTTACAGGTTCGTTGGTGGCTCGCGATTGTCTGCAGACTGGGAGAGACTGGTGGCGCCTGCAGTTCGCCAGTTGCCGTCTGTGGTGCCAATAGTTGCTGGCTATGAAGTGCCAAGTTGCCGATGCTGTAGTGACACCTTGCCTATGATCGCGAGCATTAGTTCTTCCTCCTCCGCCTATTTGAACCGAGCCCAACCGAAGCATACTCAGGCACCGTTCGTTCTTCCTCATCCGCCTTGGCGGACCGAGCCCAACCGAAGCACCGCCGCAGACTCAATCTGCCCCTCCGGCGTTGGTGAGCTTGAGTGAGGGACTCCGATCAATCCTCTTCAGGTAACCATCGCCGCACCCTATTTTGTTAACTAAGATGTAGCTTACATACATCCTTCAAGGTCTCTTTCGTGACTGGTGGCTAATAGGCATGTAAAGTGTCAACAATTCTCATGCTTGGATGAAAAATCTGTAGGTATCGAATGCCATGCCACTTGGAATTTGTTGTTCATTTGTAGGTTATCCTAAATCATCAATAACTATTAATGGGAAACCTTGCAGTAGAATAAAAAAAAATATTCTGACTAATAACTTGTTTACCAATAGTAGTCCACTCTTGTTTCCAGCCATTTCAATTGACAATACTTAAAAGGTATTTGCCTTGGATCTGACTTCTGTTCTACATACATTATTAGTACTTTTTATCTGTAGTGTTATAATTTTGAAGAAAGACAAGAATGAAGAAACTATAGCACTTCAAATATGTTAACAGAATATGACTTATAGAATTCATGTAAACATCACATGTAATTAATCAGTTCCCTATTAAGATGGTGGATTGGTATTTTCTATTCGATGTTTACATGGTCTTCCCACAAAATCGTTTGAGAAACCAGGTGATGTGAAATGCAACGATCAGTATAATTGAAAAGAATAATGTAGACATAATAATTCATAAGTGATCTCCTTAAAATAGACATAATAACTCATAATGTAGACTACAATAATTGTTGGTATAATGACACTCGTCTTACTTTCCATCTAAGTCTGATTTGTATTTCTCAAATTGTCTCTGAAAATATGTAACATCATTATATATACTTATTGAAAATATATAACATCATTATATATACTTACAATTGTTAGTACTAATATTTTACAGTCTCTTTCCACCCACAATAATCACTATGGCCTGGGCCTCGACCCCCCCTGTACTTTTCCCTGAAACAGAACAACTGGACATCACCCTAGACCATCGTACACTAGCACAACTCACCATTACTAGACAGTGGCGTCATTTGAACAGAAGACGTTGCACAGATGGTCAAGTGAATTTAAAGTATGGAACCTCGACAACTGTAATCGAGGTTCAGTATGATGGTGAATGCACTTTAAGGTATCCACAACCAGTTGTCTTGCGTGGATTCAGAACATGCTAATTAGCCGAGAGGACCAGGTCTGGCTTCCAAACATGCTAATTGGATTCGTCTACGAGGGACTCCCTCCGCGACACTGCATCATCAACAAAATGACCAAGTCACCAGTCAAACGGGTGTCTCAATTCTTGATGAAATTTTGTTACTTTTAAATAAGGAAATCACCAATAAATGTATTTTTTACTATTTTTGTAGAATGAAATTGTGTTACTTTTAAATAAGGAAATCACTATTAAATGTATTTTTATAGTATTTGTTGTGATGCTACTATCCCTTTGTTAACCACCTGACTCAAGGTTGAGACAACACTTCTAGCGGAACCCCAATCTTTTTTGGATTTAATCACACCACAGGTGTATTACTAGAAATCCAAAAAATTGCAAATTAACCCTCACTGTGTTAGGGAGGGCTTTGAGGATCGAATCCTTGTACTAGCTGCAAACGATTTGATTACTTAATAAAATGGCGGGCGCCCTTTATCAAAAAAAAATATATATATACACGTAGAAATACATATATATAAACATGTATACACACAGATGTATATATATGTATATATATATATATATATATATATATATGTCACAAGGAGACTGACAAGACAATTGTAAGTGGGGAGACATGATACTCGATCCAATCCAGCCCATGAAAATCAAAACACACTAAAACATTTCTTGGAAGGGAGGTGTTTTACCTGATAAAAGTATTATACATAAAGAATAAAAATTATTCAATATCAAGAAATTTAAATATTTAAAGTGCCTTACATTATCCATTTGATACATCAATGTCCATTCATAGTCAAGGATAATCAAGGTTGATGATGAATAGACTTTGGTCATTTTTAGGAAATTAACCCTATAATAAAAAATAGCATCCTCAAAGTTACCATCGTGTCAACATCTCTTGATCTGAGCTTTTGGTTTAAAGGTCAAAAAATTGGATGAACAATTTATAGATCTATCATGTATAATTCATCATGTCAAGAGTAAGTCAAGATTTTAAGATTTGAATTTGGGGAGTCAAATGAAAACCATATATCAATTATTTAATTATTCATATATTCTCTACAAGATTATAATAGGTTCATAACAAGATGTGTAGAGTTACATAAGAGTACGTTCATTTAAGATTTTATTTTTTTGAGTCTTCTTCACTATTGTATGTGGTCACATTGGTATGATGTTTCTTATGCTTGGCAACCCATTGAGGAGGTGGGTAGGGGCACTCCTTCATAGAATGCCTTTCCTTCTTGAATAAGTGGCAACATGAATTCTGATGCCAACAAGATCCATGGTTCCTAAATCCATAGTTAAATCACCCTTTTGGTTTTGTCCCCTTTATACTCTCCTTTTCAGAACCTTGGCTGAGCAGTTGAGCTGGCCCTCCGATGCAATTCCAACCTCTATTTTTGTTTCTATTTCCATGGTGATAGGGTTTTAATGAGGGGACGAAAGCACTAAGGGTGATGTAAATTCCTACATGGACTATGGGTATAGTTTGGGTTTCTAGGTAGCAAAAGGTTTCTATGACGAGCTTGCTTTGATCTTCCAACTTTCCAAGCTTATGGGTTTTTCTAGGTGGTTCCTCAACATTTTCATTATCAGTATAATCCCTATCTTAATTTTTCTTTTTCCTTATTATCCTTTATACGAAAGGCATTCAATTCAACCTTGTCAATATTTCAAGTTTGCAGATCCATCTGTAAGATATAACTCCATAAGTTCTTCATAAAGTAAATTGGATACATGATATGGCAAACTTACAACTTTTAGTCAAATCTTTATGATTTACCTCAGATTTTAGTTTTCCCATCATATGCTACCCGTAATCAATAGGATAAGGTTCACGTCAATACACATCTCTAGTGATAGGAAGATAAGAAGCCACCCTACTTCATTCTAATAGGGTGGCTAGGATACTCCTTAGAGAAAAGATAAGATGATGGAAGATTCTCTAGGGGTTTCAACCTTTTAGGTGGATCTAAATCCCTCAAGGTGAGTTAGAGCGGGGAACCTCAACCACCATTACGAGATAGATAGGAGGTATTACTAGACAGAACCCTTGTTCTCATGTCATGTCACCCTAGTTTCACCACTGTTAACTTTTAAGTTTCCTAGGTTCAAGATATTTGAGAAAAGTATTTACTTAATGCATATGGGAGTGTGTATGCCCTAATACCAATTGTCACAAAACTATTTTTACCTCAATCTGAAACCCACTGCCTAGATAGAGGTAGAGGGATTGAAGCTCTCATCCTTATTTTGCCCGATTAATCTCACACATTCATATGAAAAAAAGACAATAACATCTCTCACTATTGAAAATAAACTGCAAAAGTTTTACAAGCCCTGTGAGAAACAAGATGGAAACTTAGAAGGAGAGAAAGACTAACTACAACAAAGTATATGATTTCTACAATGTGATTACATAAATTTCTCTCATGTTTGTAGATTTATTGGCATACATTATGTTCTTCTAGCAGAGTTTGACGAATAAAGGGACATGAAAAGAGTCTTCATTGTTTGCCTAAATCAAATATCATGACCCAATGGCAATGCAAAAACATTGAGTACAATTATGGAAAACATGAAAAATATATGTATATAAGAAAGGAATATCCAATTGGCATATCTATATGAAACAACTATTAATGAAGAGGTCATTTTCAAGTTCTCAACAACTAAAGATCCATATAAGTTCATAATATAGACAAGTGTCAATCACCTCACATATATGAGAGTTGGTGGAAAGACTAACATGGTTCCACTTAACCCTAAGGGAAAGGCCAGAGTGCCACTTATCCCTAAGGGCAAGGCAAGTATTTCTGCTTGAACCCTAATAATGGTAAGGGAAAAGGCTTAAATGGTCAATAGTAAGAAAATGTGGGAAGTATATTGCAAATCTAGTTATCAAATAAAAGAATAAACCATCCACATATAGAAATTCAAAACACTAGTTTGTAGGGAACATGGTAGCTCATGCAAGTAATTTAGTCAAGTGTTCTAGTCATACATATGTACATATATGTTATATCACATAAATAATGGTCTAAGGGATATAGAACATGTACCTTTCTAGGATATCTTAATTCACAAATTCCAATATGAAAGAGATCACAGAGTAGGGTCAAGTCCTTGTAAAAGAATCATTGTCATGATTTGATGTCCAGAGTTTTGGTATCCATAAGAATACAATTTAGGTTATGTGTTCCACATAACCATAATAAGAATCATTCATTTTATAATCGAACAACTAGAAATATCTCACAACATGTCAACAAGATCGACTCTGCAATATAGTCATGTGGCTAAAAGATCAAATAGGTAATTGGAACATCAAAATACCCATAAAATATATCTGATTTTGAGTCTATATCATAAAGGTTAAGATTATGATTCTAAAAATATATTTGATACTAATTCCACAAGATTCTATGATAATATAGTCAAGATTTGATAAGGCTACACTTTTGATTCAAATGTCACCATCAAAGAACATTTGAAAAGAACATGTGAAAAAAGACTAGGAATATGTTACAAATTATTTAATAATTCATATCGATCATGTGTTTTTACTATTGTTTAAGAATACATTGCACAAACTAACCTATCATGCATGTGTTTCTTGGAGTGGTTTATGGTGTCACTATCTTCAAAAGTCCATGGGCCAACATATTTAACTGCAACATGGCCTATAGGTCTCAATAAAGTCCCTTATACAATTCGAATTAGTGTTAAATTTACCAAAACAACTAATTGTATTTTCCTATATTAGAATAATGGATTTTTTATTATATCTTAAGATTACAGATGATTTACTTCTAAATAGTCTTGGATGCGTTGTAGATAAGAAATATATCTATTGGGTATTGTTAATATCACTTGTTCCTATTATGGATGATAAATTTTATGATAACTTTTCTTAATATTCAAGCCATGGCATGCTACAACAGTCATCCTGAAAGTAAAGATTGTACTACTCATCTTGTTGCGAAAAAAGACTCGGAACTATTATACAATACAACTAGGAAATGTAAGCATTAAAGGAAATACAAAATGTGTCTACATCTGGTGGTAGAGGCTTTTAATACAGTTAATCTTATTGTTTCTGATAAGCTTGATTGAAACCATAAGATTTATTTCTTCATAAGAAATGGTAAAAAACCCAAACAAACATAAGAACAAGTAAACAAATATGCTCATTTACTAAAGAGGGTGACTTTTTTTAAAATAATTGATGTTGAGGTTTATATTTAGAAATATATATGACTATACACATACAATTTTCATTGACATTATATATATTATGATGGACTATATTTTGCCTTAATTTTGAGGACACAGTTTCCATCAAGGTGTGTAGGATGTTATGGACTGGAATTTTAGGGTTTTGGACTCAGTTGGATAAGTTAGTTCATATATTTGAGATCGAAATGTAGTTTTGAATTTATATGCATATCATTAAGTTTGATGTAGTTTGGAATCCAATTGATGTTGGTCGTATGTTTTATACCCCTTAATATGCGACTAATTGAAGTATTTAATTGATTGATCAAATAATGATAACTTGTACCAAATTTATTTTCTCTTCCCTTGCTACAAATCATTTCCCAATAATGCAACGTCCCATACCATCACATTATAAGGAAAGAACAACATCTTGGGACTTTCTATAGAACAATCACCAGTGTAGACTGAGTTCCCAGACATCTAGGTGGTAACCTAGAAGCTAGGTCAGATGTAGTCTCTAAAAGACAACCAATCTAACCCTAATGATTTGTTTTAAGTTCAAAGTTCTTTAGTTTCAAGTTGCATAATAAGCAAATGTCAGGCTTTGCTATTGTTCAGGCTTTCAAACCATCTGTGACATCCCTAGATTTTTTAAAACATAATCTAATGTGTAACATTCAAATTGAAAACTCACCTCAACAAGCATCCCAATTTAATCTCCACACACTTGGCTAAGAAGAAAAACATTAGAGGAAATCAGATGGAAACAATAGTAGCACATGCACATGAACAATAATAAAACCATACAACACATGTTCACCATTCAAAATATAATTACAACATGAATTGTTACAACATTTGGTATTACATATTAAACAACAAAATTATACATATACATGTACTACCACTAAACAATTGGATATTAAGACAACATGTCCACATGTACATCATCTTGCCACACAACTCTCAACTATCTAAGCTCTTCCAAAGAATACAAGCACATACCTAAAACAAATATTACATGTGGTACACGTCAGCACAATATTCAAGAATATTGTACTGAGTACGCCTACATGTCTTTTATAAACCTCTCATTATAAGAGTTGGCAATAAGATAAAACTAATACTTAGTAGTAACAAAATAATATAACAAAAGCATACTTGAACAAAAATGTTTATTACAAAATCAAACACATATTTTAGGCACATTTTCCACTATATCATCCATGCATTGACCGCCGAAGGATGAATGCACTGAAGACCTTATGATTGAAAACAAAAGAGTAGGATCTTTTCATAATGTTATCAAACTACCTAAGAGTTGGATCACTTTCAAGTACATGACAACCAAAGAGTTGAAGTAATTAATTTTCCAGTACTTGACTACCAAAGAGTTGAAGTGCTTAGATATAATGGCACAAATATATTATGTTCCATGTGTTCATAGCCATTAGTTTGAAAATCATGCAAGATAGAATACAAGAACAATCATTTGATCCAATATCATATGTCAAGTATTTTACTACACATATCATACAAGAATATTGCATACTAAGTCAAGTAAGAGGTAAGGGCGTCCCTTGATCAAGAGATAATCCTAAACCATAATCTTGATGTCAACTATGTCCTTGGACAACCCATAATTATGACAATATCATGTACAATCATCTGATTCCTATCATCTTAGCCCTAGTTATATCCATTTTAGGGTTTGCTTACTCATTTCAATATCTCATTATTACTTTTGTTGTCATCTTCAGATTTGGTTACTGGTCCTATATTCCATATTAGGATATAATTTGAAGATCAGGTTCCATATCATTTTTTGTACATATAAACCTTAGGTACCATGTATTAATCATGTTAGGGTTTTCTCACAATATTTTATGAGCCATTATCAAATAATCATCAATTATGTGTATCATCATGATCTCAGAATTACATATTAGCTTCCATTTACTGATATGAACTTACTCTTTAGTTTCTAGGGTTTCTTGATCATATTTGTAATTGTTGCATATTAATTAAGGTTATTAGCCCTAATTAGCCACACTAAGCAAATTACATGGTTTTGCATGTTCCAATTATAATATTTGACATCTCATCAATTCAATATCATGCTTGGAATTACTAACACATTATCATAATTTTAGATCATCATTTGATATTTATTACACATGAAATAAGCATTATACAATACATGATATCACCTATATTAGTGCATCAAAAGCCTGATATTATATTCCCCTTTGTTCAACTCATTTTTCTGAGAATTTTGGTACTTTATATGTATTTTTGTGATAATGGGGCTATTTATTATGAATTATTGAAGATCTGAGAATTTTCTAGGTTTTACCTTTTCTTCTCTAGTAACACGTAGTTACTTGTGGTTAGGGTTTACGGAAGGAAACAATGAAGAAGAAGATAGGGAAGAGAGAAGAAGACGTGGGTTTTCTTCTCTGAACTCGACCAGGGGGTCTACCCCTTTATATAGAGGTGAGGAAAGAAGCCTTAGGTCGGATATACATGAATCAATAAGTCCCTTTCCAAGTAGGAAATCAATTCCTTTAATGAGAAGTAAATTCTCTCTCTCCTCTCTATCCATTGGATATTTTTTATTACTTGGTTATATAGGAATACGAAAATTCCTTCCCTTATTCTCTTTAGTCTTTTCTTTTAATCCACGGATCACGAAATTATATTCTCCTCAAATAGGAAATACCACATAATTCCACTAATTATGTATTCACATTATCTTTTTATTTTTCTTGTATAAGTATTTTCTCTTTCCTCTTCCTTCTTTGGGACTCCTTAGATCCCAAGGAACTTTAAGAATTCGAAATTCATTTTAAAGGAATACTCATCATCCTTAAATGCATCAATATGCATTATTCTCAATATCTTATTTTATTTCTTATTAAAATATTTCCTTTTGTGGATTTCTCTTTATTTCTTTCTTATTTTCCTCATTAGTATTCCTTTTATTATTAGGAATCATTGGGATACGAAATCCCACTAAGGATAACTCAAATATACCTCTTTTCACATATTTTCCCTATTTCATCAATGTTTTCAATTTCTTTATAATCAAGGAAATACTTAATTGATATTTTCTTTTCTTATTGCCTTTTCTTTGTAACTTTGGACTCCTTGGAACCCAAGGAATCTAAGAGGCACGAAATCCTCTTTGGATTTGCCTTCTAGAGGTTTTAATAGCCTTGGGTTCATAAAGATGGAAATATTAACTTGACTCCACATCACTTACATGGATGTTTGATTTTATTACAATAAACTTTGAAGGTGAAACTATTCATACCCTCCCCATGCAAGAAGCTCAAATAAACTATGTATTCTTTATGACGTCAGGTGTTACTTTACCTGACTCCACTGGCAAATAAGGGGTTTGGCCATGTGTTGACTAACAACACTAACAACAAAGGTATGCATATGATGTAATTGTAAGATAGATAAGTTTTCCAACCTGCATATATGTTGCTCAAGATTATAAAAGTGCACATTGATATGAAGAATCCAATTGATTACCCCTCTCAAAAGGTTGTGTCCACCCAAACAAATTCCTTTTCTGACTTTCACACTCAAGAGGCGTGATGAGACACCCAAACAAATTCATTATTTGTTGAATGGATCACACTCAAAAGGTTGTGTCCACCCATCCTAGTACTACAACATTTGATATAAAAAGTCTTGCCATAATTATCAGTCACAACAATCAGATATATTCACATGCAGATATATTAAAACTAAAGTAGCTACCATACGGACAAGACACCACTGAATCATTGTCCTAAAAATGAGTGGAATAGCACAATGTGGGTAGAATAGCATGCCCCTATATATAAAGAGGTGGAATAGCTCACCCTGACTAGAATAGTGTTCCCTAATGGCTATGCATAAGAATCTACAATAGATATCTAGCTAAATTACCAAGGCGACATTTAAATTGCCTTAGTTGTCCTTGCCCTTAGTTGATCCTATTATTTAGAGGAAATATTAACTTGACTCCACCTGATGCAATTTTTTTGGATAGTAGTCTTTATGTAGCTAAATGTCACAACATTAATCAGATTAGAATTTCGTTTATCAAGAACTTGATAAACATGTTATAAAAGGTCAGATTATTTAAAGGTCAGATATCGCAACTGGATAGCCCTCTAAGAAAGGAGCAGACAAACTCATTGGTGCCCTCAATTCAAGATTTTGTTTTGACATGTACCCTGGTCTTGAAGCAGTCCTCGCTGAAGGTAGAGTGGATTCATCCCGACGGAGGAGGGTGGCAAGGAAGGAATTGAGAGGTGTGTTGAGTTTGGGAAGACGAGGCAGAGCTATCGATGGCCCTAGTTCAGGCATAGGAGCAACAATGAGAAAAGTCAACTAGTGAGTTGACCATCTACTTGTGTGAAGGATGAATGGATGTTGAAGACGACGTTGGGGGAAAATACCCTTCTTCTCTCGCGTCCGCATTATGAATGTAAGGGCTTATTGGTAAATTCATGTTTTCTTTTGTTTCACGAGTGAGTAGCCTCGCGGGTCCGGGTGCCTGGGTGGCGCGAGCCATTTGGGTCAAGCCTGGCCCATTGACTAGGCTTAAATAAACCAAAATACATACGTGGCGATTCTTAATTGGTTGAAAATGAATTTTCTTATAAAACTCATAACTAATTATGGGAATATCGAATGAAGATAAATTATATATAAATGTTGATCAAGAAATTATGTAGAATCCAATATAAATAGGATTGAAGCTTGCTATTTCTTGTAATTTAAAAAGTACATAAAGTTACCACTTTTAATGCATTAAATTATGGTAAAACCCTAATTTTAGATGGAAATCAGAATTAATGACTCTTTTGGTTATTTTTGGATAGTATTAACCTATTGAGAAGAAAAGGAAGAGTTAAATCCAAAAAAGGTCTTGATGGCCCAAGAGATTATTACATCCCGTTTGAAAATCATGACATGCCCTTTGAATTCATTCTCTTAACCATGGAAGACTTTGATGTTATTCTTGGCATGGATTGGTTGTACACATATCATGCTTACATTGACTGTAGAAACAAGATGGTAGTTCTCGCTCAACCTCATTCCTCTCCGGTAGTGATCCCTCGGGGAAGCGGATTTTGTAATAATATAATAATTTCCTCTCTTAAAGCTAAAAAGCTCATATCTAAAGGATGTAAAGTCTTCCTCGCATTCGTCTCAGAGACCAGTCCTAAAAACGGGCCTGTAGAAAGACTGGAGGTGGTACGTGACTTTCTTGACATATTTCCGGAGGAGCTTCCTGGGCTGCCTCCAAACTGAGACATTGAGTTCTCCATAGATCTTCTTCCTGGAACCACTCCGATTTCTAGGGCACCGTATAGGATGGCACCGGCTGAGCTTATGGAGCTGAAGAAACAATTATAAGAACTTCTTGATAAGGGTTTTATCTGCCCTAGCGTTTCCCCTTGGGGTGCACCTGTCCTTTTTGTTAAAAAGAAAGACTGTTCGATGCAGATGTGTATTGACTATCGCATGTTGAACCAAGCAACCATTAAAAACAAGTATTCTCTCCCTCGTATCGATGACCTCTTTGACCAACTTCGTACTGCTAAAGTTTTCTCAAAAATTGATCTTCATTCTGGCTACCATCAACTTAAGGTCAAAGATTCCGATATATCTAAGACTGCTTTCCGAACTCGTTACGGGCACTACGAATTTCTGGTGATGCCGTTCGGGTTGACCAACACACCTGGCGTATTCATGAATTTGATGAACAAAGTCTTCCAACCTTATCTTGATGAGTTTGTGGTCGTCTTCATTGATGATATTCTGATCTATTCTGATTCTATGGAGAAGCATCGAGAGCATTTGAAGTCTGTCCTTGAGATTCTTCGAGCCCAGAAATTCTATGGAAAGCTTTCTAAATGTGAATTCTGGATTGACAAAGTTATGTTTCTTGGTCATGTCATTTTTGGGGGTAACATATCTGTTGATCCCGCTAAAGTATCTGCTGTACTTGATTGGCAACCTCCTCATAATCCTTCTGAAATCAGGAGTTTCTTAGGTCTGGCTGGATATTATCGTCGTTTTATTCTGAATTTCTCCAAAGTGGCAGTTCCTCTCACTGAGCTTACTCGGAAGGACGAGCATTTCATCTGGTCAGTTGCTTGTGAGTCTAGCTTCCAAGAGCTCAAACATAAGTTGACGTCAGCACCTGTCCTTGTTCTACCCTCTGGTAATGAAGGATTTGTGATATTCACTGATGCTTCCCGACATGGTCTAGGTTGTGTCCTATAGCAGAACGGGAAAGTAGTGGCCTTCGCTTCTAGACAGCTGAAACCCAATGAGTTGAATTACCCTACGCATGATTTGGAGTTAGTTTCCATCATCCATGCTCTCAAAATATGGAGGCACTACTTGGATGGGGCAACGTTCGATATCTTCACTGACCATAAAAGCCTCAAGTACATTCTGACGCAAAAGGATTTGAATCTCTGACAACGACGGTGGATTGAGTACTTGAAGGACTAGGACTTCACCATTGGCTACCATCCAGGTAAGGCCAATGTGGTTGAAGACGCCCTTAGTAGGAAAAGAGCTGTTTGTGCATCCCTGTATGTACCCGAATGGAGGAACATGGAGGACCTAGCAAGCTGGAAACCACAATTCCTAGTTGATCATATGCATGTCAATAACATCTCTATCACATCCAACTTGCATTCTGAACTTCTGGAGGCACAGAAAGTTAGTCCCGAGCTTGCAGAGCTCTCCTCTCTCCTGGATAAACCTCATACACATCTGTCAGTGGGTCTTGATGGTGGTCTTCGATACAAGAACCGTATGTGGGTCCCTGAGCAGTCAGCTATAAAGACAACCATTCTTAGCGAGGCGCATGGGTCCAAGTACACAGTTCATCCCGGCACGACAAAGATGTACAAGGACCTAAAACGACAGTTCTGGTGGAGAGGCATGAAGCACGACATTGCAGATTTTGTATCCAGGTGTCTGACATGTCAGAGAATCAAGGCCGAGCATCAAAGACCAGGTGGTCTACTGCAACCCCTTGAGATTCCAGAATGGAAATGGGAACATATCACTATGGATTTCGTAGTGGGATTACCCAGGACCAGGAAGGGGTACGACGCTGCATGGGTCATTGTGGATCGTCTCACCAAGTCAGCTCATTTTCTACCTGTGAAGACTACTGTGAAAGTTTCTGAGTTGGCTAACCTTTATATACGGGATATTGTACGTCTGCATGGAATTCCAGCGTCCATTGTCTCAGACCGGGACCCAAAATTCACTTCAAAGCTATGGAAACAGGTTCAAGAAGAATTGGGCACCAAGTTGAACTTCAGTACAGCTTATCATCCGCAGACAGATGGACAGTTAGAACGAACAGTACAGATTCTGGAGGATCTTCTATGAGTTTGTGTGCTTGACTGGGAAGGCTCGTGGGACCATTACCTGCCTTTAGCTGAGTTCGCCTATAATAATAGTTATCAGGCGAGTATTGGGATGCCACCATACGAAGCTCTCTATGACTGACCGTGTAGATATCCTTTACATTGGGACGATGTCGGAGAACACACCTTGATGATATAACATTTGAAGCTCAAGTGGAAATCACCAAACAAACATGAAGGTACTCAATTCAAATGACCCCACCAAAAATGGTTCAAGGAAAAAGAATAGAAGGGAGTCAAAGTGAGGGAAGGACGATGATGCACTGGTCACTGAAGGTCTGAGACTGTAGGAGATGATCTCTTAACGATCATTACCTCATGGAACATACAAGGGTTCTATTCCATAGATACCCAATACAATGTAAGAGATATCACACAATTACATAGAATTGATATTTTTGTTCTATCATTGAACCTCACATGAGAGGATAGCAAGCAGGCAACATTGTTAGGAATCTAGGATATGACTCATCATACAGATTGGAAGTAGAAGGCTTTATTCAGGGTATGTTGTGATTTAGAGGGATAGGATTGGAGCTGTGGAGATTCTAGCGAGCCATAAGTAGTTTATTCACTATAAAATCAGCCATCAAAGGTTGATCACATTTGTTTATGCTAGTACTAAGCAAACATGTCACCAACTGCTGTGGGAGCATTTTCAAACTCTGGCATCATCCTCTTCTCTTCCATGGATGGTCTTAGGAGATTTCAATGCAGTGTTGCATGTAGCCAAGAAGACAGAAAGTGAATCAGTTATTTTGAGTAGTTGTAGGGAATTTGCTATGGGGCTAGCAAATGTTGGGTCAGAAGAACTGGGGGCCAGTGGCCTGAATATGATGTTCAAGCATAGCTGGTTACTAGAGAGGTTAGATAGAGCCAAAACATACGTGTCGATATACAAAACAACAAAATCTCCCCAAAGATAACTCAAGTTAGCTTTATTCCTAGCACCATAACAGGTCTGAACAAGGTTGAAACAGGTGGTTAACAATAGGGAATACCAAGCGTCAATAGGAAGAACATCACCCTATTCCAAGTGTTCATTAACCCTAGATTATTGATCATAGAAGAACACAAAAAGAGTTAAATTTTAGAGAGAGAAAACCTAGATTCTTATGGATATAAATAGACCAAAAAATTCCTATTATTCAAGTATAAAAGAACCAGAAAGAAATTATCATGGTCCATAGATGAAGATTCAAAGGAAACACATCATTTTCCATTTACTACAAAATTGAGTACAAGAATTTTATAAGGAAGATAATCTTCTCAAGAATACTCCACATGTAAACCCTAACACATGTTATTCCTTATATCATCAAGAACAAATTTTTAATATGTAGAATAACAACTTATGATCATATCTTAATATACTAATAATAGATGAAGGGAAAAGTATATAACCCACCTAATTTGAAGAGAAACAACCTCCCAAGATCTCAAGCGCCAAGAAATTCAACCAAGATTTAACACTTCAGCCAAAGGATCACCCCAAGAAGAGAAAGAAACACCATGGTCAAAGGAGAACTTAAGGAAAGGGAAAGCTCAAACCCCAAGTTGAACCAAAGAAGAAGAAAGAAGAGGTCTTCTTCTCACTCAGGTACCATCATGTCAATAGTGTTGTCAGAACAATGACACCTATGATTCCTATCAAGGTGAAGCTTTCTCATATGTGTTGTGTTGGATAGCAGCAGGTCTGCCACCCTCAAAATAGAACGAACACGCCTGACCCTAGCCCTCTCTGGCGATTCAAGAGTGCCAATAGGTATGGTGTGTTGCAGCAGAGATGTAGCTATGCTTGCCCAGTCCTAAGGAAGACAAAACCTTAGAGTCAACCTTTTTGTTGACTCAGCCAAACTACTTGCGAGATGGCTAGAGGAGGAAGATGAAGGAGGGGTGAAATACTACTTTTCCCCGACGCAAACCAGTCCCAAGCTCACTAACACTCAAGGGTAGAGACATCCTTCAACTTGAGTCAAGGCTTTGATTGCATGGGGTGAGTTATCGTGTGGCACAACTTCGTTCTCTGAGCCATGCTTGTGTGGAAAAGTAGTCGAAAAAGAAAAGGAGCCCCAATTAGATGACATGGCACACTCGTATTGGTTATAGGGTAATTTATCTTGCAAAAATCATAACTAGTGACTAGTAACTCGTATCAAGGAAATGTATATATGATTTTTTATCAAAAAAATGCAAGGAATCCAGTAAAAATAGAATTAAAGCCTAAATCAGCTTTCAATTTGAAAAGTATATAAAGTTGACAATTTTAGATGTTCTATTGATGAAAAACCCTAAGATTTGATGATAATTAGATCTAATGATGTTCCCTAAATATTTTGAGTTGCATATTAACCTATTATTAATAAAAATAAGAACTAAATCTAAAAGGATGATCTTTGAGCATAATTGGATTAATTTAGCATTCCATGTATAAGAATATGCATAATGGGCCTAGAAACCCTAAGTTTGGTAATAATGACTTTTAATGTTTTTTAATTGTGAAAATTCATGAATAAGATAGAGATATGATGTTCTAAATCCAATTTGATATTAAAGACCCTGAATGTGGATAATTTGAGTAATTCCGATTTTTATGAATTGAAAAGCTATTTTAGGGATTGTTGACCTAAAAAGGATAAAGATTGAGAAATTGATCTAAGAAACCCTAATGAATCCTAATGAGACTTAGAAACCTTATAAAGGTGTCCCAAATCAATAAGGAATTGTTTGGGATATGATTGTGACGATTAGGCATTATATATTTTTTCAAGATCAAGATTTGCTTGATTGGTTGCTTGACTTGCGTGATTGGACTTCTTGATTGGATTGGATATCTTGCTTGTATTTGAGACTTAAAATCCGGTATGTGGTTATTCTTATAACTAATCACTTTAGTTTCATAGTGATTTCCTAGGGTTTACCGATATCTTGAAAATAAATGCTTGGATGAACTTTAATTCTTGCAATCTATAAAGTGACTATGATTATCACCATATATTGCTTATGACTTGCCCGAACCTACTACCACCTCTGGATTTATGATTTATGATGATGAGAGACCAAGCCCAGGAGGGAAGGTTATCAGTGGTCAAGCACTGGATGGGAAGACTACATGGCACCTAGAGAGGTGGACCATAAGGTACCAAGCTCAATATGGAGAAGGTAGCCTAGTGTCCACTACAGGGAATAAGCCCTAAGAGAGGGTATACCAGAGGATGAGTACAATGTTTGGGAAGTTATAAAGAAAATGTAAATTTTGATTGGTAACAAATATTTTATGTGGGTATGTTGTTGCAGAATATATGTGCAATTTTTGTTTCCCCAACATACTGGTATGATTTGTTATACTGATCGACATTTTGTTTGTCGGCATTTTGGAAATGCATGAACGTGGATGACATTTAAAGTATTATTGGAAGCATAAAGCTAAATAATTATTGGAGAATTTAGTTAGAATAGAACCCTACTTTGGGTAAAGTTCCCAACTCCTACTTTTGCAAGGTATGTGAAAAGAAAATTTTTATCTTGTTTAAGCTTAGTTGTGGTAGAATTTTTTTATTATTTTCAAACTCCTATTTTGGGATAATGACACCAGATTCTTAGCCTTTCTTAAATGGGGGCTGATGAGGGGTGGGGTCATTACAGAGGCATACCACTCAAATCCAACTGACCACTACTAAGTCAAAATCAATACCATACAAGATCTATGGAAGAGTCAAACTCCATGATCATAACCAAAACTTACTTAGTCAGTTTGAGTATTCAATGTAGTGACATAACAGTCAAACTGCTAAACAAAAACTTATAGTCAAAGTTGTAGTCCTATAGAAAACAACTCATAGTCAAAGATATGGTCTTGTAGAACAACTAGTCTGCCTTGGTTCATGGAACAACACTAGAGAACATGGTCACACATGGCCATTCCATAACAGAACATTATACCACTATACATAAAAAATATAAGGATACCTGGAGATGTCTCCACTTGCATCCCCCATATACAATAATATGTGCTCTGAGTTTCCTATAGGAGTTACTCATTTCACCATCCAAAATAGATATTGATGGTGAATATGGATCTATGGTACATGGAAACTACATGATTAGGGTTTCACTTGATTAGATATTCTAATTGGGTATCTGTTAATGCATCAATCAAGTTACAACGTATAAACCCTAAACAGACTCAACAAATTTAAGGATTGATTATAATTTTAGGGGATATAAAATGTATTAAGTGAGAACTTGTCTCATCATCATATGGAACTTGTAGTACTATCATTCATAATGTCATCACCAATATCATGTCACTATGGGATATTAATATTTCAATTTATGCACAAGGAACTTACTAGGTCATTAGACCAATTCATATAACTCTTGCACAATCAATATCACAATATGACTCAACATTACTCATAATCACCACATCCTATATTACATAGGGGTCAACACAACATTCTCATAACTATGACATTTATCTCACATGCAAGCTAGTGTTACACAAGTAAGAGAGAGAAAGCACAATCACATAATAATCACTTCATGTAGAATGATCACATACATCATGTTATCACAAGATTAGGGTTAAGATTCATATGTATCCGATTAGGGTTTCATAACATTATGCAACAACTAAACCCTAATTCTATCACCTCCCACATATTTGGAGAATGGTGGGGTTAAGTACTACTGCTGATGGTTAGCCATTCATAACTACAACACCTTATGTAGACCATTACCCTATGTATAGACCATGTACATACTTACATATAGGTGTCTCGACCACCCTCAACACATGGGTGTCTCGATCACTCTCATAAGACATGTCACGATCGAGACACATCAGCATGATCTCCATCCCAGATGTTACGACCATGAAACTACATAGTCATGGTGTCGTGACCACAACATGAGGAGACACCTAAATAGGGCGTCACAATCATGACTCCACCAAGGGGTGTCGCGACAGAGACACATCAAGGTGTGTTGACCCTACTATCACAAGGTGCTACGACCTTAACCCATTGGCGTCATGACTACAAAACACTAAGTCTTTACATGCTATGTTCATGACATAACCTAAATATGCATATCGACCATTATCTTAGGCATCCTGGCCACAACGTCAACCAACAAATTAAAGGACCATGCAACAATGATGTGTCACAACAATTAGTGCAGTGACCACCCTTAGAGTTTAGGGTTTTGCAGTCAAAACCACCACATGCATTTACCATTGTAGAAGTCCAAAGGTTTGTCATGACCATAGGTTAGCTTTATTCCTAGCACCATAACAGGTCTGAACAAGGTTGAAATAGGTGGTTAACAATCGGGAATACCAAGCGTCAATAGGAAGAACATCACCCTATTCCAAGTGTTCATTAACCCTAGATTATTGATCATAGAAGAACACAAAAAGAGTTAAATTTTAGAGAGAGAAAACCTAGATTCTTATGGATATAAATAGACCAAAAACTTCCTATTATTCAAGTATAAAAGAACCAAAAAGAAATTATCATGGTCCATAGATGAAGATTCAAAGGAAACACATCATTTTCCATTTACTACAAAATTGAGTACAAGAATTTTATAAGGAAGATAATCTTCTCAAGAATACTCCACATGTTAAACCTAACACATGTTATTCCTTATATCATCAAGATAACATTTTTAATATGTAGAATAACAACTTATGATCATATCTTAATATACTAATAATAGATGAAGGGAAAAGTATATAACCCACCTAATTTGAAGAGAAACAACCTCCCAAGATCTCAAGCGCCAAGAACTTCAACCAAGATTTAACACTTCAGCCAAAGGATCACCCCAAGAAGAGAAAGAAACACCATGGTCAAAGGAGAACTTAAGGAAAGGGAAAGCTCAAACCCCAAGTTGAACCAAAGAAGAAGAAAGAAGAGGTCTTCTTCTCACTCAGGTACCATCATGTCAATATTTTAATTAGAGTTTAAAAAGAAAAATGACCACTAAACTGAGATAATCATGAGATGTATTTTCTATGGCCTTTTGGGACAATAAATGAGAGGTAATGTAATATTGAGTTAGTTAATGAGAGTAATCAACCTCTTTTCTTTTCTCTCTTCTCCTAGATGGAAATAAAGCATAAAAGGAATTAAAGAGGTGCTTTATGACTCTTGTATAAATTACTAATGTATATATCAAATTCCTACTCAAGTGTTTAATTAGAAAAGTCTTTTCATATTAACACAACATTTTTATACATTAATATATATATTAGTGGCCAATATGGTGGTCAGGGATCGAACCATGTGCAAAACTGAAATCTTAGTGTCTATAATGTTATAGACCATGAAATTAGTCTATGGTTCAAATTTCAAGTCATTATGACTTTGTTTGACCCTCCAATTTAATTTGGGTAGTTTTCTATATAGTTTTACTAAGGTTTTATCATCGATTTCATCAATGCGAGCAATTAAACCTAAAGTCCCGCATTATTTTGCATGCCACACGTTACTGGCCTTTAATCACACCATCTAGATGTAGTATTACTAGAAATCCAACCACTATAAAAAATTGCTCTAATCTGATTAATGTTATAGTCCAAGCGTATGTTCTTCCTTGTCTCTCACCCTTGCTATGCATGATCGTTAGGACTTCAAATTGGATGAATGTTTAAGTTTCTGCACTTTAATATAATTTGGTGGTCTTATTTGTTTTGTGAGATTTGTGAAGCTCTATTCACCCCCCCCCCCAGAGCCCTTGATCCAACAAGTGGTATCATAGCAGGTCTTCTCCAAGCTACTTCCACAAGTAGGAGAAGATGGGCGATTTAGCACTTGGATCACTCAACTTGGAGGGAAACTTCTCCATGTGACCTCCGGTATTCAACGACACCAACTTCCTCTATTGGAAGAGAAGAATGCAGTTCTACCTTCAAGGAGTAAGCTATGAGATGTGGAAGGTGGTGCATCTAAAGTATGAAGATCCAAAGGGGAAAATCTTCACATGGATGGAATCCCAAATGAAGCAAGCTCAACTCAATGATAAAGCTGTGAGCACCATCTATGTAGCCCTCACTCCATCCGAGTTCAACCATATATCCTCTTGGGACAACACACTTGAAATTTGGAACAAGTTATGTGCCTCCTATGAAGGAACGAAGCAAGTGAAGGAAGCCAAGATCTACATGCTTGGTGGTATACTTGAGAACTTCAAGATGGGTAAGAATGAAAGAGTGGCAAATATGTACATAATGCTCAATGTGATCATCAATGGATTGGCAGCCCTTGGTAGTGTGATGGATGAAGGCAGAATCAACTCCAAGGTCTTAAGATCTCTTCCAAAGAGATGGTAGCCCAAGGTTACATCCATTGAAGAAGTGTACAAGCTTAGTGAATTGTCAATTGAGGATCTGGTTGGCAACCTTCAAGCCCATGAACCCAGGATTGATAAGCAAGAAGAAGAAGAAAAGAGAGAAGAGAAGGAGTCCAATAAGATCAAGGACACAACCTTCAAAGCTCAAATTGGAGAGATGGTTCGGCAGAAACAACTTGCTCTCAAGTCCCCTACTCCTTCCTTAAGTGAAGATGAAGGCCCAAATGAGCATGAAGTAAACTACTCCAAGGGCAAACGCTTCAAGGGGAAGACTTCTTCATAAACTCCTAGATGCTATGAATGTGGCCAAAAAGGCCATTACAAGAGTGACTGCCCCAAGGCCAATAAGAGACATCACAAGGACATTATCTATTGATGTTTATGTCCATCAGATGGTCAAACATACAAGATATTATTTATCACAATTTAAATATCAAAAAGTTGTTTGATTTTCTTGAGTATGACCAAAAGTTCTTGAGTATGATCCATTAAATTTGTTTCTCAATTTTTCTCTCTTTAATCAACAATTTATCGAGATTCTTTCTCCCTAAAATTCATGATTGAGGTCTCTATCCGTCAAATCCTAACATGATCCATTAGGGTCCCTATATAAGAAACCACCAAATCCATTTTCTCCATCCTTTATCACAGAACTCCCTGCACCGCACCCCACCTTCAAGATGTAACCCAGAAACATTTCCCTAATTATTTGGAACTGCCCTCCGCCCTCAATTGAAACTATAACTCCCTTAAGTGATGCCATGGATTCAATGTGTGTTGTCGGCCTTGGTTGTCCCCTTCCTGTGACTGAGATCACCTCCATTCAATTCCTCTCTCCTGAACCATCCCAACATCATCGGGAATTTGTATGTGATATTCTCTTTTCTCCCATTTTGACTGGTTGGTCTACCCAACTCAAGGTATTGCTGCACCCTGAAGACCCTTCGCCATGGTGCTCCTAATCTTCCCTGAAGTTGAGAATGGAGCCCCAAGTTTGGAGAAGACCCACAAAGCTTCAGGTGTGTTTTGCTTTCTCTAGTTTTGAGAGTTTCATTGTTGTTAGTTCTTGCTACCTTACCGGTCATGTTTGAAGGATAATCATGGGTGTTTGTTCACCATGGTACTTTCTGTTTTGGTTTGTTGAGTCCTCTTCAGCTTTGCGAATCTGATGGTGGAGTCGTCTGTGATTTTCGATAACTGATATTTCATTTTGATTCTCTCTTTCGAGGCATCTCGGAAGCCAGTTCTTTCTTGCATTCTGTGTTTTTGGAGAAGATGACCAGTGCTGTTTGGTCTGGTTTGCCCTCATTTTGTTTTTCTTTTATTTTTCCCAGAGAGGAAATTTTTTACTTTTCGCCCTATTGTTGCATTTTTTTTTCACATTGAATGACTTGCTATGTTGTCTTGGTTAAACCTTATCCGACCAACTCAACACGTGCTCATTTCCCCTCTCATTCTTTTCCCCTCTTTAGTCTAGGAACCCCAGGTTCACCCCTTATACACTAGGTGTCTAAACTGCATGCTCATCTGCTCAAACATGTACCAAACCCATAAATGATATGGCATAAACTTTCTAACATTCTTCCACATGAACAACCCTTAGTGTCCTACACACGGACAATTAACTAGGTGTGAGGCCTCACCGCTTGTTACCACACCATACCTCTTTAGGGTCTTGGGAACTCTCATTCCTACACCTAAAAGGTAGGTTTATATCCACACTCTGATCTGATCGACTGCACTGAAGCATCTGTATGTTGTGCATCCTTGATCTGCTATCTCAATGTATGCTTTGCTTGCATCTGTGTCAATAAACCTGCCAACAAGGAAACTTTCATCTGCACATTCATCTCCCGTAAGGAGACAAACATATCCTATCTATGGCATACCAAATCATTAATGTGCATACTGTATCTTTTATCCCTATAAAGAGGTGGAATAGCTCATGCAATTCTTTTCTAGGTTTTAATTATTTAATAATTCATATCGATCATGTGTTTTTACTATTGTTTAAGAATACATTGCACAAACTAACCTATCATGCATGTGGTTATTGGAGTGGTTTATGGTGTCACTATCTTCAAAAGTCCATGGGCCAACATATTTAACTGCAACATGGCCTATAGGTCTCAATAAAGTCCCTTATACAATTCAAACTAGTGTTAAATTTACCAAAACAACTAATTGTATTTTCCTATATTCGAATAATGGATTTTTTATTATATATTAAGATTACAGATGATTTACTTCTAAATAGTCTTGGATGCGTTGTAGATAAGAAATATATCTATTGGGTATTGTTAATATCATTTGTTCCTATTATGGATGATAAATTTTATGATAACTTTTCTTAATATTCAATCCATGGCATGATACAACAGTCATCATGAAAGTAAAGATTGTACTACTCATCTTGTTGCGAAAAAAGACTCGGAACTATTATACAATACAACTAGGAAATGTAAGCATTAAAGGAAATACAAAATGTGTCTACATCTGGTGGTAGAGGCTTTTAATACAATTAATCTTATTGTTTCTGATAAGCTTGATTGAAACCATAAGATTTATTTCTTCGTAAGAAATGGTAAAAAAACCAAACAAACATAAGAACAAATAAACAAATATGCTCATTTACTAAAGAGGGTGACTTTTTTTAAAATAATTGATGTTGATGTTTATATTTAGAAATATATATGACTATAAACATACAATTTTCATTGACATTACATATATTTGTATGATAGTTTAATGCAACCTCTGTTCTTGTGGTACAATATTATTAAAATAATTGATACGAACATGTAACTCAAACAATATTATTAAAATATTTGATACAAATATGTTGTTCGTGTAAATAATATAGTTACCTATATTGATACAAAATACACACATTATCTTCCTATTTTGTCTCAATATGTTTTGTGACATTAAGTTTTTGTCTAATAGCAAAAGAGTTTCTATTGTTTGAACATTCATATAAACATAACATGCAAATTTGTATGTGTTACGACCCCGCCTCCCGGTAACCCCCAATTAAGGGAGACCTAAAGGTCAGAGCCATTAACCAATAACCCTGATCAAAGGTTTGACAATTAACCAAGAATAATTATCAAATTTTAACAGACTATACTGAAAAGATGTAAGAAAATAAATTTTTGCATACCTTTTTCAAAACTTGGATCTCTAAACTTTTATCCACTTAAGGATTCTACTATAACTAATACTCCTTGTATTTTACTTCATGTGTTTCGTAATATGATGATTTACTATTTGTCCTTTTGGCTTGTTCCTAAAACGCCGACAAACAAAACATCGGTCAGCTGAAGCTGGTATGTGGGGGAAACAATAATCATGTAAATATGCTAACAATGTAATCATTTGACATCCAAGATTACATTTTATATATAAATCTGTGATCCAAGAGTACCCTATCCTCTGTTTTGTCCCCATTGAACCCCTCATGATCCACATATGAAGTGAACCAATTTCTTGGGTTGAGTCACATGGCACTACTCGTAAGTAGCCCACTCCTTAACTCATGGCAGGCTAATGGGTCTCACGACACTACACTTGGTAGCCCAATTTCTAACCCACGATAACCTAGACCTTACTCTAGGTTACCCCTTTTTAGCCTTTACAAGCCGCAGAGGTGGACCCGAATCTAGCCAGTTATACATGTATATTCATAGTGATAGTCATAGTCACTCTATAGTTGCATGAAATAAAAGCATCCAACATTTATTTCAAGCCATGAGGGAAACATCGATAAAATCCTCGGAAAACTAATCGGGATAATCATAAGCGTACCACATACCTGATTTGATGATTTCACAAGCATTAAGTAAACCCAACCAAGAATGAAATCCAAGCAAGCAATTCAATCATCACATAATTCCTGAAAAGAATATGCACTCTATTTATTACACACTTTATCAAGAATCTACTTTATTGACTTGGATTCACTTTCTAATCCGCATTACGATTTCATTAATATTCATTAGTGTTTCTTAGATCAGTTCCTAAAACTTTATCCCTTTTAGGTCAACAAACCCTAAAACACTCTTTTCTACTCATATAGACCATAATTGCTCAACTATCCATTTTAAAAGTCTTTTATACCCAAATTGACTTAGGATCACCATATCCCTATTTATTCATGGATTTGAACAATTAAAACAATTATAAGACATATTCATCTAAATTAGGGTTTTCAAGCTCATTAATGCATAATCATGGACGAAACCCTAAATTAAGCCAATTATATAAAAAGATCATCTTTTTAGATCCTATTTTCACTTTTATTAACAACAGGTTAATATCAACTTGAATTATCCAAATAACATCATTAAGTCCATCTATCATCAAATCTAAGGGTTTTTCCTTAATTAAATCATTAAAGATGATAACTTTATGCCCTTTTAAAATTTCAAGCATATTTAAGCACATACACTATAAATTAGACTAATCGTGTGCAAAGTTCTTCATTTTTTAACATCATGTACATTTTTACATTTAACAGGTTAACATCAACTCCAATGGTCCATTTAAACCCTATTAAACACTTTATTCATTTCAACATAGGGTTTCTTAATCTTTAATTCATTAAAGATGATAATTTACACTACATTTCTAACTATGATCAGATTCAGGCTATAAAACTATTTTTAATGGGTTCCTTGCATTTTTATGATCAAAATACATACATAATTCGTCTTGATTGGAGTTACGAATAGCAAGATATGATTTTTGCAAAATACGAATACCTTGGCCAATCGGATTGTGCCACATATGCGCTCCCATGCAACGCATCTTAGTTCAGTTGAAAACATTTCGATTTTACAGCTTTGCCCCCGCGTAAGTGGGTTGAGTCTTTAGTCTTTGGAGGGCATATCGGTCCAATGCCCATTGGTCATCTTCAAGGTTGAATTAAAATAGCGCCACACACTCGAGCATGTTATAGTCATATTGTACCACATTATAGTCAGAAAAGGACAATCCGGATATTGTGACATATGCCAGAGTTTGAAAATGCTCCCTTCAACACCTTTATTATTCAAGAAGAGATAATTACATCTATTATTAGTATCCATCTTTCTCCATAATTAATTTGAATACTTACCACCTTCATATACCAATAACTTTCACTTCCCCCTATATCTCTTAGAAAACATATCATCATATTTTATTCTAAATATCATATTACATTTTTATTATAAAAAATATATAGAGGAAAAAATGATTACTTAAATGCTTAAAAGAAGATAGAGTCTTCAAGATCCATTTTATATAGTTGAAAAAATATAAAAGAATATCTACTAGTGGAGGAGACTTCATGATCCATTTTAGAAAAGGAATGGTGTCCATACTTTGAATGATAAAGTATACGTTTAATTGGAAAGGGTTATATTTGACTTCACGAGTTTTCAAAAAACTGTTAAAATATGTTTTCACATGAACAAAAAAATTGATTTTTTTGTTATATGATCAAGACATTGTATATGATGTTGTTTCTAATTATTATGTAAGACTTCTTCATAATTTTTTGTATAGTGTTTCTAAGAGTAATAAAAAGTTTGTGTTTGTTGTAGTCTGATGTGGTACAGTGCAGTTAACAATGATTTTTTTGATGGTGCATATATAGTTTCTCATATTAAAATGACAGTAGATAGGGTGTTGATGTGGTGTTTGATTTTTATAGTGGTGTGGTTATGATTTTGATATAAACAACACCATATATGCATGGATCCTCTTCTCTGTGATGATATAACCTTTTTTGAGGCATTAGTTTGTGTATTGCAATGGTGAAAGGACTTTAGTTCACATTGCTCTAATCTGATTAATGTTATTTAAATATATAGTTTATTTGAGCTTCTTGCATGACATGATTCTTCAAGGGATAATCCTCAGAGAATCTAAAACACTATAGTAGTGGATTTCACTACCTACTCCTCCTGAGAGGTGCATCTAAGGTTCCTCTAACAAACCTTTCATCTCATCAATCTCTAGGCTAACCAGACAACCACTAACTCGACCAATAGGTCTGGTTGTATCTGGATGTTAGCCACATAGGTCTAGTCTTCCAATGATCATAGGGTCCACCTAGTAATCTCTTCCATCCTCTCCACTAGCTAAACAAGATAATTGTAAACCTGAGCTGTGTTCTGACTAAGAACGTATGTTACCACATTAGCTTCCTTGTAAGCTAGGTGATGGTGAAGACATACTCTTACATATACTCCACTCGTTGTCTTAGTCTCAGATTTAGGTCTATCCTAGTCAAGTAAACTTCAAGCTCTTGCATCCATCATCTCAGATACCAAAACCAAACTTTAACTCTTACAATCCAAACTTCTCTTGACATGTCTTCCCTTATATGATGATGACCTTAGTTCATCTATGCTTTCACACCATCTATCCAATATACTCACAAAAAGGTGTTGTACCTCTTCCATCCGCAATTATCATAGAAAGGTTTCAACTCATATCACCTTTATCCTTAGTATATGGCATCATTTTTACGTGTCTCTCACACCCATAACAAGATGAAATAAGCATTTGGCTACAGTCCAAATACATAGTTCATCAAATTCCATGAGTAGAGATGGTGCATGACACATCACCACCACACTTTCTAGTCAAAGTTGAATCATACTTCTCATGACTCCACACCATAAATACCTTGATTCTATGTTTACGCCCATGGGTACACTTTTCCCATCACCTTTGGGTCCTAACATCACTTCTATATACAATCCTTAGTCATCTCTTCAAGGTCTCGAGGGTGTCGATACTTTTAGGGTGATCTTACCCTTATGCATTTAGCGAGTGCCTCTCACATTTACTCCTTGGGCCCCATGAACTCATGAAGGTGGGTAACCTCCTAACCCATGGACCTTGGGAAATGGTAGTTGTTATCTTCTGACCCTATGGTCTGGTGCATTGAGGGAACCATCAACTCCTACTTCCATTGATCTTATCACTCCTTAACCTTAGTATTGACTTAGGATTCTATCATAGCTTGTGGAACCTTTGTTGATATTCAAGCACATTTCAAGCTTGAATCCTCACCCATCATCTCTCTGGGCACTCATGGTTTACCTTACATCCCTTCATGGGAAAAAAACTAACCTACCTATCTAGGCATGGCCCCATTCTACCGGTTACCTCCATGGTATCATATCCTTATGTTCCTTATAGATGGTCGTACATGGGTTTATAGATTCATGCTCATACTATGTGCTCTTACACTTAGCTCATCACACTCTTATAAGTGACCTCTCATGGTTACCTCAAACCCAAACAAGAGCTGGTACTCACTCCTACATGAAGGGTCCTTTCCCAGGACTGGAGGAAACTATCACTTTATAGTAACAAAGGTCACAAAATGTTCTTACTTCCAAGGTCTATATCATCATGTAAAAGCATACCTCATATCATGCCGCCTATGGACATGGATAGCAAGTAGATTACCAATTAAACCATTATAAGTTCCATGGTATGTCATACTTGTTCATCATTCTTTCAAGTTGTACCCCTATCATACATGCATAAATCACCAACTTGTGTAAGTGGCTCATCAATCATATATCTCAGTTCAAGTGGGGTTTCCTTTTAGCTCTAATACATGGGGGTGCCACACTTAATTCCTATGAACTCCATCAGCCTCATGAGCATCATATGCACTAGGTACTACTACTTCCCCTCTGTAGTCCAAGAACCCCAGGTTCACCTCTTATGCATCAACTGTCTAATTGCATGTTCAACTGTTCAAACATGATCCAAATCTATATAAGATACGGCATATACTTCCTTATACTCTTCCATGTGAACAACCCTTCAAGTCCTATACATGGACAACCAACTGGGTGCGAGGCCTCACAACTTGTTACCATACCATACCTCTTCGGCATTTATGGAACTCTCAATCCTACTCCTACAAGGTAGGCACTCATATAATCTATTTGTTTGTACATGAAGCCTCTTTCTCATTTGTAGGGTTTGGTTCCTCTAAAGGCACCTAAGGTACAATAGCCTCTATAGATCATGCATGAAGAAACTCCATACATCTACTCAGGGTCATCTATTCTAGGCCACAACATACCAAACCTTATCATGGTTCATCATATCCTGGAGTCTAGGCCTCCAACCATCTTTATATGGGTCTCACTCTCTCTAGAGCTAGCCCTATAACTGGACCTACCACTGGAGGTTCACTCTTTGAAGAGGGGTCAAGCTTTTAAGGACACATGTATCCCTACCTAGATGAAACGTACTATCAAAACTTATGTTTAGACAGTTTTAACCAAAGCTCTACATGCCTATCTCGAAAACTATCAGGCATAACCCTTCTCGCTTAGGTCTAACACCTATTTCCAGCCTTGCTGTCACTCACTTCTATGTAGTGTATGCCTGATTTCTACTCATATATGCTTGTTAGGGTTCCTACATGGTCACCACTAACCTTGTCAATGAGGGAGTTATCCCTCACCCTTAACAGGCATGACCGACCCAAGGTCGGGTCACCAAAAGGTACTACATGTCAAGAAACCACTCACACTCTATGCTTCTCAGGTGTGCCCAAAACCTCAAGGTAAAGCATGCAAGTCTAACCCATGTACTTCCATGCATGGTTAACGATGATATCCAACTCATCGTGTCTTCTCTTTCTCTATCCACCACTTAAGGGTTTGGGTTGAGCATCATCCTCAGGGGAAGCATCATGTCTCTTCCTCTCCCTAGAGGCTTTTTTCCTCCAAGGCTAACCCTCTCCTCATCTTCCTATGAGATGGTATAAACTTTGTGTTCTCCTCAGGGGTATCCAAGGACACATCAACATGGACATGCAACCTAAGCATGTAACTAACCTCAATCTAAATTTTGTCATTAAAAACTGATGTCCATGACATCTTATTTACATGCTGTTTACTATTTGGTGGAGGATTCCTTAATCCTTAGTACTCTTAACCCACAAACTCAGAGAGAAGGTGAATAGAGGATTCCTTAATCCTTAGTACTTGTAGTTTCTCGTTCAAAAGGGTATAGAAGGGATGAAAATAGATGAGAAGATCTAGAGGTATCTTATTTTGAGTCAAATCCTCAGATTTTGGCCAAGAAGTCACATAGATACCGGGAGTCCTCATAAACCGACTAGAGGGATAGAGGAAATTTTGTAAAATTTAATAATTATTAGAGATCATATGGAAAACTAGGCTCTAATACCAAATGTAATGACCCCACCCCTTAATAAACCCCATTTAAGAAATGCAAAGAAGCTGGTTTCATTATCTCAAACCATGATCAATTATTTTTGTAAATAATAAAAAGTAATTAATAAATTCAACCACAACTAAGCTTAGATAGGATAAAAAAATTATTTTCACATACCTTGCAAAATTAGGAGTTTGGAAATTTACCCAAAGTAGAGTTCTATTCTAACTAAATCCTCCAATAATTATTTAGCTTTATGCTTCCAGTGTCACTTTAAATATTCATCCACTTTCATGTATTCCTAAAACACTAACAAACAAAATGTCAGTCAGTATAACAGATTATACTGGTATGTGGGGGAACCAAAAACTTGCACATATATTTCATAACAACATACCCACATCAAATATTTGTTACCAATCAATATTCACATTTTCCTTATAAGTTCCCAACCATTGTACCCATCCTCTCGTATACCCTCTCTTAGGGATTAGTCCCTTTAGTGGACATTAGGCTACCTTTTCCATCCTGAGCTTGGTACCTTATGGACCACCTCTCTAGGTGCCACGTAGTCTTCCCATCCAGGGCTTGACCGCCTACGACCTTCCCACCTAGGCTTGGTCTGACCTTCCCTCCTAGGCTTGGTATCTCATCATCATTAATCATAAATCCAGGGGTGGTAGCGTGTACATGCAAGTCATAAACAATACATGGTGATAATAATAGTCACTTTATAGATTGCAGGAATTAAAGTTCATCCAAGCATGTATTTTCAAGCAATCGGTAAAACCTTAGAAATTGGTGTGAAACTAAAGAAATTAACCATAAGCAAAACCACATACTTGATTTGAAGTCTCAAATACAAGAAAGATATCCAATCCAATCAAGAAGTCCAATCAAGCAAGCAATAAAGCAAACCTTGATCTTGAAAACATATATAATGCCTAATCATCACAATCATATCCCAAACAATCTCTTATTGACTTGGGGCACCTTTCTAAGATTTCTAAGTCTCATTAGGGTTCATTAGGGTTTCTTAGATGAATTTCTCAATCTTTATCCTTTTTAGGTCAACAAGCCCTAAAATAGCTTTTCTACTCATAAAAACCTTAATGACTCAAATGATCCACATTAAGGTTCTTTAGTCTCAAATTGGCTTTAGAACATCATATCTCTATCTTATTCATGGATTTTCACAATTAAAACCAATAAAAGTCATTATTACCAAAATTAGGGTTTCTAGGCCCATCAATGCATATTCATGTACATGGAACCCTAAATTAAGCCAATTACGCTCAAAGATCCATCTTTTTAGATCCAATTCTTCTTTTTATTACTAAAAAGTTAATATTCAAATCAAAATATTCAGGGAACATCATTAGATCTAATTATCATCAAATCTTAGGGTTTTACATCAATAAAACTACTAAAGATGACAACTTTATATAATTTTCAAATTTCAAGCAGATTTATACTTCAATTCTATTTTTATTAGATTCCTTGCATATTTCTGATTAAAAATCATATATAACATGCCCTGATATGAGATACCAATCATTAGTTATGATTTTTGCAAGATAAATTACCTTTGAACCAATAGTAGTGTGCCATGTCATCTAACCAGGGCTCCTTTTATTTTTAACAGCTTTCCACGCAAGACCGGCTCAGTGAATGGAGTTGTGCCACATAGCTACTTGCCCCACATGAGAAAAGCCTTGACTCGGGTCAAAGTACGTTTCTACTCTCGAGTGTTAGTGAGCCTAGGACTGGTTTGCGTCGGGGGAAAGTGGTATTTCACCCCTTCTTCATCTTCCTCCTCTGGTCATCTTGTGAGTAGCCTGGCCGAGTCAATAGCAAGGTTGACTCCTAGGTTTTGTCTTCCTTAGAATTGGGCAAGAGCAGCTAGATCTCTACTGAAACATGTCAGGCCTATTGGCACTCTTGAATCGCCAGAGTGGACCAAGGTCAGACGTGTTTGATCGGTTTTGAGGGCGGCGAACCTACTATTATCCAGGGCAACATAGATGAGAAAATATTCACCTTGATAGGAATTGTAGGTGTGGAGGGCATCCCCTTGACCCTCACGGTCTTGCCCTCAATGTTGGGGGGGGGGAGTATGAAGCCTTATATAGGTGTGGGTCGGCAAGGCCACCTAGCTATGGGTCTTCCCTCTTCTCAAGTTTGGGGAAAAACTCAATAGCTTCCTAAAGGGGGCATAACTAAGTATGGATGGGATCACAATCATCCTTCAAATCCAAATAGCTATCTTTTAGGACTCCTTGTTGATCAGGGAGTGAGAAAGCATAACACAAATTTTCATTTTATTGTTCCAGATTCCCAAAATGTCTTGGAGGTAGGAGATAAGCAGATCACCGTGGGATCTGGGATCCAACATTCCATAAAGCTCACTCACATAAAAGGCTAGGCTATATATTATTTTTAGAAAAGGATAAAATCGTGACATGTATATTGATATCCCTCTCACTTTCGGAAAACTTATAAATTCCATAATTCTCCTCCTTTATCCGGTTGATCCCAAATTTTAAGGGAAACTCTTTAATGACAATCTATCCGTGTGCAAGTTTGGAACTAAAACTCCAAAAGAAAAGTGACTTTTCTTTGTATGCAAGTTATCTCTTAATAAGGTATATTTTAGTCACATTTTCTTTGGATTTTGCTTTTATTTCCTATATTTCAATCCTTTTTACCATTATTAACTAAGTGGGTTAGAAACATAATCCATGAAGGTCATTCACACCACTTTCTAGAGAATTCCACATCATTCTAATCATTAGCTTAATTTCTTTTCCTTTTTATGCATTATTTGATTTCTTTCAACTTTACTTTCCTTTCTATCATATTGGATTCACTAACTTATTAGGATCTACAAATTCACATATACAAAGGAGACATTGCAAAAGAAATCCATTTATTCATCATAAATCATACAATTTACATACATGTACATCTCATTGGAAAAATTGCATTTCAATCAATATAAGCCCACAAATTGGGGTTGTAACAACCTCAAATCCTTAGGGAATAATAATGAAAGTTATAAATACATCCATGTAGCATATTTCCTTAGGGTCAAATATGAATCACATTGGATGACCACATGCCTTATTTCCTTGTAATGTTTAGCTTATAATAGTTATATATGTTCTTCATATTTCTTTTAAAAACATAAGATGTTCTACTACTCAGTTGTAACTACTTAAACTGCTCAAATAGTAATACATGCTCTATTTAACCCCTTTATTACATTACTGTGCATATAATATACATTGGTGAAGAGTTATATCTCTTGGAGGGACGTTTGGTCTCACCATGAGGGTTGCACAACTTTTTAGGTGGTTGTGAATGAGGAGTTTGAGGTCATGGTGCAGATGTTGAGAAGAAAGGAAAGCAGTAATAGTTAGAGATTGGATACGCTGCCAATGTTTTGTAGTAGAGTCCTACCTGTCGTCCCTATACTATCAACTCTTTGGGGAGATTTTGTTGTTTTGTATATCGACACGTATGTTTTGGCTGTTAATTAAAGTGCCTTGGACCAAATTAAAATGGTTGGATTCAGATGTGTATGTGACATCCTTGAGCCTTTCAAGGACCACGAAAATATCCAAGGGAGTGGATAACTCACACACAATTTTATAAGAAAAAGAAATATCCACTCACATATGGATATTAATATAATATGAATTGAGGTGCTTAATTTGCTTTTCTTTAAATCATGGATAATTGAGAGGAATAAGAGGCAAACAAGATAGCCTCGTCCCTAAGGAAGATAAGGGGGAAGAGGCGGCCACATTTTTGGGATTAAATGAATTTTTATAAGGCACTTTCTCTCTCCTTGAATTTCTTATAAAAAGACCATTTACAAGCCAAATTAAAGTGTTCATGCCTGATTTTAAGGAATAGAATGCAAAGTGCTTAACTGGGCTCAGGATATTCTATTCATTGAGGCTATATCTGAGTAAGGTAAGCTATCCCCATCCTCTCTCTCCCTATCAGTCGATTCGTCCCTCCGCCATGAAATGGAGTAAGGGGCGTGATTCCTTAATTGGATTGGCTGCTGCTGCTTCTGATGCTTTAAAATCAGCTCCTTTACTGTAACTCGATAGAATTGTACCTCTCCCTATAGGTCGAGCATCAATTTTTTAGAAACTGACCAAGGGAGCTAGGGAGGACCTGGAGGACGACCCCCAACCTGTTGGTAAGGTTCTTGATCCATTTCACCTTGATTCCATGGTGAAAATCGAAAATAAATTATGGATTTCTTCTTATTTCGATCTCCTCTTCAACCCTAGCCAATCTTTTCAACCTAAATCTTGAGGACGAGCTTAGGGGGAGTTGCAAAAGCTTCATCCACCATTTTTTGCATGAGCTTGGAGCTTAGGATCTCCATTAGAGGCGGGTTTTATAACTTGAATCCTTCTACATTGTTATTCAACTATCAATCTTACAATTTCGTTGATTTCTTCATCTTTTTGGTTAATTGCTTGTTGTAATTGGTAAATCCATGAACTCAGATGCATTAGGAGTTGCAGGGACGAAGGTAGATGATTATGACATCATCTTGGACACTTTTCCCAAATAAATCTTGTTCCAAACGGTTTCAACATGTTTGCCCATTCAGTTTCACCAAACCGAATGGTCTCTACTTTTGCGAACCCTCCCATAACAAATGTCTTTGTGCTCTTGTAGGGTATGGACTTCAAATGGTCGATAAGCAGTACTCCCATGTCTATATACTTCTTGTGGTGCATAGAAATCATGACAAACATATCCTTTTGAGAAATGCTACCTTGGTTGTCGTATCTCCCCAAAATCGTGTTTGCCAAGACCTTCTGCACGTAGCGCATCAGTGGGTTGCTTATGGCAACAATTTTTGATCTACCCGGATTGTAATCCTCACTACCCATTAAGCTTTTCCAATAATGTGCATAGTCAAAATTGACCTCTTTCTCTAACAAGCCGTCATCCAATTTCAAGGCTTCTTCAGGACTAGTGACAAAGATACTGTTCAGGTCAGTAGAAGTGAGGGTGTGCACATTGCCCATTATGGCGAATTTGATTGCATCACACAAAAAGAAGGGATAAAAAGCTTATAAAGTTGCGTGGGATGAGTCAAGTGAGAGTGAAAGTGGAGAAGAAAAGGTGGAATGTCTCATGGAAAAATATGATGATGACGATTCCCAAGAGGTAAGCCTTCTTGATTTGCCAAAAGAAGATTTAATTGCTAGTCTACAAGAAACTCATGACAAATATGTTGACTGCAAAAAGAAACTAAAGAAGGTCACCAAAACAAATGAGGAATTATATGCTAGATTAAATGATCTTTCCTCTGAAAAGAACAATATTGCTCTTGAAAATTTTCCTTTACAAGCATCTTTAAATGATTGTAATAGAAAGTTACTTACTTTAGAAACAAACCATGAACTTCTTTCTCAAGAAAAGGTTGATTTGCTTGCTAAACTAAACAATTTTCAGACCCAACCTATTCTATGTAATCATATAGATTATGATAATGTTGTTAAAGAAAGAAACTCTCTATTATCTGATTTAGATAAAGCAAGAATAGATATAAATAAGAAGATGGATGAGATTGCTAAGCTACAAAGAGAAATAAATGGTTTAAGGGGAAATGACATTCTTGATAATATTTTGAAAAATTCCTCTAGCTACAATTGAAGAAGAGGCTTGGGATATGTTTCAAAAAGTAAAAGAGCTCAAGCATCCAAGACTAAGACCATGTTTGTACCTAAAAATACAATTCAAAATCCTAGAAAAAGAAATGAAATTGACTCTATTTCTTGTCATTTTTGTCTACGTCTTGGACATTACTCATTTTCATGCCCTTATAAGAAGAAGGATTGTGAGTTAGTTTGGGTCCCCAAACCTCAAACTTAGAAAACTTTAATGTAATTTAGTTAAGATATGATCTAATGCTTACTCTTGAAAATCAAAATGTCTTATCTCAACTAAACAAATAACTTCATGTATTGTTTTAAAAATCAGAACTGACGTAAACAGATTACTGAAACAAAATAGAAACATTTTCAGTCGACAAATAGTTCGACCGAGACACTCTTGGTCGAGAAAAACTTCGACCGAGCAAATGCCTGTGACAAACCAAAATATACAGCAGAAAAGTTTGTGAAACAGAAACTATTCCAGTCGAAAAATGATCGATCAGAGCAAAAATCGATCGAAAAATGGTCGACCGAACATACTTCTCCTCCTATTCAGTTTTAATCTGTAAAACAACAACTTTATCGATCGACAAATTGGTCGACCGAGCCACCTGTCGGTCGAACTTTTGTCGACCGAATGAGGTTCTGATCAGTTTTCTTTGTTAAAACATTTCCAGTTTGTAATTAAATGTACCTAACCATAACGGACCATCACATGGGTACCAAAACCTACATCTTAATGCAGGATTGGGTGGTCGACAGTGGATGTTCCAAACACATGACCGGAAACAAGGAAGTATTTCAAACTTTTGAGGAAAAGAAATGTGGAACAGTCACTTTTGGAGACAATGGTAAAGGTAAAATTATTGGAATAGGTGGCTCAATTTCTCTTAAAACTCGTTTATGCAAGCAAGAAGTGAAAGGGAATTTGAAATTACCCATCTAAGCTATGGATAAGGGAGCATATATGCATTTTATTAAAAATACATTTTAGGAGAGAGAAAGTAGGGATTATTTCGTCCATTTCCTTGCCACTTTCCCCCTTCCATTACTTGGTCATGAGGATATCTTCTTTGCTTCTTATTCCTCTCAATTATCCATGATTTAATGAAAAGCAAATTAAGCACCTTAAATCATATTATACTAATATCCACAAGTGAATGGATATTTCTTTTTCTTATAATAAGGTGAGTGAGTTATCCACTTCCTTTGGATATGTTCGTGCCTTTGCAAGGCACATGGTCATCCATTCTCTTCCAAACCCATCCCTCGCCTTTTGGTTAAAGGGGCCTTTAATTAATATATTTATTTTTGCATTAAATTGAAGTAAAGTTCCAATTATGTTTAAATCTTGATTATTTTAATATCAAGATTCTCTCTCCTCTAAAGAGATACAACTGAGACACCCCTCTCAATTTATTTGTTCTACTTGATGCCAAGAAACATTAGGGACTATTTTGAAGTGGTAATTTTCATATTGAACCCTAGGTTTTGGGTAAATTGCACATTACACCAAAACTAGGTTTTAATGCACAAACATTGCTTTATCAGCTCTTTCTTGGTACTCAGGCTACCACAAGCCATACCTCTACATCATCTTCATTCTCATGATTCTTCAAAATATCAAGAACATCTTATCATGTAACATTTTCAATTTAACCCCTCACCTTGGGTAATTTGCACTTTAGTCCAAAATAGACAAAACATTATTTCAACATTGTTCAAAAAGGACTAAAATGGAAACATAAGTTCCTCTTGAGCCTTAATTAATTTTCAAAAGATAAAACCAAACATATAATTATATTTATTAAGCAAAATACCTAGCGTTAAGGCATAACCTAAGTCAGCGATGTTACAAATTATAAACCCTTAACAAGGATTTCATCCCCGAAATCCCAGATATGGAAAGACAAATATTATTCATATATCATCTCATCAGGTCTCATAACATCTCAATGTCATGTTTATGCAAGGCATAAACCCCTAACATATGATGTCCATGCTATTTTATAGTCAAACTGATTTCTTGGTTGACCATTCCAGGTAGCCAACATAAACCATCTGATATTTCTTAGATACTAGCATCTCTTACCTTGGTATCTGCCACATGTGTTGAAAACACATCACATATTTATCTTCCTTTCAACTTGGTACATTACTTGTCACATATATCTTCACCTTGGAACCAAAGTCCAAGAAAAACTGATACTTTTCTAAGTATCCATCTCATGAACATCAAGTTAGAGTCTAACGAATTAACCTAAGCTGCTAACTGGCCATGGATATGCTAGGTTGCGTATAGGGGAACTAGTCCCTAACACCCCCTACTACCCTTACGAGGCTCAATTGGGTTAGGGATTACGTTCAATTCAAGTAGAGTCTAATCAAGTCTAGGTTTCTAGATTAGACATTCCTAGGGCAATTAGGGGTCGAGGGTAGTAATGGGGAGGTGAAATTAGGGTTTTGGACCCAAATTCCCCCACATTCTAGCCTTGAGAAGGCTCCATGCGAATTGCACTAGAATTATCCAATAGCTACTTAGATCTCTCACTTAGGTTATTAGGATGCAGGAAGATGGGAGGCAACCTAGGGATCCAAGAATTCGACCTAGGGGAAAATCCCAAAATTCACACATATAAGCAATTTGCCTAAATTACTTGGTGATTTCACACACAAACCAACAAGCAATTCATGGAGAATGAGATAGAAATAGAATATAATCATTAACAAACAGAATTACAACGTTTACATGTCATTTCCACCCAACATGGTATCAAAGTAACATAATTTCCCCCAAACAGCCCACCCAAGGGGCCTAGCTACTCATAGACATGGAAAATACAAAAGGAAAGGAGATAGAGGAAGAAGCAGCCATGGAGCTCGGTGTAGATGAGGAATCTCCTCCCTCCAGCTACTGCAAGGACATCCTCCTTCTTCTCCTTGGATGGAATGGAGTGGGATTATGGTGGGAAGTGGATGGAAGGCTTAGATATGGGGGATTATGTGGTGGAAATGGTGAAAGGGAGTGTATTTGAGGTGGGGGTGAAGTGGAATGGAGTGGAGGTGACAAGGGAGCAAAAATGGGATTCTAAGCAGCCAACCCTTCGACCCCCAACTGCCACTAGGGCTTATATAGGGATCTAGGGGGTGTAGGATTAAGTTAGGGAAAATGGGGAAAGCAGTGAAAAAAAGGGTGGATTTTATGAGTAGCAAGGCCGTGGTGGGTAGGGGTGAGAATGGTCGTGGTGGATGGGAACGGTCGTGGTGAATAAAATGGCAAAATGTCAGGTTGGTGGTCAGTTTGGACTGAAACTGGCACGACCGTGGTGGGTTGAGGGTAGCACGACCGTGTTGGGAGTTGGTAGCATGGTCGTCCTGTGTGGTACAACCGTGGTAGAGTATGCTTTGCAGCTGTTTCAAAACTGAGATTTTTCCTGTGATTTCTTCATTTGCAGTACGACCGTTCTGTCTTACCACGGCCGTGCTGGGGGCTCTGCTTGCAATTTGAGCTTCAAACTTTATTATCCATTGACTTCTTCGCTTAAGCTTGACTCTTAGCCACTAGGGGTAGGTTGGGGGAGCTCTGAGGCCTTCTTTGGCCCTCTCCATCTCTCTTGTCCATCCAAGTGTGGTCCAAGTACATGAAAAACATTTAAGTAATATCCATATGTACATTTTACACAAATATGCATATTAAGGGAAATAACATGTAATCTAATAGGTATAGATGTGATTGAAATGCAAAATTCCACAAGATGAAGCCCTAAAATAGGGCTGAATCACCCACCCACCCGTTTGATAGGTCTATGCATCAATAATGTTCTCCTTGTGAATGGCCTTCTTCACAACTTGATAAATGTCAATCAATTATGTGACCAAGGTTAACTTATTTTATTTACCTCTCTTGAAAGTTTGTTACTAGATCCCATCACTTAAAATATTACATATAAGGGTTTGGAAATCTCTATACTACTGTTCTTAGCTCTCATATGCCTATAATTGGTAAATGCCTTGTCATAAATAAACATGATACATATTTGTGGCACTATGGCCTGATAATGTAAACATGCATTGTTGAATAAGTTGAGCAACAAGAATTTAGTCAAAGGGCTTCCTAGTTTGGACTTTGAGAAGACGAGGAATTCCTTTTTTACACATAAGTAAATCAAACCAAATCTTTCTTCACATCCAAAGGAGTCCTTATTAATAAAAAAGCTCTAGAACTTCTTCATATTGATCTCTTTGGACTAATTTCCAGACAAACACTTAGAGGTAGAAAGTACTGCTTGGTTATTGTAAGTGATTTTTATCGATTTATTTAGACCATATTTTTGGTTGATAGACTTAATCTTTTTCTTATTTTTGCAATGATTTGAAAATGAAGCTCCTGCTGAATGGTCTCTATCTATATATGCAGTGGGAGAGAATTTGAGAATTATTTGTTTGAATATTTTGGTGATAAATCTAGTTATGCGTAAAAAAAACTTCCCCTCATACACCTCAATAAAATGGGGTTATAGAGAGGAATAATAGATCTCTACAAGAGATTTCTAGGACAATTCTCTTAGAGTATGACACTCCTAAGACATTTTGGGCCAAAGATGTCGACGCTTCTTGTTTTTTGCAAGCTTGGGGTTTCACTCATATTTTGCTTAAGAAAATCCCCTATGAGTTATAGAGTGGTAGAAAGTCAACTACTGATTTCTTTCATATATTTGGTTTTCCAATTTTGTTTTGAACACCAAAGAGTCTCTTGATAAGTTTGGTGCTAAATCTTATAAGGCCTTCTTTCTTGGTCATAACAACTATAATAGAGATTTCATAGCATTTAATATTGGTGTATAAAGCAGAAGAATCCATTAGTGTTAAATTTGTTGAAACTAACTCCTATTTATCGAATAGTGTTGTTTATGATGATGTTCTAGATGAATTTATTCTTAGATTAAAAAGAACTAGATGTCAACAACAAAGGTAAAGAGGTGGTTCAATAGGATTTCCATTAGAGAGAAGAAAAGAATAATCTCTCTCCCCTCTTACCTAAAGATAATCGAAAAAAGATCATCATAGGTAATCCATTTGAAAAAGTGAAGGCATGTTCTACTTCAACAAATAATAAGAAAATAGCGCTTTCATCTTGCAACTTGAGAAAAAGATTGTATGGATATGTCATGGGAAAAGATGGCTCTACTATATTTTTGAAACATACTTCTAAAAAATTCCTAATTATTAAAATTTATGCGATGGTATAATTTTTGGTGGTACCAATATTGATCATTGCCAGGAGTGTAGTTTCCTCATGCAGCATATGAAATGAGCATGATAGGGATCCTAATTTCTTTTTTCTATTTAAAATCAAGAACACTAAAGATGGGAACTTCATAAAGCAAAGAAAATACACTAATTAACTCATGATGCACTTTGTGTTGGATTATGGAAAATGATTGATACTCCCATGTCAAACATTGTAAAGGTTAATAGAAATGAAGATGATGAAAAGTATATGAAAATATTTATAGAGGAATGATTGGTAGTTTACTATATCTTACTAAAACTAGATAAGACATCATGTTTAGCATTGGATTTTTTTTCTATATTTCAATCAAGTCTAGGAAAATATCAACTTGCAGTGTTAAAGAAGATTTGAGATACCTAGATAAGACTCCAAAATTTGATCTATGGTACCCCAAGTCAAGGGACTTTACTCTAACTATCTACAATGATTTTTAATATGTTGGGTGATTAATTGAAAGAAAGTGCATAAGTGGCACTTGCTTCCTCCTTGAACCAAAGTTAGTATCTTGGCTCTTCAAGAAGCAAAAAACTATGGCTCTATATATGACTGGGGCTGAATACATAGTTGTTTCTAGTTGTTGTGTCCAAGTCCTATAGATGAAGCAATGATCCAAGATTTTGATGCAAGTTATGATGCTTCTCCTATCTTTTATGATGATACTATTACAACAAATATGTATTACAATCCTATATTGCATAATACAACTAAACATATAGAGGCCTATCATCACCTTTTCTATGATCACATTGCTAAGAAAGATATTTCATTAATAATGTGGACACATAAAATTAGTTAGTTGATATTTTTACTAACCCTATCACTAAAAAATAATTAATTTTACTTGATAAAAATATCTTGTCAATGAAATTGATGATACTAGCTTGTATCCTAGATAGAGTGATAGCAATATGCCTCTATCAAGTTCAATATTGTCGATCGTGTACTTGTGTTTGATAGAAAATGCCAAGTTTTGGATGCTTTAATACATGCTTTTTTAGAGAAAATCATAAAACTTTTTTTAATGTTTTATCTCTTCAAAATGTCATGTGATGACTCCTTTATATACATGTTAGGCTCACATTTATATTTTGATAGGCCTCTTAGAATGAGTTTTTATGGAAGTGTTCCCTTTTGATAGGGACTTTCATTGGCCGGGATAGTCCTGAGCCTATTCAACCAAAGAGGTGCTTTGGGAGATACCCATACATGCCATCAACTGAGTTCCCTTTGAATTCATCTTGATCTACAACACTGTAATGTCCTTTTTGTGTAGGGCATGCGAACTGAGACTAAACCTCTCAACTAGATCAGCTCGACCAACCTCCCTATTTTGGTTGTCTCCTTCGCCTCCGATGCCAAAACCCTTGGCTCAATTTCTCTCCCTCTCCCCACTCTATGATATGCAATCAAATTTGCAAAAACTGTTTAGAGATCAAGTGGTCCCAAACCTCTTATAGGTTCAAATGGTCTCAAACCGTTTAGAGATCAAGTGGTCCCAAACCGTTTAGAGGTTCAAATGGTCTCAAACAGTTTAGAGATCAAGTGGTCCCAAAACGCTTAGAGGTTCAAACAGTCTCAAACCCTTTAGAGATCAAGTGGTCCCAAACCGTTTAGAGGTTCAAACGATTTCAAACTGTTTAGAGTGCAAACAGTTTCAACCTAATTTAGTCCAAATGGTTTCAAACTGTTTATAGGTTCAAATGGTCTCAAACCGTTTAGAGATCAAGTGGTCCCAAACCATTTAGAGGTTCAAACGGTCTCAAACCGTTTAGAGATCAAGTGGTACCAAACCGTTTAGAGGTTCAAACGGTCTCAAACTGTTTAGAGATCAAGTGGTCCCAAACCGTTTAGAGGTTCAAACGGTCTCAAATCATTTAGAGATCAAGTGGTCCCAAACTGTTTAGAGGTTCAAACGGTTTCAAACCGTTTAGAGTGCAAACGGTTTCAACCTAATTTAGTCCAAACAGTTTCAAAACGTTTAGGGTCATGGAATGCTTATGACAAAAAAATACTTGTAAATGTCAACTTTTCACAACCCCAATATGAGGCATTAGTTTGAGTAGTATTATTTAAATTGCTCAAATAGAATTGATTTTCATATTGATATGCTACGGATTCTTTGCAACTACTAGTCTAGAAGTCTACTTTTGCCATAAAAAAACTATAGAAATTGAAGTTTAAAAATCTATGTGTCTTTATTACAAACCTGTGTATGGAACACTACATGTTTTTCTAATAAAACAAGTTACCATGTAAGCTATGTAGCGTGTACAAAATAATGATTATGATAATTTCTATTTATGGGAAGTCTACCTTTTATGATATTTATTACGCATTGTCAATGATATATTGAAAGGAGAAATATCCACCACTTGTGCATGCCCCCGTCAATTCCTTTGAGTTTCAGTCTTGTGATTGTACTCCCTAGGTGGAGTCTTTCACGCGTTAGTTGGGCCCTTGATCTGCGTTGACCAAGGGTGAAGACTTTTCATTTATGGTATGGACTACCAGGGTATCTAATCATGTTCCCTCCCCATTATTTCACACCTCATGATTAATAGGGACCTAGAGAGTTGGATTTCTTTTGGCTCATAGTATGCCTTGTTTAAGTCTAATATGCCATGATTTAATATGGGCCTTGTTGTGCCCTAACATGATGAATTGGAACTTGGTATGATCCATATGAATGTTTGTACCCTAATTTGAATGATTTGGTATATAAGAGTTGGTACCTACTTCTACAAGAAGGGTCCTCTCCCAGGACAGGAGTAAACTATCACTTGATAGTAACAAAGGTCACAAAATGTTCTCACCTCCTAGGTTTATATCATCATGTATATGCTTATCCCTATCATGCTACTTATGCTCATGGATAGCAAGAAGACAACCTATTAAACCATTCCAAGTTCCTTGGTAAGTCATACTTGTCCATCATTCCTTAAGGTTGGACCAATATCATACTTACATAAGTCACCAACTTAAGATAGTGGTTCATATATCTTGGTTCAAGCAGGGTGTCCTTTTATTCCAACACATGGGGACATGCTTAAATATGATGAACTCACTCAACCTTGTGACCATTATGTGCACCAGGTATTACTACTTCCCCTCTTTAGTCTAGGAACCCCAGATTCACCCCTTATACACTAGGTGTCTAAACTGCATGCTCATCTGCTCAAACATGTCCCAAACCCATAAATGATATGGCATAAACTTTCTAACATTCTTCCACATGAACAACCCTTAGTGTCCTACACAAGGACAATTAACTAGGTGTGAGGCCTCACCGCTTGTTACCACACCATACCTCTTTAGGGTCTTGGGAACTCTCATTCCTACACCTAAAAGGTAGGCACTCATATCATATGTACATCAGTTCAGGAAGCCTCTTTCTCCTCTCTAGGGTTTGGTTTCTCCAAAGGAACCTAAGGTATGCCATCCTCTATATATCATTAATGAAGAAACTCCATACATCTACTCAGGGTTATCTATTCTAGACCATATCATGTCAAACCTCCTCATGATTCATCATGCCTTAGAGTCTAGGTCTCCAACCTTCTTCATTGGGGTCTCGCTCTCTCTCTAGAGCTAACCCTATAACAGGTCCTACCACTGGAGGTTCTCTCTCAGAAGATGGGCCGTCACATGTAATACACCCTCTAGTTGTCAAGAGGGTAAAGGACAACTAAGGCAACATCAAGGTGAAACAAATAATGTGCACTTCAAATCCCCTAATTTATACTCAAGAATTAGATACTGCAACCAGATAGCCCTCTAAGAAACGAGCCAAAAAGCAAGTCCGTCCTGCCACTGCAAGGGAGCAAATCCTGGCAGGAAACACTCCACCAATCACCACCTCCGCTGCCTCTCCCGCAACCATCATTGTTCCTATTTGCCTGCCGTCACCACCACAACACCGCCACCAGAAAACCTCTACATACACACCGCCCCCTCCACCGACAAAATCTTAAAACCCACAAAGTACGTCTGCTCCAGCGTACTGCTTAAGATGGGGATCCATGACCGAATTCTCAACATGCTAGACAAAGACAACCTTGCAAGGTTGTGTTTGGTACATGAGATCTCATACTCTGAACCAACAACGGAATTCTTCACCTTTCTTAACAAAGAGCCCATCGACATCATGGATAGATCACAGGATGGAGGTGACCGTAGGCTGGTCACCAACCTTTTCGGCAGCAAGGTTGTCATAACAGAAAACATGCTGAATGAAGTATTTATTGACAACCAGGAGCAGCTAAAGAAAGCCAAGGCTGTGGGAACTGAGAATCCTAATTTCAACAGGCACAACTTTTGGAAATCTCTGACTGGGCTCCCCACCTATGATGCTAAGACATGCAAAGCATCGAATATACATTCTGGACTAGTGCACACCTTACACAAAATCCTAGCAGGCGCTCTCTTCCCCAGGACAGAAGGAGGGAATGTTACAATCTCGTATCTCTTTGTTCTTTGGTCCATTCTAAACGGAATGCCAGTCAACATTGGACGACATCTGATCTAGAAATTATCTGCCTACTCCCTGGGAAAGGAAATCTGCATGGGAGGTCATGTCACATCCATCATCAAGGTTATATCATCAAGGTGTGTTCTTTATGAACTCATAGATATAACTGAGCAATTTAAATAATCTCTTGGGTATTATCCTTGAGGTCCCTCACAAACTCATGGATCATATACTTACTTCTCTGGAGATATCCTTTTGGAAGTTCTCATCAAGGCATCAACCAAGTTAATAGATATTCAAATCCTAAGCATAGAATTTCTCACAATAAATGAACATAATAAATCATGTAAAGTAGGTTATCAATCAATAAAACATGCATAAAATGATAAACATTGAGTTGGAAAAGTTATATATACAAGCCATTGGGCATTTAAGAATAGACATGCATGAATAGGTTGTGGGGCTAGTCCCCACACCCCAATGAGATGGAGTACTCACTCTTCATGATAAAAGCAAGAGAGAGGGAAGAGAAGGAAGGTTCAACCATGGTCATTGTAACAATCTCACTTTTTAGCATCCCCCTATTAAGGAAGACCTCAAAGTTGCAGTCATTACATAAATTTCCCCAGGATCCAAATTTTACCAAATAACAAATAATAGAAAATAATATCCATTAATTCAAATATTGTTTAAAAATGCACCTAAAAGAAGTTACATGAATTTCTATTATCAAGAGATGTACATATGAGAAGAAGTATCTATCTAATCCTCCTTACTTAGCTTAAATGCCTTCAAGTGGATTTCATTTGTTATATCATATCTTGTCATCTTCATTTTAGCATGTACCTAAAATGGCATGAAACAAAAGCATGGTTTGAATCGAACTATAATTCTTTGTTGAGTTGTCAATTCAAAGAAACCTGAACATGAATGATCTTGACATGACTTAAAATGATAAAGATAGTAGTTTTAGTGTAAAAGAGACATTTTGGACTTAATTGACTTTTAATGGTGTCTATGATGTTGAAATTAGGGTTTTGGACTAAACGAACATTAAAAGTGATAAATGCATAATGGAATCTAAAACCCTAAAAGGATGGCCTAGAAATCCTAAAGTGGAATTCAAGTATATCTTGAGGAGGTTTGGAATAAAACAATGACACTTGGATGCTATGCATTAATTTCAGGATATTGATGATTGCTTGATTGATTGTTGCTAAATATTATTACTTGGACTTCAAGTTGCTCTGAACATGTATGTGGTTACGCTTATGAATAATCGCTCTAGTTTCACGGCGGTTCCCGAAGTTTTAATCAGTTGCTTGAAAATAACTGTTGGATGTTTATTTATTTCATGCAACTATAAAGTGACTATGATTATCACTTTAAATATGCATATATAACTGACTAGATCTGGGTCCACCTCTATTGCTTTGAAAAGTCTAAGAAAAAGGGGTAATACTAGAGCAAGGTCTAGGTTACCGTGAGTTAGAAACTGGGCTACCTATGTGTAGTTCCATGAGACTCATTATCCTGCTATGAGTTAAGGAGTGGACTACTTACGAGTAGTGCCATGTGACTCAACCCTAGAAATTGGTTTACTTATAGGTGGATCATGTGGGGTTTAATGGGGACAACATAGAGGATAGGGTACTCTTGGATTGCAGAGTTATATCTAAAATGTAATCTTGGTTGTTAAATGATTAATTGAATGATTACATTGTTAACGTAATTACATGATTATTGTTTCCCCAACATACCAGCTTTGGCTGACCGATGTTTTGTTTGTCAGCGTTTTAGGTACAAGCCAAAAGGACAAACAATAAATTGTCATATTGTGTAATACATGAAGTAAAATACAAGGGGGTTAGTTAGAGTAGAATCCTTAAGTGGATAGAAGTTTAGAGATCCAAGTTTTCAAAAAGGTATGTAAAAATTTATTTTCTTACAACTTTCAGTATAGTATGTTAAAATTTGATAATTATTCTTGGTTAATTGTCGAACCTTTGATCTGGAAGTCATGGGTGCGGCTTCGACCTCTCGGTCTCCCTTAATTGGGGGTTATCGAGAGGTGGGGTCGTAACATGAACACACTGGGTGCATTGGAAAACCCAAAAGGCATAACCACAAACTCATAATGTCCATATCGTGTTCGAAAAGCTGTTTTTGGAATGTCCTCACTCTTGACTCTCAACTGGTGGTAACCCGATCTTAAGTCAATTTTGGAAAAGGCACGAGCAGACTTCAACTGGTCGAACAGGTCATCTATTCGGGGTAAAGGGTATTTGTTCTTAATGGTAGCTTGGTTGATCATCTGATAGTCTATACACATACGGAGCGAGCCATCCTTTTTCTTTACAAAAAGAATTGGAGCTCCCCATGGTGATGTGCTAGGGCGGATAAAACCCTTGTCTAGCAATTCTTGCAATTGTTTCTTCAACTCGAGCAACTGTGCAGGGGCCATTCTATGAGGTGCACGGGATATAGGGCTTGTTCCTGGAGCTAGCTCTATGGAAAAATCCACCTATCTCTCGGGAGGAATCCTAGGTAGATCATCCAGAAAAACATCTGCATAGCTCTTTACTACCTTTATTTCCTCTAAGGGTTGCACCTTGGGTTCGGGCTTGAAAACCTCTAGAGGGGGGGTGAATAGAGTTTTATAGATAATTTAACAATTATTGCACTTCAACAACCACAAAGAAAATATTGGACAAGGAGACACAAGGTTTAGAGTGGTTCCAACTATAGCAAATACTATAGTCGTCAGTCCACTACCCGGTTGCTTACCCAACCGGGATTTGAAAAGAAATTTATTTTATTACCTCTTCAAGGAATTTACATAAAATACAATCTCTTTTCCTAAACCCTTCAAGCAGCCTTCACCTAGAAGTAATCGCCAACCTTGAAGCAGCCTTTCCTTGAAGTAGATGCACCAACTCCCGTTGCACCAGCCTTTTGAAGTAGCTTCCCCTGCGATAGCCTTCTTGAAGTAGCTTGAAGTCCCCTTCTCCACCTGAGAAGTCAACCCTCTCCAATCCGCAGCCTCCAACCCTAGGAGTAGCAAGGAGAGTACACAAGATAAACAGGAACAAGAAAGGAAAACAGAAATTACAACTTATCCTTTAAGCCCAAGGCTTGATATGCCTAGATCAAGCGTAAGATCTCCTAGCCAAGTATGTGAACTTGTGATTGCTGTAGGTAGGAGAATCTAGCCTATAGGACACTAGATTGAGCTAAGGAGAATGTAGGCCAATGATCACAGTGCTCAAATTTTGCTTGCAAAAGATTGCTCAAGTATGCTCAAGTGTATTCTCAAGTGTAACAAGTGTGTTCTAGTGTCCTATGGCTTGTCCTATTTATAGGAATGGCCTAAGTATTTTTAAGGACGTTCTAGACAACTTCTAGGGGGTTCCTAGTGCTTAACTAGCCGTTAGGAATAAGTTAGGCGCATTAGCAACGACTAGTTAATTAATTCTGCAGTTGCTGTCAGAGACCATCTCGGTCGAGGACTTGTCGACCGAGATGCCCAGTCGGTCGAGGATTTGTCGACCGACAGGCTCTCTGGATTAACGTTGATTTGCAACTGTCAACTGCTGTGTCTAACGGCTACTTTTGGTCAATCTCGGTCGAGAAGTTTGTCGACCGAGAGTGTCTCGGTCGAGGAGTGTGGTTGACTGAGATTGACTCTGTTTTCAATCTTTTAATTAAGATACTAAGTATGTGCATGAGTGTGCATTATGTGATCTATTAGAAGGAGATGACCTAACTAAGTGTGGTGTTTAGCTAGGGAGATCTAACGCTTGATTTACATGAAGTCTAAGTACTTGTACATTATATATTTGTACAAGTTTACAAATGATTACATTGTATGACATTTATAAACATTCAAGCGTAAGGATTCCCTAGAACTTTGTCATCACCTTGTTCCTGCACACTTAAGTAGCTCGTTAGATTAATAAGAATGAAATGTTTGTCATCATCGAAACAAAGGGATTTATCATAATATCCAATTTATCCAACAATCTCCCCCTTTTTGAAGATGACAAACATTTCCTAAATATGAAATAAGGAAATATAAAGCATGTGAGTTTCATACCTGAAAATTTACCTTTTGTAGCTATTTATGTTTTTCAAGTGAGTGCTGGCCAAGATGTGATGAAACTCTTTTTATATTCTTTCTCCCCCTTTGTCATTTCAAAAAGATATCCAAGTTGAATGTTTTATTTTTCTTTTCTCCCTTAATATAATGCTCCCCCTTAATTAGATATCCTATTAGGAACATGGATTTTTATCTAATTTATCCACAATTTGTTTCTTAATCATTCGCAAAGGATGTTAAGCCTTGAAATGATATGAGATTCCTTTAAGCATATGATGAATGTATATTGATTTCTCATGAATCAAAGGATGTTAAGCCCTAGATTAAATGAGAATCCTCTAAGCTTAGATTACATAAAAATGTCTCCATCTAAAAGCCCTATTTTGGGTAGAGAAGACCTGTAAATACAAGATACCATTTTCAATAAATTCATAAATTTCTTGAAAATTTTCAGCTACACATAATATTTTTGTAAGCTTCTTTAATCAAATGGTCAAAGTTTTGATAATCTCCTCTTTTTTCTTATGCTTTGCTCCCCCTTAGATAGATGAAAGTTTGAATACTAAGCAAATATATAGGATGTCCAAGATTTAACAAAGATGTATGCAATTTATGTTAATCTGAAAAACAGAAACCCAGTCGGTCGACAGTTGCTCGACCGACAATGTTCTCGGTCGACTAGTTGCTCGACCGAGAATGTTTCTGGAGAACTGTTTTGTTATTTGAAAATTTAATTTTGATTGTAATAGTTGCCTGTTTGAATTATTATTCCCTTATTTGTTATGCTCTACAATAATGAACTTATAATCCATGTTTTGAAGATGTCTCATATGCCAAACAAATAACCATGTGAATAAAAAATGGCAAATTTCATTCAAGAGCATGAAGAAGATTACAATCATATAGAATTTGACTAATCATTTTCATTACAACTATTACAACTCCAAAACTTCACAGGAAAGATTTAAGAATGACATCGATGTCTGGATCTTTCCCAAGAAATGGCTCGGCTCCATAGTATTGGACCAGAGTTTGCCAATCCAAAGCACCAGTTGTAGTCAACACATATGCTTCCAGGAAAGTGGGAACTCGGTCAAATCGGAAGTGAGCAGCTATGTCTTGCAATTGTATGGAAGAAAATTGAGTATGTGCAAGATCCATTGATGGTGAAGATGGAGGTTGGTAGTAGTTGTATGAGGGGTTAAATGGGTTGAGCATGCCAGGGTTTAAAGAATGCGGATATTCATCGTTTTGGCCAGGAGAAAGGTTTTGCATTCTTTGATTTAAGTATGTCATGGCATGGTGATTGTAGTTTAATTGTCTACTAAGATGATATTGGGAGCCAGCAATATAAGTAAGGGTATTTTGGATGGGATCAATGGAAAGGTTAGTAGGAGGAGGGGGTGGTATATCCTGATGTGATGACTCTCCTTCTACTCTTGCCCTTTTATGGCCAAAGTCAATTCCCATCTTCTCTACGGTGTTCTTACTTATCTTTGGTGGTCTACGCTCCCATATGTATCCCATATCTTCAATGTTTGACTTAAGAAAATGTTGAGTAATCTGGCATACAAAATCGGCATATGGTGGATTGCCAGAAAACTCAAGCATATTTTTAAGTATTATGCGAATGAAATTGATGGGAATTTCTTTTATGATAGCATAGATTAGACACATACGGAAGATAGGAACCTCGGATTTATTGGCTCGTGGATGTATGTTGGTGGAAACAATGAGGTTTACTATTCTACATGCCGGTTTTAGGTTTATTGCATAATAGGTTCCCCTATCTTCATGACAAGTGGTATTGGCTTGAAATATGGCTCTTTTTATATCACTAAGACTAGTGGTGTGGTCATCATGGGAAAATAAATTTATTGGATTGCCGGTGGTAAGGTCAAGGAAATCTTGATATTCATCTATATCAATTTCAAGCATGTCAAGAATATCCCCTTCGGAAAATTTAAAACTATGCCCATTGACCATGGTGTAGAAGAATGTGGTGTCATTTTCGGTGTGGGATAGAAGATCGGCATAGAATTCGTTGACTACCTTAATAGAATAGGAAGGAAAGGATGGATTGATGAAGTCCTTCAGCTTTTGTACTCCAAAGAGATGCTCCAGTTCGACTATGTTGATGAAGTCCATCACTTCGACCGGACGTCGGGGAAGAGGAGCTTTAGAGGAAAGCCGAAAGTATCTATCTCCAGCATCTCCGTCGACGAAGGCGATGTCATTGATGATCGTCAGTGGCAGAGTGGCTTCCCGATCTTCTCTTCTTTTTCTTCCAGCAACTTTCTTCTTCCCACGGACAGTTGATGATGAGGCCATTGTGTTTCTTGAGAGTGGAGAAGAAGCAAGGAAGATTTGAGGGTAAGAGTGCTGAAGGATTGCACGAAATTACACTAGAGATGGACTATGGAAGCAAGGAAATGCAAGTGTGAGTAAGTGGCTCGTTTTTGCACTTATTTATAGAATTCCAGCGACCCGGTCGGTCGACGACTCGTCGACCGAGCGTCCGCAACGGTCGAGTTGCAGACGTGCCACTTGGTCCTCCAACGGTAAAGAAAACGGTCATAACGGTCGGGTCGTAACGGTCATATCCAACGGCTATTTCTCGGTCGAGCGCTTGTCGACCGACGTTGTCTCGGTCGAGCACTCGTCGACCGATAGTTCGTCCGATACTGAGTATGTTTAGAATTTGTCGGTCGAGTGAGATGGGCTGACCGAGTGATTCTCGGTCGACGAAGTCGTCGACCGACAGACTTACTGAGTTCAAATTTTTTGACTGAATTTTAATGCAAATCATAGAACATTTTTGTAGAGCATATGTATATGTATATTCCAAGGGAGTAATAATATTTAAGGCTTCTAATTACCACAAATGATTTGACGTTTTGATTTAAAAATATGCTAAGATTAAGTTCAATAAAATAATGTTCAAATAAACAATTTTTATCAAAGTTTATTTTAGGTCGCCCTTGATTACGACCATAGCGCCCCTTGGTCACATTTTATTTTAACCAACAGGCATATTCTGCAGGTTTCCAGTATGAATCATTCATATGCGAAGTATGAGTTCTGCAGATAGCTTGCAAATATCAATTTGAGACTCATTAAAGTGTACTAATGAGAGCTTAATAAGGACATCAAATATGATGAAGCATATTCAAGAATAATATCCATTCATGAATTTAAGATTACTTTGGATAGACTAAAATAAGTGATGCTTAATATAAAAGCACACAAAATTTTTTTGAAACATTTTATTCATTGCAAGTATTTCTGAAAAATAAATGTGCAATAAAAGAATGATTAAATAGAAATGTAAGCATGATCAGTTAAGAATAATTTTCACATACAATGTAAAGATTTACAGCAGTCTGAGAACGGTGATATGCTCGGTCGACAATTGCTCGACCGAGGATTATTCGGTCGACAACTTCTCGACCGATCAAGTTTCTGGAAACTGTTTCAGAAATATATTTCAAGTGCAATATAGGCTGTATCTTATTCAAAGATCAGTTTGAGATAAACATATGTGTATCAAGGTGCTATTAAATCTTTTAATTTTTGATTTTGTTATCCCTAAATGTTAAGTTGAGATAGACATAAGGATATACAAATTAAGGTCTTTGGTCATATCTCAACTTAGTCGAACCTATTTAATTTGGGGTTTTTGGAACCCATACCATCTCGACATGCTTTTTCTTGTATGGGCATGAAAAAGAATAATGTCCAAGGCGTGAGCAATAATGACAACAAATTGAATCAACCTCAAGCCTTTTTCTATGGTTTTGATCTAGGTTATTCTTGGGTATATACATTTTTGTGCCTCTAGGTATATAAGCAGATTGACTCGCTTGTGTTCTTCTAGGTTGTTGATGGGATTTCTCATTAGGCTTATAACCTAGTCCTCTTCTCCCTATTTGATGATAGGAATTTTCTAATATTCTATCAAGGATTCCATTGTTGCTTAACTTACTAACTTCTTGTTGCAACTTAATGATCTCATCCATTCTTTTCTTGATATCTAATTTTGCTTGGTCTAGATTGGATGACAACATATTTCTTTCTTTCACTATATTGTCATAATCTACATGGGTGCACAATATAGGTTGTTTTTGAAAATCATTTAATTTTGTAAGCAATTCAGCTTTTTCTTGACATAGAAGATCATAGTTTGTTTCTAGAGTAAAGATCTTTACTTCACTGTTACTTAGAGATGATTTCAAGGTACGATTATCAGACATAATGCTGTCTTTTTCAAAACCAAGAGTATTCAATTTAGCATATAAATCGTCATTTTCGGATGTAAGAGCAAGAAGTCTAGCATTTAGTTCATCATTTTCTTTACTGGATTTCTTTAACTTCTTTTTGCATTCAACATATTTATTATGTGTTTCTTCAATAATAGCAACTAACTCCTCCTTGGGTAAATCAAGCAAGCTTACCTCTTCTTCTTCTTCCTCACTTATTGTAGCAACGAAACACTCTTTATGTGCATCTCCTTTCTTTGACCTCCATGGACATTTAGACGTAGAGTGCTTTGTTCCTAAGCACCAATTGCAACTTGTCGAACTTTGGTCCTTGTTCCTTTTCTTGTGGTTGTAGTCACCTCCTCCCTTTATCTCTTCAAGACCTTGTTAGGGCTCCTTGAATCCTGCTCTGATACCAATTGAAAACCTCTAGAGGGGGGGTGAATAGAGTTTTATAGATAATTTAACAATTATTGCACTTCAACAACCACAAAGAAAATATTGGACAAGGAGACACAAGGTTTAGAGTGGTTCCAACTATAGCAAATACTATAGCCGTCAGTCCACTACCCGGTTGCTTACCCAACCGGGATTTGAAAAGAAATTTATTTTATTACCTCTTCAAGGAATTTACATAAAATACAATCTCTTTTCCTAAACCCTTCAAGCAGCCTTCACCTAGAAGTAATCGCCAACCTTGAAGCAGCCTTCCCTTGAAGTAGATGCACCAACTCCCGTTGCACCAGCCTTTTGAAGTAGCTTCCCCTGCGATAGCCTTCTTGAAGTAGCTTGAAGTCCCCTTCCCCACCTGAGAAGTCAACCCTCTCCAATCCGCAGCCTCCAACCCTAGGAGTAGCAAGGAGAGTACACAAGATAAACAGGAACAAGAAAGGAAAACAGAAATTACAACTTATCCTTTAAGCCCAAGGCTTGACATGCCTAGATCAAGCGTAAGATCTCCTAGCCAAGTATGTGAACTTGTGATTTCTGTAGGTAGGAGAATCTAGCCTATAGGACACTAGATTGAGCTAAGGAGAATGTAGGCCAATGATCACAGTGCTCAAATTTTGCTTGCAAAAGATTGCTCAAGTATGCTCAAGTGTATTCTCAAGTGTAACAAGTGTGTTCTAGTGTCCTATGGCTTGTCCTATTTATAGGAATGGCCTAAGTATGTTTAAGGACGTTCTAGACAACTTCTAGGGGGTTCCTAGTGCTTAACTAGCCGTTAGGAATAAGTTAGGCGCATTAGCAACGGCTAGTTAATTAATTCTGCAGTTGCTGTCAGAGACCATCTCGGTCGAGGACTTGTCGACCGAGATGCCCAGTCGGTCGAGGATTTGTCGACCGACAGGCTCTCTGGATTAACGTTGATTTGCAACTGTCAACTGCTGTGTCTAACGGCTACTTTTGGTCAATCTCGGTCGAGAAGTTTGTCGACCGAGAGTGTCTCGGTCGAGGAGTGTGGTCGACCGAGATTGACTCTGTTTTCAATCTTTTAATTAAGATACTAAGTATGTGCATGAGTGTGCATTATGTGATCTATTAGAAGGAGATGACCTAACTAAGTGTGGTGTTTAGCTAGGGAGATCTAACGCTTGATTTACATGAAGTCTAAGTACTTGTACATTATATATTTGTACAAGTTTACAAATGATTACATTGTATGACATTTATAAACATTCAAGCGTAAGGATTCCCTAGAACTTTGTCATCACCTTGTTCCTGCACACTTAAGTAGCTCGTTAGATTAATAAGAATGAAATGTTTGTCATCATCGAAACAAAGGGATTTATCATAATATCCAATTTATCCAATAGGGCTCAGTAACAACTGCTAGGAAAGCTTGACATCCTTTACTCATCATCTTTTCTGCCTTCATGGATGACACATACAGACTGGTGGTGGCATCTTTCCTTCCCCTAATGACAAAAGGTGGGTGATTTGGTTCCTTAATGATCATTTTCTTTTCCCTACAATCAATATGGGCCCTATAAGTATAAAGCCAATCCATTCCAATGATCACATCAAAATCATTCATGTCAAGAAGGATAAAGTCTGTAGGAAACTCATGATCTCGATATTTCATAGGTATCACTGGAGTTTTCAAAAGAGAAGTAAAGATTCGACCACTTGGGGTTGTAACATCTAAGATATATCCTAAATCCTTGATATCCAAACAAAGCATTGTTGTAAGATTTCTCGAAATGAAAGTATTAGTAGATCTAGAGTCAAATAAAGCTTTTACATTATGTCCCATGACTTCAAGCACACCTATATCATTTTTCACCATACATTAGACCATTACATGTTTAAATTTTAATACATAAAGAAAAACTCGAAGGTTTATTACCCTCAATCAACTAATTAGCATTAGCTTGAGCTTCTTCATTGTCAATAGAGAACACTCGAGCTTGTCTTCTTTCTCCAGTAGGTGGGGCCACAGCTACAGGTGGGGCTGCTACTGGTGGGGCTGCTACGGGACCTGGTCCTCTTGGCTCAGGTAGAGGACAAGCATCTTGGATATGCCCCTCTTGATTACAACGGTAATAGACTCTCTTCTTATGGTGGCACTCACCAAAATGCCATTTACCACATGAGCGACATCGAGTTCGGTTGTTCTCTTGATGGGGTTTCCCTTTCCCTCCATGTCTTCCTTTGGCTAGATGACGCCCTGGACCCTTCTGGTGATGGTTCTTCTGACCTCAGGTTCCCTCAGTGAAACCCAAATACCCCTTGGGTGGAAGCTGAGCAGGAATCACAATCCTTTCCATGTCTAAGGCAGTGTTGTAAGGTTCTGCGAAGGTTTTAGGTTTGCTTGCCATCACATGAGGCTTGATGGTAGGGTGAATATGCTCTATGAAGTGATCCACCCTTCTTTCTTCATCCATTTTGTACCCAAAATGTTCCAGGATTCGAAACTTCCGCCCAAAGTCTGCCACAGAGGAATTCCCTTGAGTCATGTTAGTGAATTCTCTTTCCTTTTCCTTCTTAGCTGCAATAGGGATGAATCTGGAAGTGAAGATGGTCTTGAAATCAGCCCATGCCATTGGTTCCTCAGTCAGATCTCGGCCTGTGATGTGAGTCTCCCATCATATCTTAGTTGCTCCTTCCAGGAGATGAGCAGCAAAGAGGACCTTCTTGCTTGGCTGTACCTCAAGCATGCAGAATCCATTCTCTATCGCAAGCACCCAGGCTTCCTCCTTATCAACTACCTCAGTCTTATCCTCTCCCCAGAACTTTTCTATGTTCAACTTGACAAATTCTAGGATGGTGGCTCCCACACGGGGATGAACATGGTATGGCTCATCATTCTCAGCTCTAGCTAAGTCTCGAAGGGACAAAGCATTAATAGCCTCTGTCAACTTCCTCTGTTGCTCCATCCATAAGGTATCAGGGGTGTGAATCATCGTGGTCAGTTCTGGATCACCAACTTGGTCCTCTTCCATGTTGGCTTCTTCCTCGTACACATGTTGTTCCTCATATCCTTGGTCTTCTTCTTGGTACATGTTACTAAATGGTACTGAGTTAGGGTTAGGGACCTCATGAGTGACTTCTTCGGGCCTCTTCCTCTTCTTAGAGGATCCACCATCATGGTTCCTCTTTCTCTTTTCAGAAGACTCCTTTCCTTTATGGGGAGGCCAACCACTCCTAGTCAGATTCCCAGAGACCTCAGGAATAGAAACAGTCTTTGTTCGTGCCATCTACATAAGCATAACAAACAAACCTTTAGTTTATCATTTAAACTAGTTATACTTATGTTCAATGATATCTCATTACATATCTATTATTAATTTTATGGAGGATTCTTAAACCCTTATCTTACTTGCCCATACCACATGAGTGTGGAGGAGAGAGAGAATCCTACTCTTAAAGCCTTAATAGAATATGTGATGAGAAGGGATGAATAAGATGAGAGAGTCCTAAAGGTATCTTATTTCGAATCATACCCTAAGACTTTGGCCAAGTAGTCACACGAATCTGGGAGTCCTCGTATTCTGACTAGCGGTGCGGAGGAAAATATTGTCAGCCCCCGGTCGTGATCCTTTTCTAGACACCTCCATCTTTCGGATAATCCTCTAATAACTCCCTTGGGATCTAAAGAATTTGTAAAATTTAATAATTGCTAGAGATTAGATGCAAAACTAGGCTCTGATACCAAATGTAATGACCCCAACCCTCAGCTACCCCCGATTCAGGAAGACTAAGGAGCTAGTGCCATTATCCCAAAATAAGATCATATGGTTTTGCAAATAATAAAAAATAATAAATAAATTCTACCAGTGCCTAAGCTTAAAGCAGGATAAAATTTACTTTTCACATACCTTTCAAAAATAGGAATTTGGAACTTTACCCAAAGTAGAGTTCTATCTAACTAATTCCTCTAATATTTATTTAGCTTTATTCTTTGAATGCCACTTTAAACGTTCATTGTAACATCCCTGACCTGGGTTATGTTTTAACCCTAGGTGTTTTTCCTAATAAAGTTGATTAGATGTTTGCTCTTATCTTTTGAAAAGTAATTAAGGCTCTTGAGAAACTTATATTTCAATTTCAGTCATTTTTGAATAATGTTGAAATATTGTTTTGTTAATTTTGGACTAAAGTGAAAATTACCCAAGTTGAGGGGTTAACTTGCAAATTGTTCATGATAAAATGTTCCTATGATGTTTAGACATCATAAGAATGAATATGATGTAGTGGTATGGTTTCCACAAGCTTGGGTACCAAGATAAAGCTTGAAGAGCAATCCTTGTGCATTAATACCTAGATTTGGTGTAATGTGCAATTTACCCAAAATCTAGGGTTCAATATGCAAAATATCACCTCTCGAGGGTCCCTCATGTTTCTTGGAATCAATTAGAGCAAAGAAAATGAGAAGGGCGCCTCATTTGAATTATCTTGAAGGAGAGAGAATATTGACATTAAAATAATCAAGATTTAAGCATAAATGGAGCTTTAATTTAATTTAATACAAAAAGAAATAAATGAATTAAGAAACCCTTCAACCAAAAGTTGAAGGATGTGTTTGCACTAGTGTTGGACGAGCTTGTGCCTTGATATGGCACAAAAAGATCTTGGCTGAGTGGAATCCACTCACATTAATATAATAAAAAGTAATATCCACTAAAAGGTTGGATATTAATATAAAATTCATTAAGGTGCTTAATTCCTTTTCCATTAATTCTTGGATAATGGAGAGGTTTTGCAAGAAAATGAAGGTGGATTCATGTCCAGGGTATGGGTTAGAACATGAGAAACCCTAGTTGGGATGAATAATAAACCCTAAGTATAGGCAATGTGATGTGAAAGCCTAATGAAGGGTGATGCTATATGCAATCCAAACCCTAATGAAGTATGATAGTATGAGAAACCCTAAACCCTAATAAAGAGTGATGATATGGGAGACCCTAATCCTAATAATGGAATGGTAACTAATACATTGATGGAGGAAACACCTAGAGTGATTGATTGTAGATAACCTTATAGCAAGCAATGCATTAACCTGAGATGAGTCCATATCATTAAAGATAGTTGGACCATTCTTATGTGTGACCTATTCACTCCATGGTAAGAGTGATAGGTTAGTGGATGAAAGGATTAAGATGGGAAATACATTAATCCAAGATAAGCTGATAACTCAAGAAAGTTAGAAGTGATGAGGAAAGTGATACATCAAGATATGAAAGATATCACTTTTAGCATTCCAGGATTGATATACCTGGATGCACCTCAAATCCAATATACTTGGACAAGAAACACATGAAGTGTGTTATGTAAATTGTTATAATGAAATGTAATGAGTTTGATATACCTTGATAAGCATAGGCTTATATACCTTGAGAATAAGGATAAGCCAAACTAATGAGTATGATGTAATCATACCATGATAAGGATGAGGAATGAACTCATACCTTGTACTGATAATAATTTAATGATAAATGTCAAGAGTAATAAACATGATTGAATAATATATATGGGTAATGGTCTTATAAGCCATAAGAATGGTTGTTACCTAGTGAGAGGTGACAAGATGTTTTATGGGACTTATGAGCCGTAAGAATGGTTGTTGCCTAGTGAGAGGTGACTAGATGTTTTAGTGGGCCTTGAGAATCACATGAGTAAGTTGATACCTAGTGAAAGGTATTAAGATGATTATAAAAGTCTCTTTTAAGGGATGATAAGGTTCATAATAAACCAAGGAATGGAAACTTGACATGGGACGTAATCACAGGATTGACATAGTTCAATACCTGGAATAATGTCACAAGATTGGCATAGTTCAATACCTGGAATAATGTCATAGGATTGGCATAGTTCTATACTTGGAATAATGTCACAGGATTGGCATAGTTCAATACCTGGAATAATGTCACATGATTGTCATAGTTCAATACCTGGAATAATGTCACAGGATTGGCATAGTTCAATACCTGGAATAATGTCACAGGATTGGCATAGTTCAGTACCTAGAATAATAACACATGATTGGTTAAATCCCAATACCTGGAATAAGAACGCAGGATTGGTTAAATCCCAATACCTAGAATAATAACACAAGATTGGTTAAATCCCAATACCTGGAATAATATCACAGGATTGGTAACAATCCAATACCTGGACTAACTGCACATGATTGGTAACAACCCAATACCTGGAATAAGTGTACAGGTTTGACATAGTTCAATACCTGGAATAGATGCATAGGTTTGACATAGTTCAGTACCTGGAATAGTTGCACAGGGTTGACATAGTTCAATACTTGGAATAGTTATACAGGATTGGTATAATCCAATGCCTGGAATATTTATATAGGATTGGTATAAACCAATGTCTGAACTAGACATGATGATGTACATTCTCATGTCCAGCATGATTCCAGAATATGTTTAGCAGATTGGCTAAGGCCAACCAATAGAAATAAGAAAGATTCATGGGTGACTTATCAGAGTAATGAGTATCATGAGAAAAGCATGGGATGTTGAATTAATATAATAGATAAATGATATAGATGTTCTTCCTATTCCTTATTAAGAGAATACATGATCTATTGTTCTATCATAAATAGTTACAATGCTTTAAAAGATAAGAATGCTTTAAACTGCTTATCCTCTGCCCAATTTTATATCTTTAACTGCAATAATAATGTTTTTGGTGGAGAGTTATATCTCTCACTGGGGCAATTTTCAATTGTCTCACCCTCGTGGGATCCAACATTTTTAGGTGGACAAGCACGGAGGAGACTGAGAATATCTTGCAGAAGTGGAACATCAGCAGCAGCAGGGACAGTAGTGATAGCTCAGGCTAAGTGTACTGTCTGTCGTGTCTTATAGTTAGAAGTCCTATGTGTTGTCTCTGTACTCTCAGGTCCTCAGAGTTAATAGTTAGTACTTTTAATGTATCGTTTCGAGATTTTGGCTTAATGCCTCGAGGTTCTTATGCTATCTGTGTTTAGCTTTTAACAAGGCAGTGGATGTTGTAACCCTCAAGAAGAGATGGTACAAGTTATGTACTTATGAACCAGGATGTAAATGTAATACATTGGTTCTTGTTGAAAGAGTTTTCCTATGAGTGGATCTCTTTGCAAAAGGTTTAAATTTTTAGTGATTTTTGTTAATCCGCTATGAATGATACGCTTCCGCATTAGTTAATCTTGTTTTTGTGAGTTGGATGCAACACCTAGGTGGAGGTTGGGGCATGAGGTTAGCTACCCTACATCCAATCTAGCCTCCTCATTTTTTCCTCCACCCATTCCCAGCTCATTCCACCTCCATTTCACCATTCCCACCATCAGAACCCTACCTTCCTTCCATTTCCACCATACATCCATGCCATTCACCTACTGTGGAGGAGGGAGCTCGAGCAACAACTGCTACGAGGTGGAGAAGGAGGAGTCTTCACCGAGCTCATCATGGGTTTTCACTCCTCTACTCATTCTTCTTCCTTTCTTTTTGTATTTTCCATGTCTATGAGTAGCTAGGACCCTCTTGGTGGGTTGTTTGGGGGAAATTATGTTACTTTGATACCATGTTGGGAGAAAATGATATGTAAACATTATGATTACATTTGGAAATGATTATTTTCTATTTGCATCTTATTCTCCATGAATTTCTTGTTGGTTTGTGTGTGAAATCACTTAGGAATTTAGGGAAATTGCTTATATATGTGAATTTTGGGATTTTCCCCTAGGTCCAATTATTAGTTCCCTAGGTTGCCTCCCATATTCCTACATCCTAATAAATCTTCCTAAACCTAAGTGAGAGATCTAAGTAGCTAGATTAAATAATTATAGTGCAATTAGCATGGAGCCTTCTCAAGGCTAGAATGTGGGGGAATTGGGGTCCAAATCCCTAATTTCACAAATTCCATTGTATCATTGTTTTCATTTTCTTTCTTAAGAAAGAAATACTTAATTGTTCTTTTCTTTTCTTATTGCACTCTCTATGCAACTTTGGACTCCAAGGAACCCAAGAGGCACGAAATCCCTCTTTGGATTTTCCTTCGAGAGGTTTCCACACTTTTCTTTCCTCTATTCTCAATTATTCATTAATTAATTGAATTTCCTTGTTATTGGGCCCAATAGTCAATAAAGCCCACAACAAAATCATCAAGGCTATTGTAAACGAAATTGCATAATTATTTGTCCAATATGAGAGATTACATTTCTCATCAGATGAACCCAAAATTGGGGTTGTAACATCCTTCGCCTCTTATAGGAATTTTGCCCTCAAAATTCCCTCAAGCAAACAAACAACATGATAAGCCTTTTCTTGTGTCCATCAGGGCTCCCATGTGATTTTACCCTTTCCATGGTGCTTCCCAAGAACCTTCATCATCTCATATTCTTCCATCTGAGTTCTTTCTTACCTTGGTATATCGTACCCTCATAGGTGACTCAGGACATTTCAGCCTCTCAAAAGTTGAATAGGTTCAAGGCTCAACATATGGCTTGGGTACCTCACATGGTGCTCTAGATAGGACTGATGGAACACATTATACATCATGTTATCCTGAGGGGTAAGGTTAAACCTAACCATCTCCACAAATCCATCTCCAATGGACCCATATATCGGGGACTCAATTTCTCAGATGTAGCTTAGAGGGGTCGGATTTTCATATCACATACTTTTCTACAGTGAACTGCATGTCAGTCTACTTTGCATCAGCTCATGACCCATGTCGTCTCTGGGCTCTCTCTCAGCCATTACATGATCAAAGCGAATTCATATGCACACACTATGGTTCTTTTCTGACCTTCACGAGGCCTCCTTCACCAACATCATCTTAATGAAGTGGTGACCGACACAACCTCCTTCTAGAATTTCTTTCATCTCGATAAAGGCCATGGTGGTTAACATCACATCTTAAGAACTATCTCTATATATCACCCTGAATGAGCACACATGCCCTCATCAGACCCTCTAGTCTGGATCATACTAGCCATTAGTTAGGGGTGATAAACGGTACTAACATCGAGTTCTGCATGTTTCTACTTCCACCTCATGGAAGTGAACCTTGGTCATACTCAAGAACTTTTGAACTCGCATCATGGTGTAGTTGAACCATCTCTCTCTTATAAGTAGTTCAACCGAATCTGTCCTGTGACAGTACTCTTTCTTTTTCATTTCATCTAGGTAAGGCGATCTACCATAACCCATATTGCATCTTAACTTTCCATGGTCTAGGGGAGACTCACAACATTCATAGTGATGAACTCTCATTCCCTCTAGGAACTCTTTATACTTTATATCCATGTACTGGGTTACTAGGAACATACATCAAGATGGAAATATTAACTTGACTCCACCTAATGCAATTTTTTGGATAGTAGTCTTTATGTAGCTAAATGTCACAACATTAATCAGATTAGAATTTCGTTTATCAAGAACACGGGCAACGTAGACCGTTGGATCTAAGATCCAACGGCACTGGCTTAATCCTTGTATTTTTTGGAGACGTAGACCAAAGAACTGTCCAGATTTTCTTCCAATCCATTTTGTGCACGATCGAGAGGGAGATAGAAGTTGGGATTGGTCCCAACATCTTCAGAAGATTCTGAGGATCCAATCCATACTAGGATTGATGGTCTTTCGTGGTGGGAATAGGTTTCCCCCAATCCCAGTGGAACCTGAGACACTTCCCTATATAAGGGGGGCGTTGTGCGGTACCAACATACCCACAATCGATCTTCGTGCAATCGAAAGGAGCAGACAAACTCATTGGTGCCCTCAATTCAAGATTTTGTTTTGACATGTACCCTGGTCTTGAAGCAGTCCTCGCTGAATGTAGAGTGGATTTGTCCCGACGGAGGAGGGTGGCAAGCAAGGAATTGAGAGGTGTGTTGAGTTTGGGAAGACGAGGCGAAGCTATCGGTGGCCCTAGTTCAGGCATAGGAGCAACAACGAGAAAAGTCAACTAGTGAGTTGACCATCTGCTTGTGTGAAGGATGAATGGAGGTTGAAGACGACGTTGGGGGAAAATACCCTTCTTCTCTCACGTCCGCATTATGAATGTAAGGGCTTATTGGTAAATTCATGTTTTCTTTTGTTTCGTGAGTGAGTAGCCTCGCGGGTCCGGGTGCCTAGGTGGCGCGAGCCATTTGGGTCAAGCCTGGCCCACTGACTAGGCTTAAATAAACCAAAATACATACGTGGACATTCTTGATTGGTTGAAAATGAATTTTCTTATAAAAATCATAACTAATTATGGGAATATCGAATGAAGATAAATTATATATAAATGTTGATCAAGAAATTATGTAGAATCTAATAAAAATAGGATTGAAGCCTGCTATTGCTTGTAATTTAACAAGTACATAAAGTTACCACTTTTAATGCATTAAATTATGGTAAAACCCTAATTTTAGATGGAAATCAGAATTAATGACTCTTTTGGTTATTTTTGGATAGTATTAACCTATTGAGAAGAAAAGGAAGAGTTAAATCCAAAAAAGATGATATTATTCTTGTTTTAGGGTTTTATACAGATGATTATGCATTAATGGGCTTAGAAACCCTATTTTGTAAGATATGGGTTTCAATGGTTTTAATCAGAAAATGTAAACACACAATAGAGATATAATGATCCTAAGCTTGATTTGAAATTAAAGAACCCTTAATGAGAATAATTGGAATAATCAAGATTTTGTAGACACCTGTTTTGGGGTTGATAGCCTGAAATGGGTAAAGTTGGATCAAACAACCTAAGAAACCCTAAATGGACCCTAAGGAGACTTGGAAGCCTTAGAAAATATCCTCATGTCATTAGGAATTTGTTAAGAAGACGACAATGACATTAGGTATTATGTATGTTTTAGAAATTAAGTGTTGCTTGCATTAGGTGCTTGCTTGGATATCTTATTGATTTTGGATTCTCTTGCTCAAGAATAGGTATGTGGTTACGATTATGACTAATCGCTCTAGTTTCACGATGATTTCTAAGGTTTTATCAGTTGACTAGAAATAACTGCTTGGTTGACATTTATTTCATGCAACTGTAAAGTGACTATGAGTATCACCATAATTACATGTGTATGGCTAGTTTAGATCCTAGTCTTCCTCTGTAGCTTTGATGATGATGAGATGGATGACCTAGTACATGGTCTTCCTTCAGGGTAGGATCATTAGGTTATCATGAGTTGTTGTGTCGGTATACCCTTGGGTAGGACCACATGACTCCACAGACCTAGGTCGTGGTTTACCTGTAAGGTAGGATTATAGGGGCTATTTGAGATCTATCATATGAGAGAGGTAGTATCCATGTCCACTGTAGGGACATCACAAAGGCAAGGATATGTATGGATTGAGTAGTTATGTTTAATACATAAAGTTTGATTTGTGAAATCATAATTTGATTACAATATGTTGTCACCATTAGATGTAAGATTTTGGTTCCCCTACATACCAGTATAATTCATTATACTGACCATCACTTTGTTTGTCAGTGTTTTAGGCTTATCAAAAGTGGATATTCATTTAAAGTGACATTGATTGAATAAAACTTACTAAAGATTTGGAGGATTGTAGATAGATAGTATCTTGTCTGGGTAAAGTCCCTCAAATCCTATATTTTTCAAGGTATGTGAAAAGAAACTTTTTATCCTATTTTAAGCTTAGTAGTGGTATATGATTGGTTGTCTTTTTAGAAAGATGGACCTTTTAGGGAGACAAGAAGATTCTTCCAATATGTCTAGTATCAATAATGGTAGCTGAGAGATTGTTGCGACATGGATGTGAGGCATTCTTCACACATGTGCTGGGTACCAAGGTAAAAAGTCCTAGTATTCCACAAGTGCCCGTTGTCAGGGAGTTTAAGGATGTGTTTCCTTAGAAATTTCATGATATTCCTCCACCTCAAGAGATTGATTTTGAGATCAATATAGTTCCTGGTATGCAACCGATAGCTCAAACACCTTATAGAATGGCACACGCTGAGATGGCAAAATTAAAGAAATAGTTGCAAGAGTTACTTGATAAAGGTTTTATACAGCCAAGTACATCGTCGTGGGGTGATCCAATACTTTTTGTAAAGAAGAAGGATCGATCTATGAGGTTATGTATAGACTATAGACAGTTGAACAAGGTGACAATAAAGAACAAATATCCTCTACCAAGGATATATGATTTGTTTGACCAGTTGTGAGGTGCAACAATATTTTCTAAGATAGACTTGAGGTCAGGATATCACCAGTTATAGATTAAGAGAGATGACATACCCAAGTCAGCCTTTAGGACAAGGTATGGTCATTATGAGTTTATAGTTATGCTAACTAATGCACCAACAACGTTCATGGATCTAATGAATAGAGTGTTTTGACCATTTCTTGATCAGTTCACTGTGGTCTTCAAAGATGACATTCTAATATACAGTCAAGATAGCCAACAATATGAATAACATCTTCGACAAGCATTGACTTTGTTGAGACAACACAAGATATATGCTAAGTTTAGCAAGTGCGAGTTTTGGATGTTAGAAGTCTCTTTTCTAGGACATATTATATGTACTAAAGGTATTTGTGTTGATCCTGAAAAGGTAGATTCTATTCTAGAATGGGAACAACCCAAGACACCAATTTACTACAGAAGATTCATCAAAGACTTCAGTTATGTAGAATTACCCCTAACTAGGTTAACCAGGAAGGCTGCTCCTTTTGTCGGGAATGACAAATGTCAACACTCTTTCCAGTTGTTGAAGTAAAAGTTGACTAGTGCACCAGTGTTAGTGTTACCTGAGTAAGGGAAAGGATACATTGTCTTTTGTGATGCTTCAAAGAATGGTTTGGGATGTGTGTTGATGCAGGATAAATGAGTGATTTATTTTACCTCTCGACAGCTTAAGAAACATGAGGAGAATTATCCTACACATGATTTGGAATTAGCTAAAGTGATTCATGCCTTGAAAATATGGAGACATTACCTGTATGGGGAGAAGTGTTAGATTTTCATAGACCATAAGAATTTGAAGTATTTCTTTTCACAGCAAGAATTAAACATGAGACAACATCACTGGATGGAACTAATCAAAGATTATGATTGTATGATTGATTACTATCTAGGAAAGTCTAATGTGGTGGCAGATGCGCTAAGAAGAAAGTCATCATCTTCATTCACAGATAAAGCACAATTGACCTCTGTGGTATGTCATAAGAGGGACATGCTAGTTTCCTTACGACAAATAAATGTACAGTTAGAGGTATCTTTGCTAGTTGGATTGTTGGCATAGATGCAAGTTAAACCTAAACTAAGACAATAGATTAAAGAAGCACAACAAGATGATATTGTGGTTCAGCAGATCAGATCATAATACAACAGTGAGAAGTGGGGTGGCTTTCATGAGTTAGAAGATGGAACAATTTGTTATCATGGTAGAATCATGGTACTTGATGTTAATGACTTAAGGAAGATAGTTATGCAAGAATCTCACTCATCTATATATGCTATGCATCTAGGAAGTACCAAGATGTAACACAATCTAAAAGATATATATTGGTGGCCTGGTTTGAAGAAGGATGTAGCTGAGTTCATTATGCGGTGTCTATTTTTTCAGCAAGTTAAGGCTAAGCACCAAAAGTTGGCAGAAACGTTACAAACATTACCTATACCACAGTGGAAGTGGGATCATGTGACAATGGATTTTTTAGTTGGTTTGCCTAGAACAACCAAGGGTCACGATTCCATTTGGGTGATTGTTGATAGATTGAAAAAGTTGACACAATTTCTTCCTATTAAGACAACATACATTGCTGAGAAAATTACACAAGTTTATGTAGATGAAATAACACGATTGCACAGAAATCTAACAATAATTGTGTCGGACAGAGGTCCTCAGTTTACAATTTTCTTTTAGGAGTGATTACATATAGCTTTGGGTACGTAGTTGAAGTTTAGTACTACTTTCCACCCTCAAACAGATGGACAATATGAAAGGACTATACAAAATTTGGAAGACTTGCTTAGGGAATGTGTTCTTCAATTTGTAGGTAGTTGGAATATACATTTGAGCTTGATAGAGTTTGCTTATAATAATAGTTATCATATCAGTATTGATATGGCACACTACGAAGCATTGTGTGGTAGACATTGTAGATCTCCGCTATGCTGGTATGAAATAGGAGAATAACAACTTCTAGGTCTTGAACTTATGCAATAGACAACAAAAAAGATTAAAGTAATACAACAACAGTTGAAAGTTTCATATGACAAACAAAAATCATATGTTGATGATCACCGTAGACCTTTAGAATTCTAAGTTGGAGACAGAGTGTGTCTCAAGGTCTCTCCTTTGAAAGGTGTTCTCAGATTTGGGAAGAAGGGTAAGTTGGCTTCTAGATTTATGGGACCTTATCCTGTGATAACATGTGTTGGAAAGGTAGCTTATAAGTTGGAACTTCAACCTAAGTTGCATAGACTACATCCAGTGTTTCATGTATCTATGTTGAGAAAATGTCACCCTGATACAAATCTTGTATTACAACATGTAGAGGTAGAATTAGATGAGGATATATCCTATGTGGAAGGTCCAATGTTGATTCTTGACAAAAGAATCAAGAAGTTGAAAAAGAAAGACATTGTGCTTGTAAAAGTTCTTTGGCATCATCGTGGTATTGAAGAAGCCACATGGGAGCTAGAGGAAGAGATGAGGAGGAAGTACCCTTCTCTTTTCTCTTGAGATTTCGAGGATAAAATCCTTGTTAGGGGTTGATCACTTGTAAAACCCATGACCTAGGTTTTTGGATAACCATAGAAGCTTTGCTTAAGTAAGTTACTTAGAACCTTGTCTTAATCTTTTGAAAAGTAATTAAGACTTGATAAGAGTTTATTTCCCAATTTTGAACTTATTTCCAAATTGTTTGTGCCTTATATGATAACTTTGGTAAGAATTGCAATTCACACAAATGAAGGGTTTATGTGCAATATATCACCTCTAGAATGTTCCTTCTCTCTCTTAGTATCAACTAGAGGAAAAAGAAAGAAGGGGGAGCTTTGTTTGAATCTTGGTTGAATGATAACACTCTTTGAGGTGAAAGAACCAAAGAAGTGTTGAGTGTCTTGAACCCTACACGAGGTTGTATCGAGTTTTGAAGTGTATATGGTAGTTTCTATCGGCTTGGAATCCATAGAGGTGGTCCCATATTTGTTTGTTAGCCATTAAAGGTGTTCATGATGGGCTAGGCACCTCAAGTAGGTGAATCCTAACAATATGCATATTCCTTGCAAAAGTGGTATCGATTTGCACATGAAGCAAGATTGGGTGATGATATATTGTCAAGCAAGATACCCAAATGTCCGATATCATGCCTATAGATTATCCTAAGGAGTTTTGCATGACAAGATAATTATGGTTGCATGAAGTTACCATGCATGGACATGTGCCACTTAAGTGCACATAGTGATGACACCTTGTACACACTCTCTTTCATGAACCTCAACTATATATACCTCTCTTTTCACCTCGTTGTAATGACAGTCGCCAAACCGATAGACAAATGATTACTAATTATGCAGAATAAACATAAACAACAAATTAACAAAAATCACTAAAAATTAAAATCATTTTGCAAGGAGATCCTTGTCCAGAAAACTTTTACTAAAAGATCCAAAACTCATACATATCATAATTTACATTGTACAACATTATTCCATCTCATCTCGACGACATCATATAACATTTGTTCTATCAAAACACATACTGGAGCAACATAAAACATCAAGGCATTCAAGACAAAATCTCATATCATTCATGAAACTAGTACGAACCAACTCCAAGGACCTGAGAGTACATAGATGGCACATAGGACTTCTATCTACAAGACACGACAGACAGTACACTCAACCTGAGTTGTCCCTACTGTTGATGTTCTCCCTCTGCAGTACGGTCTCTACCTCTTCGTCTGCATCCACCTAAAAAATGTGGATCCCACGGGGTGAGACAATTGTCCCAACGAGAGATATAACTCTCCGCCGACCATATTATTATCATAGATTAAGCATTTATAAACTGAGCAGAGGTTCTTTTTATATTAATAGATAAGATTTAGTCATTGTTTAAGTAGAATAGAGCAATATCATCTTCTGGAACATTGTAGTTGTATATGATAAAGCAGTAATTCATCTATTCATTTTATAAGGAATATGAAGAACATGTATTACATCTATCCATTTAAGATGCAATAAGAAATGTAACATAAACCATTGATTTTCTTATTCCATCCATAAGCAAATACGCTACACAACTGATTACATTTTACAATCACACTTATGCCCTAAGGAGATGAGGTATATCGCTCATACTCCAACCGACCACTGTAAAGTCAAAATCGGTACTGTACAAGGTCAATGGGAGAACTGGCTGCCATGACCTCCCTTGTCTTGGTCAGTATGAGACCACGGGCAGGACATCTCGTGTCACTGCTAAAGAGCTTTCAAGGGTATACTGGAAACTTCTCTATATGATTCATATGTCCATGTCTTGTTGATCAGAATCCTATTCTATGATCCATTCACATGCCCTGATGATCCATGACCTTGGTTTCGTCATTATGTGTCTTTGAACCATATAATGTGAATAAGTGACATGAACCTTGAAATGTTGACACAATGTCAATGGAACGTCAAAATGACTTGAAACTTGGACCACACCTCCTCAATAACTTCTATTTCAATAATATATCATCAACATGTAATTATAAAACTTGAAACTTAACTTGGCCGAAACCATAAAAGAATATCTAGTTAGGGTTAATGATGAGAATCTAATGCATGTATGCAATCTTGTTCTTAATCAGGTGTTTCTTGTGTCTAGATAGTCTAGGAGAATTTAAGATATGAAATCTTTGAACCATGTACGGTGTTTAATAATTATATGACTATGGATTACTTGTTTGAAATGTGATAGATATATATGATTGTTTGCTTGGCCAAATATTTTAATATAGTATTCTAGTATTGTACTTGATGTTTATCTCATATCATTGTTTTATAACTTGCAAACATAATATAGAAACTCAATTACACAAACCTTGTGTAGCTTTCTATCTTCTCAGGGTAAGGATATGAGACTGGGTGTCCTACTTGAATTTTCAAGATGGGGCAGACCATGTCGACAAAAGGGTTCTCTCTTGGCGATGGCCTTGAGGTCCCTTACATAGAAAATGGTTAGCTAATCTTGAGCATCCTTACAGACTCTTCCAATGGTAAGTTAGTCATAAAGGCCTTATAATATATATGATGTTGTTGGTATAATTGGAGTAAAATAATATAAAATGTGGTCTCTCACTTTGTTAAACACTTAACTTGTTTACTCATGTTTGTTACTTCTGCAATTCTTTTCAAATTATGCAAAGTCTATATATATGTATCTTTTATCCCTATACTCAACACCTCCTGGTGTAACAAAGGGATGTCTAGGGTTAAATACATTTAACCCTCTATCCAAATTTATAATTATTTGTCGCCTTGGGTTTATGACCTCATCACAACAAATACATAAGGATGTTTGACCAAATAAATATGTTTGGGTCAAGTGTGATGTTACAATAATACACCAAAGATATGGTTTAGGGTCATATCCAAACGAGCGTATCATTTTAGTTACAATATTCTCCCTTTCTGCTTGCCCTTAGATTTCCTCAAAGCTATGGAGTCAGCCCTTACTTTATCAACGACCATATCTTGAGCGTCGATCATTGCCTCAGTCCTACTTTCATCAACGACCAAAGCTTCAATAGACATGACTCCTTTAGAAACGACATTCCGTTTTCCCCCTTTCTGCTTGCCCTTAGATTTCCTCATAGCTGTGATTTGAACGGGGAAAGAGGGAGCAGGGTAATGGAAGGAAGAGGGAGCAGGGTAGGGTTGAAGTTCAAGGCAGACCACCTTTGCCAGTGCCTTCTCCGCAGAATCGCCTCCGCAACATCTTCTCCGCCCGCGGCGCGTCCCTACCGAAATGAATAGGAGGGGCGCGGGTAGTAGCATCACTCTAAAGAGGGCCAGGAGAACACGATGGTAGAATTCATAAATAAGATGAAAAATAAAAAAAACACGGAGGCACGGGTAGCCAAATCATTGTACCCGCGCGGGCAGCCAATGTATCCCCTATATATATATATATGTATATATATATATACCACTTAAACAAGGATTTGAAATTTGCTACTCATGACTAAGTTTTAGAGCAAGATTTGTTCATGGAAATTTTATGACTAATCAATGAATCGTGAAGGTAGTTATATGACTCGCCTCTAGGATGAAGATGCAGCTCCAATCAGCAAGGTAACTCCATGAAAAAGGGATGAAAAGAATCCTATCTTTGAGGCATCTATCCATCCAAGCTAGTTCCATCAATGAGAAGCCCTAGGTCAAGGAAGCAAGAAGAAAAGTCTTCTTCATGATTCTAGCACAAACTGAACCATGGGAACCATGGACCTGACTAAGAACAAAGATAAGAGGGTAGGATATCAAGGGAAAACAAAGAAAAGAGAGGAGATCTTACTTTCTTGGTTCAAGAACAAGCTAAGAAAGGTCCAAAAACCTTAAAGGGAATTGAGATATGAATCCCATGAGCATTTGCGAGTAGACCGCCCCATGATCTTTATACCTTAGGCTTATTCCCTTCATTAAGAGAGAGAGGAATGAGCTCCAATAGTAAGGGGAATAAGTGGGTGAAGGGAGTGTGTAAGGGGTCCATTTGCATGTAAGGAGAGGAGTATAAAAAAGCTAAAGGGGAGAGAGAAGGAGGAGGTAAGGTGTCTTGGTCAAACTTGCCAAGTGTCCATGTTCAAGAGCATCTTTTCCATGCAACCCAACAACCCATCGTTAGTGGAGTTAAAAAGATCCATCCAATCCAACACACAAGATAAAATATTGGGCTATATCACACATGGTGGGTTGTTTATTAGAGAGAATCATAAGTTCAATCCTTAGATAAATGACACACATACAAAACCAAGGTGCATCTAGGCACCCCATGATAAAACTAACTAAAGCATGATATAAAAATATGTGAGGTGCACCAAGCATGTGACAAATTGCAAGAAAAGCCTTAGATGTTGGTAAATTGCATAAATGTCCAAAACATGCAAAAGATTACATAACTTGCACAAACAGTGTCCAAACTGGACCAAACTTGAAACATGGCTTAATTAATCGATACAAAAAAAAGAGTTTTATTAACCATTTAAGCATCCAATTAGGTAAATTAAGCATCATTAGGGTTTAGGCTAGGTCAGAGGTCTTACATATATAGTGCATAATTGTTCATTTTGTCATAAGTTATACATTATTTATAATTATTAGCATGTGAAACACTATTGCGTCAAATATTTAGCATTTCTAACTAATTATGCTAAATGATCAACTTTTATTTAGACTTATATTTATTTCCCTTGTTTTAGGTAATATGAGTATTTACATGACAACTTCGTGCTACTGACACCTATGTCGGTGGTACGGACATGACATGAGATCCCAATAGGAAAGTCTAGAAATCTTGGTGCCACCGACACACCAACCAGTAGTATCAACTTTAGTACACGGATCAAGTCAAAACTCACAGAAAGTAACTCGGTGCTATCGACACACTTGTTGGTAGTACCAACACAATTCAAGGGTTTTGAGTCAACTAACAACTCGGTGCCATCGACTTTCAGTTGGTGGTATCAACTTTACGCGATCATTGCAAATTGGAAATCACAGCAGATCTAATTAGTGTGACTTAATGACAGTTAGATCCTCACTTATGACCTAAGGGGAGTTTGGTCAAAAGGAAAAATCATGTTCTATTTCATTGTAATAGAGCAAAGAGCTGATCGAGGAGGAGACAAACACATATTGAGTGCTCCAGGGACTTTTAGGAGGTAGATCCACATCTGAAATGTGGTGTCAAGGTGCCTGCCAAAGGGGATTGACAGGGTTGGCTTCTTTAAGGGTTATCATTTATTTTTCAGTTGGTTTTTTCCCTCTTCATCTCTTATCTGATGATAGAAATCATGTGGGGCCAATTCCATTGTTCCTTAGGACCCGAGAGTAGTCTGATTTTACGTTGTATTTGACTTCTGTGATTATATATATATATATATATATATATATATATATATATATATATATATATATATATATATATTCTTTAATTCTAAACGTAAATCTATGGTTGCTTGATGAATTTCATGTGCTTGATGACAACAACTAATTTCTTAGTTTATTGATTACGACAGGAGAGGCACTAAGGGTTGGACAAGTCATAAATTTACACAGCCAATACGATGCCTCTAGAGAGATCCTACAATTGTAAGGGGAATAACATAGAGATATTGTAACACCCCTGACCTTGGTTATACTTTAACCCTAGGTGTTTTGATTAAGAAAGATGATTAAATGCTTAATATCATCTTGTGAAAGGTAATTAGGGCTCAAGAGGAACTTATATTGCAATTCTAGTCCTTTTTGAACGTTGTTGAAATCAATGTTTTGTTTGTTTTGGAATAATGTGCAAAATACCCAAGTTGAGGGGTTTAAGTGTAAATTGTGCATGATAATATGTTCCTCATGTGTTGAAGCATCATGAGAGTGAAGATGATGTTGAGGTGTGGCGTAAGAAAGCCTGAATACCAAGAAAGAGCTGATAAAACAATGTTTATGCATTAAAACCTAGTTTTGGTGTAAAGTGCAAATTAACCCTCACTGTGTGACCTTTTATTGAAATTAACCCTCTTGGTTAATTTGGTCAAACATCACTTACATGTAATACACCATATCAACACAATATTACAATAATGAGCTTGGAGATAGTCATAAATCATCATAGCATGGTTATATTAACATTAGGAACATTCCTTTATTACATCAACATGCAAGGAATCTAGATATGATTAACTATCATCATATTCATAATGCACATGTTTAGCATAAGAAAGTATCAACCGTGTGGCTATGATAAACACCAATTAACATATCAAGGTTATGATCATATTAAGGAGGTTATTCCACCATCATTCCATCATATAATAATGTTAAACATGAATACTCATCTTTATCGATTTGCATTAGAGTTAGGTTCACAAGATAAATTATATTAATGTTACTAATCAGCACTCGTACCCAAACCCTAACTCACGTCATCCCCATTAGATCATGGATGCATAAGGTGAAGCATCACAATCACATTCCATACTATTCTCAAGTATGAACCCACACATAAATCTATTGACCTAGAGGTTATACATTGTCCATATTTTGATAATGACTTAACCATTCCATTCATATCTATCTAATATGTGTATTCAAGATTGATTTTAGGTGTTAGGTACATGAAAAAGGATCAAAAATCAAAAGCCCTAATTTTCTACAGTTCAAGTCAAAAGCTATACAAGTGTACAAATTAGGAAATCCATGTGATGACCTTAGAATATTTTTGTAATCACTTGTATTGATGTATTGAACTAAGATGAGAAAATTGATTGGGACACGTAATACCAAATTTTAATCACTTTTGATGCGCTTTAGAAAATTGATCATAGGTAGCCAATCGGTCGAGTTCTGATCTTGACCGATCCTCTTGGATCAATTCTATAAAGAGTGTATCAGTCGAGTTGTGTTTTCACAGAACTCAACCAATCGAGTAACTGACTAATTAGATTTTCATTGGTTGGTCGAGTTTTTGCAGGACAAACTCGACCGACAGTTTAAATATCATCTATGTCTTTTAGTCGATCAGTCAAGTTACCTTTATTGAAACTCGACCGATTGCACTAAACGGAATTCGTAGAAAAAGTGATTGTGACCGTTGGTGTGTTATTTGATCGAAAATAGAGTCGTTGATTTGAGAAAAAATGGCTATATTTCGGCCCAGAGTGTACCCCAACTCAAAGGGGCACCCTCAACATAAATAGGACCTCTTGGAGTTCATTCCAAGGTTGCTCATTTACTACATGCTTGGTCCTAGCTTAGTTGAGAGTGTTCTAACCCTTTAAGCCCCTTTCTCTCTCAACCTTCAAGTCAAATTCATGAGTATGAGTGAGATAGGTTCCCTTATATGAGAGCTATTCCCTGTATTGATGTAAATCTCTCCACCTTCATCTTCCTACCCCCTTTCATATTTAAGAAAAGGATGAAGATCTTCTCCGAGTGAAGGAGAAGGAGTTGTTGTTCTTCAAGGTTGAAGAAAGCATGGTGTTCCACATCTCCAAGTGAAGGAGATAAGCAAGGCGGACACTCAAGAAGGATAGGTAATTCCTTGAAGGCCAAAGACTTGAAAAAGGAGTGGGTAAGTCCATGTTGATGGCTGAAGACTCCATGGTTCAAGTGGGTAAGATCCTTCTATAGGTTATAGATCCTTGCTTGAGGTTCTAAACCCTTGGATGAATGTGGTTTTGTCTTGTAATCTTATGATGGAATATAAGAGTACCAAGATTGCAAAGTCCTAGAGCCGAACCACCTCTAGGTAGTGGACTTACTCACTTCAAGTTTGAAGTGAGGAACCACTCTAAACCACTTTGTCCAAGTGTATGTTCTTCCTTATCTCTCACCCTTGCTATGTATGTTAGTTAGGATCTCAAATTGGTTGAATGTTTAAGATTTTGCACTTAATATAATTTGGTGGTCTAATTTGTTTTGTGAGATTTGTGAAGCTCTATTCACCCCCCTCTAGAGCCCTTGATCTAAAAAGTAGTATCAAAGAAGGACTTCTCCAAGCTACTTCCACAAGTAGGAGAAGATGGGTGATTTAGCACTTAGATCTCTCAACTTGGAGGGAAGCTTCTCCATGCGACCACTGGAATATATCATAATTCTTATTTTTCTGTTCATAATTAAATTCACTACCTTTTTTTGAAACAAATTTATTTAAAATAATATCAAGACTTGAATATTCACAAGGTAATCAAGATAATAACACGTGTTTTAGGGTTGTCTTTTAACTCTATGATTACCAGTTAATCGTGATACATGTTATAACAATCTTCGACTCTATAAAAATTCCATCACAAAATTCCTAGAAGAGAAAGGAAAACTTGTTACACATCACTAATTCAAAATTTCATGTAGCTTCTTCTACTCCATGATTCCTCCATAGAAATTTCACTAGGGGGTATATCCCTCTTTTTAAGATTTCAAATCTTACGATCAACAATATGTATATGTTCTTCTACATATGAGACATCTTATCTTAATTGTACTGGTTCTAGGTCTATGGTCTTCTTTGTACTTGGATGACACTTCTTTAACATGGATACATGAAATACATCATGTAAATTGGAAGCTTTGGAGGCAACTCAAGCTTGTATGCTACTGGTCCAACTCTCTGAATTATTGGATAAGGACCCATGTATGTAGAAGTTAATTTGACTCACTTTACAAACCTTAATACAAATTTCCATGATGACACATTCAAATAAACCTCATCTCCAACCTCAAACTGAGTGGTCTATGTCTCTTCTCTACATAATTTTCTAGTTTTTAATGTGCAAATTTTAACTTTTGTCCAATTACATGTATCTTTTCTATTGTTTCTCATACCAAATCTAGATCTAGAATTTGTCTCTCACCAACTTTATACCAACAAATAGGAGTTTATACTATATCCCATTCAAAGTTTCATAGGGTGTCATACCCAAACAAGAATGATAACTATTGTTATATGCAAACTCCATATGACTGAGATGATGATCCCAACTACCATTAAATTGCAACACACATGCTCTCATCATGTCTTCTAAGGTTTGAATTGTCCATTCTGACTGTCCATCTATCTAAGGATGAAAAACTATGCTAAATTTCAATCTTGTTCCAAAACAAATTTTGTGAATGACTCCATCATCTTGTGTAAACTTTGGGTCTTTGTCTGATATTTTAGAAAGTAGTATTCCATGTAATCTGACTATCTCATCTATATAGAATTAAGCTATCATTGAGGTATCCCATGTTGTCTTAGCTGATAGAAAGTGAGAAGACTTGGTTAAGCTATCTTCTATTACCCATATAGAATCGAATATGCTCAGTATTTTGTATCCCAACTTCAAAGTCCACAGTGACATGTTCCTACTTCAATACAAGGAAATGGAGCAGTTTAAGGATGCATGCCAAGTTTTGGTGTTCAACCTTGACTTGTTGGCACACACCACACCAGGATACATACTCAACTATGTATCTCTTCATTCCTAACCATGAATATAGTTCCTTGAGGTTGTTGTGCATCTTGGGATTTTTCTAGTTGCATTGCATATATAAAAGAGTGAAGTTCCTCAAGAATCTATTTGTTGAACTTAGTCTCATTTGGCACTGACAATCTATCATGCTAATACAATGAACCATCATCTGAATATATGAACTTTGTCCTCTTTCCTTCTTTCATATCATGCATGATTTTCTTCAATTCACTATCACTCTGTTGAATCTCTTTAATTTTCTCATAGAATGTAGGTCTAACCCACATCTGCACAATCAATCCACCTTTTTCCAACACACTCTAATCTAAACTCATCTCTCTCAATTTGACCAATAAGCCTCTTTTGACACATGCCATAGAAAACATATCAGCTAATGATGTAGACTTCCTAATCAGAGCATTTGCCACAACATTGGGCTTCCCAAGTTGGTACATCATTGGAAACATCATAGTCCTTTATAATATTAATGCACCTACACTATCTTAGGTTGTGATCCTTCCATGTGAAAATGTACTTTTGACTCTTATGATCAATAAACACTTAAATGACTCACCATAAAGATAATGACACTGTGAGAACCCGTTACACTAAACAAGATTACTCAAAACATAAAATACAATCAATCATTAATTAATCCCATACCCAAAAATATGGCTAAATTAAAACCGATTCCAACGTCAGCACCCACTCAGAAACATTTGCATAAGAGTCCACCATCTTTCTTGTATCCATACTATGCCAAGAATTTGATACAAATTGTTCTATCTCGTTAGCCACAACATATATACACAGGAGAACAATATTCATATATGCCACACAAAGAAGCATTAACATGCTAACAAAAGTTCAATTTATTTGAAACACCATATACAAACTTTTTCTGCCCAAACCTGACAGTACAAGGACGACTCTAGGACAAACTAGACATCTAATCAACTTTCTTAAAGATTCATTCATTTAGCTCCTCTTTGCTGCCACATGTTTGTTTTCATCACTTCCGATTACCTAAAAAAAATGTGGCAAACCACAAGGATGAGACCCAGTCCCAGCAAGAGATATAACCTCCAACAACATTTATTGATTACAACATTTTTAAGTAATTAAATAGTTAAGAAATTTAATCAGATATAACAAATAAGATCAACAGTAATGATGATTAAAAAAATATAGAAAGGAGCAGACAATAACTATCATCATTAGCTAGACTATCATCCTTTATCTTGTTGACAATATAAGCAATTCAGTACCATATGCATATCTAGCATCATGAGCAAGTCTAGTAACATAGCATAGCCAACAACATGAGCATGTCTAATTGGTTGAACATATCAACATCATAGGAAGAGATAACAACATAAGCACAACCATCTGGATAAGCATGATTAGCAGTATATGCATCTCTAGTTACAAAGGCATGGCTAGCATGCTAAACATAACTAGCAACATGAGATAGCTAGCATCATGATTATAATCAGTAGTAGAAGTATAGTTATCTACATAAGCATGGCTTCTCTATGTATACATATACAATCTTAAGCATATCCACAAAATATGTATATCTACCATCTCGTAATAGCACTAAGCATCATCTGTATGTAAAGAGAACAAACAAGGGTTATCATCCAATGTGAAGCATCATGTATAACCCTAAATAGATATGCTATATGATTGTATTACATCTTTTATTATGTCCTGAGGAATTTGAGGATACCACTCAAAATCCAAATGACCACTACTAAGTTGAAATCAGTGCCATTCAAGATCTAGGAAGAGTTGAACTCCTAAGATCTTCTCTACCCCCGGTCAGTACAAGTCCGCCACAGTGACACATAAGGTCAAGATGCTAACAGCCTAGTCTGTCCTAGGTACAGGTCACGACACTAGTGAAAGGAGGTGGGAACGCATACCTTACCATCCGAGGTAAAACCGTAGTTGTCCTCCAATATTATCACATATATAATCATTGAGACACGACCACAGTTGTTCTCAATCACATCAGATGTATGAGGCATGAACATAGCCAACCTCCACAATCTGCATTGTAGATGACAAGGATATATCCTCAACTTGCCACCCCCACATACTCAAAAAATATGCACTCCGACTTTCCATTAGGAATACTCATTTCACCATCTGGAAAAACCTGATACTCAGATGGATCTATGGCATAGGGCACTACACGATTAGAGCTTCACTTGATTAGTTATACCAATTGTGTGAATTAAGGTTGCATCAAACAAGTGGACATACAAACCCTATATCACTTCTAATAAGCACATAAATATCAAAACATTGAAAATATATAAAACGTGTGAAACATAATTTCTCATCATCACATGGTACTATTCACTGGCCATTCTTGAGACCACACTAGTTGTCATACTATCACAAGATATAAATTCTTTTCACAATATCACAGTGTATCAACCCTTATCAACATAAGAGGATTACACCTCATTCAGGGATCAACCATGCCCAAAGGTCATTAAGACCATCATACTATCACCATATATAAATCCTTTTCACAATATTATAGGGTGTCAACCCTTATCTACACAAGAGGATTACACCTCAGTTAGGGCTCAACCATGCCCAAAGGTCATTAAGACCATCACACTATTCCATGCAAGATCATTACTATCTTTGCATTCCTTATAACAAGGCTCAACAACATCACTTACATGTAATACACCAGATCAACACAATATTGCATTAATGAGCTAGGAGATATTCATAAACAATCATAGCAGGGTTATATTAACATTAAGAACATTCCTTTATTACATCAACATGCAAGGAATCTAGGTATGATTGCTTGAGCAAAAAAAATCTAGGTATGATTAACTCTCATCATATTCATAATGCACATGTTTAGCATAAGAAAGTATCAACCATGTGGCTATCATAACCACCAATTAACATATCAAGGTTATGATCATATTAAGGAGGTTATTCCACCATCAGTCCATCATATAAGAATGTTAAGCATGAATACTCATCTTTATCGATTTGCATTAGAGTTTGGTTCACAAGATAAATTATGTTAATGTTACTAATCAGCACTCATACCCAAACCCTAAATCACATCATCCCCATTGGATCATGGATGCATAAGGTGAAGCATCACAATCACATTTCATACTATTCTCAAGTATGAACCCACACATAAATCAAGGTGTAACCATAGGGTTATAGCATACTAGGGTTTCAACAACAGTAACATAATACTCCATGATTATATTAGTCATTCAAGGACTATTCATACCCAATTACCATCATTTAGTTATATTAATGCTTGGTATAATAAGATATACCTCTTTAGGGTTACATATCAACACAATATGATTATCATCCCTTATATTCATATTAGTTAATAGGTAAGACTACCTTATTAATGGTAACCCTCCATTTGTTCCATCATCAATCCATATCACCATACCACAATGTCACCCAGAACCATTGGATGTTTAAAAGGTAAGACCATTGGTTGTTTACATAAATAAATACCTTGGATAAACCATCTATGAAGTCCTTTATTTGTGCTCTAGAAAGAGTCAGAATTTAACCCTAGACATCCCTTGAGGATCATATATTTATTTGGTCAAACATCACAGAGAAGAGTATGAACCCAAGGCTATATGTTAGTTCATAAAGACTACTATCCCCTCCTTACATTGCAATGTACCTATCACATCTTGAATTACCCAGTTGGCAAGCTACATTCTCATTATATAGGTGTGTTTGGAGCCAAATCTAATAGAGGAGATCCCTACTGCTTAAGTATGGAACTCTTAGATTCCTCTTTCTAATTACTCTGATCAAGTAGTCGTTTTGAGACAATCTAAAGAGTATAATGAATCAGAAACCATGGTGCAGTTAACTCAATATTACCTCAAGAGAAGATGAGAATTACGTCATTATCTATCAAAACTTGAATGTTTGGTAACTATAAGAGAAAGATACAACACCATGAAATATATATCCAAACACAAATAAGAAAAAGAGGAGTTCTTGAAGATGTGATTCAAGAAGATAATAAAGTAAAAGGTTTGTACATACTCTCATGAAATATCCAAGGGAGTGGATAACTCACACACAATTTTATAAGAAAAAGAAATATCCACTCACATATGGATATTAATATAATATGATTTAAGGTGCTTGATTTTCTTTTCTTTAAATCATGGATAATTGAGAGGGACCAAAGGCAAACAAGATAGCCTCGTCCCTAAGGAAGATAAGGGGGAAGAGGCGGCCACATTTTTGGGATTAAATGAATTTTTATAAGGCACTTTCTCTCTCCTTGAATTTCTTATAAAAAGACCCTTTACAAGCCAAATGGAAGGCTTTTTCGACCCCACTTCTTCTTCTTACTTGGGAAACGACCAAGGGAGCTTGGGAGGATCAGGAGGACGACCCCTAACCTGTTGGTAAGGTTCTTGATCCATTTCACCTTGATTCCATGGTGGAAATCGAAAATAAATTATGGATTTCTTCCTATTTCGATCTCCTCTTCAATTCTAACCATTCCTTTTCACTCAAACCTTGAGGACGAGCCTTGGAATGGTGAAAGGATTTGCATCCACTACCTCATCTAATGGAATCAAGCTGTTTGGCCATTTAAATAATCTGAGCAATTTAAATAATCTCTTGGGTATTATTTGTTGTGATGAAACTGAATGGGCAAACATGTTGAAACCGTTTGGAAATATGACACACAATGTGATCTACAGTGAAGAGGAAAAAACTTCAAAGTTAATGCATCCTCTTCTAAATTTTTATAGAAAGAGGGTGTGCGGGATATACCTCATCACAGAGAAAGTTCGACAACGTCCCTCTGTGCGGTGATGTGTATGGCTCCTAATGTGCACAAACAATCCTCATATGTCCTCCAGATACAGGCGCTTAGCGTCTGCATCTCTACTTATTCATGTGGATGGAGTGGAACTCCATGTCACACTTCCTAAGCCGGTGAGAAGAAGTAGCCTTCTACTTTGAAGATGTGATAGCATCGGGGTTCCTCTCCTTCTTTCTCTTGGGGTTGATGACAACTTAGGTTCACGTGCAAGAGTGTATCTCAAAACCCAACTATCATGCCCCTATATATAATTGAGGATAGGAAGAAAGGTTCCTAAAACCCCTGAGAAAACAAGAGGTTGCAGGTTGCATTTATAATGAGCCGCTCGTGGACTATTAAAAGAATATTATAGAATCAATTAATTAACCAATTAATCATATTAATTATTTAATTAATTTTCTTCATCCATTTGTACTCAGTTGCTTGGGATTAGTCAGCTGACTTAATGATTATACTCTAATTAATTGGATTAAACATTTTCACCAATTAACTCATATTATATTTTAATATTATTCTGGTAGATTACCTAAATGTTTTAGTAATCAATTTAATTCAGAACATTTTCAATCAAGTCCAAAATTATACTCCTATTCCAGTGCATCCTATGTGTGTGACCCAATAGGCTCCAAACTAAATTGGTTGTGATATTCATAATCATATAATGATATCACAAGAAATGATTGGTAAATAGTAGGACTTCATTTCTGCCCAAGTAATTGGAAAACTTGGAGAACAACTTAACCTAGTATTTGTGATTGGTGTTGCAATGACATTATAGTTCCTTTATCTCTGATATCCATATTGAACTCGAGGCATGAAATTATCAGCCTCGTCAATGTTCTATCCATGTTCCTTGAATTGAAGAAAATTGTTTGAGATATGTGGAAGCTCGAATCACATTTTGACTCACACCAGCATGGCCATGCATTTCTCAGTCTGGTTTATTAAGTGGCCAGGATATCAAACTATTATAGGTGGAACAAATCCCATCTACATCACAATCATCCCAATGTGTCACAGTTCACCCAAGGACCAACTTTATGGGAGCCCTTATTCATGATCACGATGGGTGATGTCAAACTACACCGAACAACACTATGATGATCATAGTGATTTTAGGTCTAAGAACCACAATCACCATCATCACTATGATATATGACTCTGACTACCAATCATGGTTTCCATGAGTCAAGGATCTGCATCCCGAGAGAGAGGTGGATTTTTTCATAGAGCTAGCTCCAAGAACAAGCCCTATTTCACGTGCACCTTATAGAATTGCCCCTGCAGAGTTGCTCGAGTTGAAGAAACAATTATAGGAATTGCTAGACAAGGGTTTTATCCGGACTAGCACATCACCATGGGGAGCTCCAGTCCTGTTTGTAAAGAAAAAGGATGGCTCGCTCCGTATGTGTATAGACTGTCGGATGATCAACCAAGCTACCATTAAGAACAAATACCCTTTACCCCGAATAGATGACTTGTTCGACCAGTTGAAGTCTGCTCGAGTCTTTTCCAAAATTGACTTGAGATCGGGTTACCACCAGTTGAGATTCAAGAGTGAGGACATTCCAAAAATAGCTTTTCAAACACGATATGGCTATTACGAGTTTGTAGTTATGCCTTTTGGGATGTCCAATGCACCCAGTGTGTTCATGAACCTTATGAATAGTGTGTTCCAACCCTTCCTTGACTCGTTTGTCATAGTGTTCATAGATGACATATTAGTTTATTCCAATGACTTAGAACAACACCGAGACCACCTAAGTAAAGTCCTTGATTTCCTGAGAAAGCAGAAGTTCTATGGGAAATTCTCAAAATGCGAGTTTTGGATAGACCGAGTCATGTTCCTTGGACATATCATCTCAGGAGGAACAATCGCCATGGATCCAGCTAAGGTGTTGGTAGTTCGAGACTGGCCTACTCTGAAGAACCCCTTTGAGATCTGAAGCTTCTTGGGGTTAGCCGGATACTATCGGCGTTTCATTGTAGATTTCTCAAAGACTGCCTTGCCTTTGACCATGTTGACTCGGAAGGATGTGAAGTTTGTGTGGCTCGATGTTTGTGAGGCTTGTTTTCAGGAATTGAAAGAAAAGTTGACCACTGCACCAGTTTTGACTCTACCATCAGGCAATGAGGGTTTCATGATCTTCACCGATGCATCCAAAATGGGTCTTGGATGTGTGTTGGAGCAGAATCGGCATGTGGTTGCATATGCTTCCTGACAACTCAAGCCCAACGAGGTTAATTATCCGACGCATGACTTAGAGTTGGCTGCTATCATTCACGCATTAACGATTTGGCGGCATTACCTAATGGTGCTACTTTTGAGATCCTCACTGACCATAATAGCCTAAAATACCTTCTGACACAGAAAGACTTAAACCTACGACAAAGAAGATGGATGGAGTACATGAAGGATTACGACTTCAGCATTACCTATCATCAAGGGAAGGTGAATGTCTTAGCAGATGCTTTAAGTCAGAAACAACTCAGGTGTGCAGCTGTTCTGTCCAGTCAGCGGAAGAGCTTAGAAGAGCTGGTGAAATGGTCTCCTCAACCGTTAGATGATCGGGCTTGATTGGCCAACATCCGGATATAGTCTGAATTGTTGAGTGAAATTGTGGCAGCACAGTTGGTCAGTGGGGAACTTGACAAGATGAGGGGCTTGATGAAGAAGCCTCAAACCTGTCTTTCTTTGGGAGTAGATGGAGGGATCAGATTCAAGAATCGTATATAGTTTCCTGAAGACTCACCGCTGAAGGAACGTATCTTACGAGAGGCTCATGGTTCTAAGTACACAGTACACCCAGGGACTACCAAGATGTTTAAGGACATGCAGAGGTTTTTCTGGTGGCAAGGAATGAAGAGAGACATTGTAGCTTATGTGGCCAGTTGTCTTACGTGCCAAATGGTGAAGGCTGAACATCAATGACCCGGTGGACTTTTACAGTCTATAGAGATTCTGGAATGGAAATGGGATCAGATCACCATGGATTTTGTGGTGGGTTTACCCTGGACCAAGAGAGGTCATGATGCGATATGGGTTGTGGTGGACCGCCTTACCAAGTCAGCACACTTCCTTGCACTAAAAACCACTACCAAGGTGTCAGACTTAGCTGAGTTGTACATACGAGAGATAGTGCATTTACATGGCGTACCCAGTTCCATCATCTCCGATAGAGATCCGTAGTTTACTTCCAAACTGTGGAAGCAGGTTCAAGAGGAACTTGGTACAAGATTAAAGTTCAGTACCGCTTATCACCCCTAGACAGATGGACAGTCAGAAAGGACAATCCAGACTTTAGAGGATCTATTAAGAGCTTGTGTACTCGATTGGGGTGGATCATGGGAGCAGTACTTACCTCTAGCCGAGTTTGCGTACAACAATAGTTACCAATCCAATGTCGGGATGCCTCCATATGAAGCTCTATATGGGAGACTGTGTCGGTCACCACTTCACTGGGATGATGTTGGTGAAAGGACCTTGTTGAGGTCATATGAACTCCAAGTGTATGCTGATAAAGTCGCTTTGATCAGGAAAAGGCTAAAGGGAGCCCAAGATCGACAAAAGTCATATGCTGATGCAAAGAGGACTAATGTGCATTTCACTAAGGGAGAACATGTTTTCTTAAAAATCCGACCGCTCTGAGCTATAGCTAAGAACAGAGGAAAGTTGAGTCCCCGATACGTGGGTCTGTTTTAAGTTTTAGAATGGATTGGTGAAGCAGCTTATCGTTTGGTGTTACCCCCACAATATATTATGATGCATGATGTGTTTCACGTGTCCAATCTGAAGCGATATGTGCAAGATCCGAGCCATGTGTTGAGCATTGAACCTATTGAGCTTCAAGGAAAGATGTCTTATCCTGAGTTACCTTTGCGTATTATAGATACTAAGGTAAAAGAGCTCAAAAATAAGAATATAGAGATGGTAAAGGTTCTTTGGAAACACCATGGAGGGGATGAGGCCACATGGGAGCTAAAGACAGACATGGAAAAAGTATATCCTGATTTGTTTGTTTGATTGTTGAATTTTGAGGGAAAAATTCCTATAAGGAGGGGAGGATGTTATAACCCCAATTTTTCCAAATATGTAATGAGATTGTGAATCTCCTTTTTAAAGATAAATGAAATCCTTGATTGAAGGGATAAGTTGATTTGAATGGATTTTGTGTTTGATAGCTTGTATGTTTTCTAATTGGGCCTTTTTGGCCATTAAGCCCAATTGAAGGAGAAAAAGAAAAGGATTAAAAGAATACATAAAGAAATAAATGAAATAAGAACAAAAGGCTAAGGAATTATTTCCCAAAAATAGGATTTCGAGTTAATAGATTCCTTAGGGTTCAAGGAACTCAGAATTGGAAAATAATAATAATAAAAGAAATAGAAAGGACATGGAAAATATGAGTAATTGAAGGATAACTTGCAATCCAAGAAAAGAGATCGTTTCCTTGAGATAATAATCTCAATTTTTGTAGGATGGAAGATAAAAATATGAACCAGGTTCCCTCCAAATTTGAAGTAAAAATGAGCTTGGATAAAAATTTAATGTTTGCCAGTGGACTATCTCAAGTTTGTGACATCGATACTAGTCGTTTTCCCATTTCATCATCAAAATCCATGACATCCAATTATGGTTTTGGATTATTGGATTGATTATCAAATCAGCAATTGATTGCATTTCAATTTGATACCTTTGGATCTTTACATACCCAACCATACTCAACCCTAGACCTCCAAACAATATTGGTTGACCTCCAAACGGTCTTGAGACCGTTTGGGAGATTCCCAAATGGTTTTGAAACCGTTTGGGTCAATCAACTCAAAACCTCAACTCAATCAATTGCAAAAATCAGCACTTAGTCTATTAGGGTTTCTATTTGAAAGATTTTCCATATGTTGACCTAATCAATTGGAGCCATTGGATCATCATCCAACACATACTAGCGTTCAGACCTCAAATGGTCAACCCATCCAAACGGTCAACTCCTCTAAATGGTTTGGAGTTCCAAACAAATCCCCAAGTTAAATGTCGCCTTGGTAATTTAGCTAGATATCTATTGTAGATTCTTATGCATAGCCATTAGCGAACACTATTCTGGCCAGGGTGAGCTATTCCACCTCTTTATATATAGCGGCATGCTATTCTACCCGCAATGTGCTATTCCACTCATTTTTAGGACAATGATTCAGTGGTGTCTTTTCCGTATGGTAGCTACTTTAGTTTTAATATATCTGCATGTGAATATATCTTATTGTTGTGACTGATATTATGGCAATACTTTTTATATCAAATGTTGTACTCTGAATTTTATATGCTCATTCTCTTGAAATTGATCTTTATTGAACTTACTTAACTTTACATGCCCCTTTTTCATGGGAATATCTCTTTTGTACATATAAACTCCACTTATATGTCCAAAATATTGCTATACGTACATACTCACTAATTGTTGCCTTAGGTGCGACCTATCAAAAATACTTGCAACCCTTCATTACTATTGAGTAGACCCATCTTATGCCCTTGTCCTGTCATCACTGAAGTATCAGTCAAGCAGTTTCCCAACAGATGCCTATCCTTGATGCCCAACTAGCACGTCAAACTTTAGCAGGAGGCCCGACAGAGATTCAAGGATGGAAGACGCGGCCAGACAAAAAGTGCTAGGGGAGAAGCGTAAGATGGTAGCCTCCTGTAGGCGGAGTGCCTATCCAGAGTAAACGGTGACGGCGCCTCCAGGGATGCGATCACCCTAGGATCGCTCAACAATCACCTCAATCGATGCGACTCTTCCACTCCTCCGTCTCATCACTCCAAATACATAGGTCTTATGATAAAATCGATTGGTTACTTAGTCACTAAGAAATCCCAAAAAATGTACATTTCTAATTGTATAACGATTGAACATGACCACTAACTTCCGATATCATGATATTAGTTCCACCATTTCAATGAATTTTACCTCATATCATGATCTGGTAAAATAGAAGTCATTGGAGTCAAGTTTAAGGCGAAAAGATGAAACCATACTTCAAAGAAACCCAATTCACTACAAATCAGATGACTAGGAGTAATATTACCTCTATCGATTCAAATATCACTATAAAAAAACTTAGATTAATAATTTGACTTTTTATCTGGGTAGTGCTTATCGATAGCTTTCCAACGGTACCATGCACACCTAAAACAGATCTCTGAGTCAAAAGTAATGGAATTTGTAGGGAAGATATATTAAAGTTAAGATTGCAACTTAGTCTATGCGAAATGGAGGCTCTAGATCTAGACATTAACGTTTGGAGGCATCTCCTAGCATGTAAAGAGAGCATGTGTTGCCCCACAAATCAATTTTTTAGCTTCCAGATCCAAATCGGTGGGTCTTATGATAAAATAGAATGGTTACTTCATCACAAAGAAATCTTAAGACCATAGCGATGGAAAGGAGGAGGATACCTTATATGTTACAAACATCGAAAGATAGCTAGTTAGAGGTTTCTCATCACGCCTCTTGAAGTGGACATATATGCAACAAAAGGTTGTGTCTACTAGAGCCTTAGGCAGTGGATCCATGCATTACAGATGGTATCAGAGCCAATTCCCCTCCAGTATGTGGGGCTCACCTGGTCATGGCATGCTAGTCTTGAGTCGTACAGTCTAGGCATGTAGGAAAGGGCTGTCCATGGTTGACGTAGCCACCCTTGTGCTGGTATTCCGTGATCGGGAGTTGGGTGTCCATGGGCCATTGTGGGTTTGCACTGAAATGGGGAAGAGATTATGAGGCCTTATAGTTGAGCCTTGACAAGGAAGTCAAGATTCTAAGTTGGGGAGATTGTAACATCCTACGATTTGAGGCCTCAGATAACATGATCTTAAAAGGGATTATTGGACTACCCATATCACCAAGGTGCACCTTATTTTCTGGGAGCCCATCTCTAAAGAACTCCATAGTTAAGCGTAATCGACTTGGAGTAGTACTAGGATGGGTGACCAGTCGGGAAGTTGACACTGGCTTGCGTGTGAGTGAGGACAAAGAGGGTGTGCAAATTAACCCTCACTGTGTGACCTTTTATTGAAATGAACTCATAAGGTTCATTTAAACGGTTTGAAAATCATGTACAAAAGAGAGAAATTCCTTAGTTGCAATGGTGGATTATAGACTAACTATCTCACTTTTCCCCTCACATTTAATATATCTGCATGTGAATAAACCCTAAAAGTGCACATCTAGATGATCCCTTTAAAAGTGCACATCCTCTTTCTCAATAAACCCTAAAATGAATTTCTCTCTTCAAGAAGATAATCGATGTTACAATGACCGTTTAGGGTCATGGAATGCATAACTTCTCTAAGCTTAGATCATCATTTTAGAGTAAGAACTTGAGAAAGCAAGCTTGTAGTAAGCAATCAAAGTGTAGGGGATATAAAAATCACCTCTAGGAAGAAATATCAGACTCAAAGAAGTAAGAAAACTCGAGTAAATAAGGTAAATAACCCTAGCTTTAGGTCTGAACTCGGCCAAGTAAGCTTCTTCTCCAAGAAAGGGGGTAAACCCTAGGTGAAGGGAGCAAGAAAGATAAGTTCTTTGAGATTTAAAGCAAACTTTACCATGGAACAGCATGGTTCTGACCACGAAGAAGGTAGGAGGAAGAAGAATAGAAAAAGAAATGAAGGAGAGAAAGAGATACTTACTATTTTAGTTCGGAAACAACAAGGGTATCTCCACAAACCCTAGATTAGAGAAAAACAAAACCCTGGATGCTAAACCAAGAAGGTTGGATACCTTCTTCCTTGGGAACTCTGTTTGCCACCAAGTAGGGGAGAACAAATCTCTCGAGAGGAGGGAAAATGTAAAAAAACCCAAAGGTTTTGCTTGTGAGCTAAAGGATAGGTATATAAAGCTTATGGATAAGGAAAGAGAGAAGCTTGAGGTGTCCTAGTATCTCTCCATGTGTCAATGGCTAAGAGCTTCCATGACCATGAAATAGAAGATCCATCTATTGTGGAGACCTACTAGGCCATTGGTTGTTGCCTCTGTAGGCCAACCATCGACCTCCAAGCAAAGGAACCACTAGTTTCTTGGAATCTTAGTCACTTAAGTGGTGAATGATCGGTTGACCACTTCTTTTGGTCCAAGTGAACCAAAACCAAAAAACCATCGACCTAACACCTCCATGGATCACCGTCAATTGTCCTCTCACCATGAGAACCATCAGACCCCAAACAAATAGAAGGACCATCGAGCTATGGCCTCAAAGGTAGCTCATCCCTGAAGGGGTAAAACCCTAAGTCACCATTGAAGAGAAACACCACCAAACCAAGGTACAACTAGGTGCCCCATGGCCTAAAAAGTTTAAGCATGATAAGTAAAAATATAAGGATGATAAATCATGTCACAAATTGCAAAAAAAAACTCAAATTTGGGTAAATTGCAAAAAAGTCCAAAATATGCATAACTTGCTCAACAATGTCCAAATTGGACCATACTTGAAACTTAAGCTTGTCACGTGATATAAAAACATATCACAAGGTTTTATTAGAATTTAAAGTACTCAATTAAGAAAATTAAGCATTTTCAACACTTTAAGCAAGGTCAGGGGTCTTACAAGAATCATTATCCTAGTTGTCTATGTTGATGATATTGTTATCGTTGATAGTGATGATCTTGGGATTTCAACATTCAAATTGACATTACACCTACATTTTCATACCGAGAATCTAGGATATATTTGCTACTTCTTGGAAATTGAAGTGCTACACTCTCGTCGTGACACTTACATTTCTCAACATAAGTATGTACTTAGGTTGAATTCTAAACATGTTTCTTCACCTGTGGATTATCACAACAAAGTTATGTTTGAGGGGGGTCATTTTTTATCTTGAGCAACATATATGCAGGTTGGAAAACTTATATATCTTACAATTACATCATATGCATACCTTTGTTGTTAGTGTTGTTAGTCAACACATGGCCAAACCCCTTGTTTGCCAGTGGAGTCAGGTAAAGTAACACCTGACTTCATAAAGAATACATAGTTTATTTGAGCTTCTTGCACGGATCCTCAAGATGGATATATCTCTACCCAGATGCACGCAACTAAAGGGCAACATCCTCACCAACGAACAAACCTTGAAGAACTCCTTCATTATCAAGGAAAAGGATGTGAAACTACACTACGTTTTCTGCACTACAGTCAAATCATCCAGAACCCTGCTACCGCTGCCAGAGCTCATAAACTTCGACAAGGAAAAGCTCCTCTTCACTGCCGAGGAGCTTACCAAACTCTTAGCTACGGTAAAAACACCAACAAAGAAAATAAAGGTGGGGAAGACTGAACTCAGCATCAACGCCCCGACAACCAGAATACCAAAAATTCCTGTGAAACGACCCTCCACTAGACTTTTACAGAAACAACAGCTGTCGGGGACACCAACTTCCAAACCACATCCAGAAGACAACCCCCTCCCCGAAGATCACATCACCACCTCATCTTTATACTCCTTCATTATGAGTCTAAATGCTGAGCTAACCGCCACCACCTCACCACCCTCCACCTTTCCAACATCCACCACCCTTCCTCTTTTCCCCACAACCACACTACCACCCACATCTTCTTCTTCACCCCTTTTCCCTTCGGGTTCCCCCTTCTCCACCCCTATGCTCGAGTTTACCACTTTCCCCTCCACCTCCACAGTCACTACCCCATCACAATCACTCCCACCACTTTCACCTGAGATACCACCACCTTCCACATCCACCACCACCCCGACACCGCTAGTGACCCCATCCATAGTCACCACGCAGTTTGTGACACCATCAGTGTCTCTTCCGCAAGACACTACCACCCTTCCACGCAGACCCCAGCCATCCCACCCTCCCACTTCTGGGGTCCCCTTTTCAAATATCGGTGAGGAATTCATACGTCAATTCGACGTCGTCCGAAACTTCCTCACCGATTCTTCTAACATTATACATTCTATTTTTTCTTATGTGCAGGGATTATCCAAACAGGTGGCCACAATCGACAAACAAAACCGCGCCTTGCCCAACATCCTCCAAGGTTTTCAGCAACGACAAGATGAGGTGGCCAAGCAAGTTGAGCACATCAACAACCACTACAACAACTTGCCCGAGCTGGTCCTTGGAGCGCAGTGCCAGCAAGAAGTGATGGCTAAGCAAGTCGATGAGATCTCTACGCAGACTCAACCTCTGCCCGAGACTCTCCGCGAGCTCAAGCATCAACAAGCAGCTTTTAGCACACGTTTCGACACCATCAGTAGCACCCTCACACACCTAACCAATCGCCAAGAGGAGTCAACAAATAATGAAATCCAGCACCTACGCGCTCAAGTAACAGATCTTACAGAATGACTCCTCTCCGCCGAGGGCCGATATAACGACCTAAAAGAAACACACAACGCACTGCTCGAAACACATGAGCATGTGCAAGTGGCTTTCGATGAGTTACAAGCCACCCATCGGCGGTGCAAAAAGACCGCACACCAGAAGCCAACAGAAAAGGCAGTGGATGACAACGATGGCGACAACGATGGCGAAGAAGACTCCGACTCCTCTACCGACTCTAATAACGATACTACCTCCTCAGATGACAAATCTGATGATGGCGAGGATCCTGGCCAAGTAGCATAACTTTCTCAAAAAGGTTATGACAAAGGTCACCAAGAAGGTGGACACCTTCCCAAGTCCCCCACCCACAACGACAATGTAAACATGTCATATGGGGACCAATTCCTTGACTACTCTAATTTGGGATCCATTGGGGAGTCTACTAAAAATGTGGCTTTCACTGAGTTCCACCAATGTCTATTAGGAACCAGCACAAGCCCACCCGCAACTATCGCTCAACCTTTCTCCGCACTTGACATATCAGTGCCTTTCCCTGATGACAAGGACAAGTCAGAACGAGTGCGATTAGATACGGATGAAGAACTCGATTCTGCTTCTGACTCAGATGATGATCTGTAAGGCTATGCAGAAGTCCTGGAACAACCTTCTTCCCCCTCCTCCACAGGAGCTTCCCCCGCCACCACCTCTACTGCACAAAATGCACGATTTAGATATGGCGGCCATCTCCACACTAGATGCTCAGGATATTTTTATATTGAACACTACTGTCGACGATGCAAAATCGGGGAAGACATCATCTATCATAACACAAAAACTAAGTGCAAGTTGACACGAGAAGACTTCCGCAACATCCTGCGACCACGGTCTACGATGCCAATGACAATCTTCCGTGTCCTACTCGCCAACTGTATACAAGTGTACATAATCTCTAAGAGGCAGCAGCCAGTTTTTAACACCTCACCTGCTCTATCTATCGACCTTTTATACAAAGATATACGAGTAAAATCCATAGAGTGGTTGCGTGCTGGTTTAGCACGGCGGGCACGTTATCTCACAGTGCCCTTCCATGTTTTGGACCACTGGCTTTTTATGATACTAGACACCGAGGCTCGGGACGCCAAGGTTTATAATTTTTGCGGCACTGAGCTACCTGTCGGTACAATAAATTTTTTTGGTGAAGACGCAGGTGAAGCACGATGCATACCTTTCCGGCTTCTCAAGTTAATCTGGGTTGCGCGCCCATCTCTCTACCAAGACTGGAGCCAATCCTGGTTCCAAATTATTAACCCACATGTTCAAGCTGCTGAGGGATCTGGGGACTGCGCTTTTTGTCTAGGGAGGGCTTTGAGGTAGTGGATGCGAATCCTTTCACCATTGCAATACACAAATAATCACACGTATGTTATATTTGAAAGCTGAAATAGGCTTTAATTCTATTTTTACGGGATTCCTTGCATTTTTTTGACCCTAAACGGTTTGGATATGTGGACACAAGGGGAAGATATTATCCGACCAACCTCCAAAAGAATACATCATTTTATCAAGAACTTGATAAGTGTCATATCCTCACATACGCTCGTGTCCCTCTTATTGTAATATTGTGTTGATCCTATTATTTACTAGACAATCTGAGTTCATTTCAAATGTTATATCATCACTTAACAAAATTAAATTTGAAGATAATTCATTTCTAATTGTTTTTAAATATCTTGAACTGAATAGTAAGTTTCAAAATTACCAGGGTATGTAGTTGGAACTGAAGTAGTTGATGAATTCAATATTGTTAATGCATTTTACTATTGAATAGAGGTATCAACTCACCAAGAACAACAACCTACTAACTTAGATCATGTAGAATTCAATTAGACCTCTAATATGTTCAATCCACCAAGAACAAATTCCCAAGTCTAAGAACATATATCATATGTTCTCCTTGATCAAGATTGTGAGAAAATGAGAGAAAAGAGAAAAGGAATATCATGATATCAAGGTACAATCTACTAAAAGTTGTACATTTGATAGAAACTCTTGCATATTAACTAAACTAATCTAACCCAAAGTCAAAGAACAAAGACAAGCTGACTAATTTCTAGAGATCTTTCCAAAATTTCCCAAAATTTCATCTACAAAAACACATAGGTTTTGGAAGGTTGAAGTAGGTGGTAATGAGCCCATAACTCAATCTCCAAGTATTAAAATGATAAGTTACTTGAGGAAATACTAAAAAGACCTTATTGGGTTGTCAAATGACTCCCCATATAGTTTGGCTAAATATTTAGGTCAACTAGTGCTGGTTCAACCATCATACTAATTCAACTTGTGCCTTGATTGGGTGCATAGGCAAGTTCAAAACTTGATTGTTGGATGAATGTTTGCAGAGATTGTAAAATCATGTATGCAAATTGATGAGAAGCATTATAATGTGCAAGATTAATATGACTATGCATTTAGTTGGTTGACTAATTTGAATCTCCTAGATTAGAACTTATTTAACTCTGGAATCATGCATTAAATTGTGATATGAACCAAACCCAAATTATTGAAATGTATACAAATGTATTCAAAAGCTTCTTTTGTGGTAGTTTCTAATTGAAATGCCTTTAATATATCATTAGCTATGAAGTTACATTTCATGGCTATGAATTAGGATATCACTATTTTATCTAAAATTATTGACTATATTTTTTACTAAGTTCTCACACTACACTAGAATCTAGACCCAGATGTAAGGAATTAGGGTTGTCTAGTCTGTTACAATAAAAAATAAGGTTTCTCACTTTTCCCTAGCTCATATTAAATAAATCATTATGTATCTAAACATGGCTTCCTGGAAGGGTTTGGGTGCACAGTGTGTGTAACCCATATATTTATAGAAGGAATAATTACATATAGGTCAACATAGAATAGGAAAGAAACAAGTTGATACAAAGGACTAAATAAAACACTATTCAACACTCCCCCTCAAGTAGGCGCATATATGTCAATCATACCCAACTTGTCCATAAGAGAGCTGAAATGTTTCTTGGCCAGCAACGTTGTGAAGATATTAGCAACTTGATCTTCTAAGCGTGTAAAAGGAGTGCAGATATGACTAGTCAGTATGCCTTCTATGATGAAGTGGCATTCAACTTTAATGTGCATAGTCCATTTATGATAAACATGATTATTGGAAATAAAGATACTTGCTTTATAAAAACAATGCATGGGAATAGGTATACAAGACCAAAAGCTCTCGTCAGGGCATCAACCAAAACCAATAAATATTCAAATCCTAAAAATAGAAGTTATCGCATTCTAGGGTTATAATTAATTATGTAAAGAGGATGATAAAACCAAAAAATATGTGCTAAATTTTTGATAATGAATTAAATGAGTTCATACAAGACTTAGAATAAGAATTAAATTGTAAGAAATAGGTTGTAGGGCTAGTCCCCATGCCCTAGTGAAAGGACTACTCCCTCAACTTAGCAAGATTTATATGAATGGTAGAGGAAGAGGACATCATCGTGGTCATGACTGTAGTAGTAGTAGGCTGCCATGGTGTGTGATGGTATAATTCCATCCTTCTCTCTCAAGGTATCAAACTTGACTTGTGGTTGAAGTAGGTGGATAGACATCAGATTGGTGAAGAGGTCGATCGCCCTTGAAAGGGAGGTCGAGAAAGGTCGATAAAGAGGTTGACACACTAGAGGTCAGTGGCTATTGTGTTTTTGAAGGAAAGGGTTGATTGATCACTACTGTCGACCTAGAGGTCGATGGCTCTTTTGGTTGAGAGGTCAAATACTCTAGGTATTAGCAAGATGAGTGATGGCTTTAGACTTAGGAGGTAAATCATACTAGATATGATCAGGTCGATCACTCTATAAATGACTTGGAGTTGTAACACTTTTTCCCCTCTTTAGTAGTGTGATGTCCAATAGAACCTTTATGTGGTTGTACTATGGGTATTTATAGGCCTCCTTACCCGAGCGTTAGTAGCTAGATTTGAACAACATGGGTGGTAAAGATTAGTTTCTTCATGGCTAAGAAACCAATGAATGTTGATAGATGAATGGTTGATTGAATGTATGTTGAGCTTTGAATTTCGAAGAGGGAGATCGATGGATGTGAGGTCAAAAAAGAGAGGTTGATGGGTCTAGAGATCGATCTTGGGTCATCATGGGTCTGAATGATGAGCTTTGGATGTCGACCAAGGAGGTCGATGGATGTGAGGTAGACAAAGAGAGGTCGATGGGATGCTCAAGCATTGAGGTCAATATACATGAGGTCAATTACATTAGATCTATAATTGATGCTATTTAAAGTTGATTGGCAGGTCAATAAGTAGGTCGATAATGGTCGTGGAGACAAAAAATGTTAATCGATCTGCCTTCTAGAAGTTCTCAGAATCCATTTCCTTAGTGAAAAAACTCAAAACCTACAAGAGGAGTAAAAAAAAGAATCAAATACCTTCAAATTAGCAAGAAAACCTAAGTAGATCAAAGCAAATCCATTTCTAATGAAACTAAGAGATTTGAATACAAAACTAGGCTAAAACAACAACTAAAACTAGGATGAATATGCATTCATCATGTGGTCTATTATATGTCATTTATATACAAACCAATATTTGTTGGGTTATTGGGAAGGGTCCTTAATGGAATAACAAAAAGAATATTCCCTTTGTACCCCATCCAAAACATCTGTCATAGCTAAAAACTAATAGTAAACAAAAGACATAGTAAGGATAAGGATTACAACTTTGCACACACTAGTTGTAAAACAATTAGACATGTCTTGTATCAATGAATACCATGATATTCCAGATCTAGATCCCAAACAATCACCAAAAAATTTGAATGAAGCAATATGATACCTGGATTGGCCACCAATCTAATGCACGATTGTCTTCTTATGGAACAACTTTTCCAAGCCCCCACACGTATGCCTCATCCTATGCTTCATCCATGTAGACGAGGGAGAATGTGGTACACCACCTTGGCCACAAATTCAATGAGAAACATGAGTTTTCATTATGCCAATCATCCCAAAACTCCCTTTCTTCTCCTATCTCTGTAGTCATCCTTAGGGTGACTTCCATTATCCTAGAGAGAAGTTTGATGGCCAACTTGTCTCACAAGTTATCTCCAACATATGTGTCTACCCCTTTGGGAGGGCTCCCTTATTATATGAGAGAGTCATGGGCTTGAAAACCCCTAATTCCAATCCCTTTTCTTACCACAATCCCAAAAAAATCAAAACTAAAAAACTCATAATGAATTTTGATCACATGACATGTTACCTGATCGATTGATCAAAATCCTATTGGGCACTCGGATCACCAGATAACATTAACCGATCAGCCTATTAGGACATTTTACACTCATATCTAAATTGCTTTCCGAATTTGAAACTTTCCATGTTGCATTGTGATTTCCTGATCACATCAGTCCACTGAAAACTCAATCTACTAATTGAAAATCGATTGATTCATTGACCCAATGAATCCAATCGATTGATCGAACACTCTGTACCCCCAATCAGAGTGTTAATTAGTATGTTTATGAAATTCTTGTGAAATTAAATTCCCTTATGCATCCTTAAGCAAATCAGATGGGTTCCTAATTTTTTTGGTAGTGATGAACAAAAACAACACAAGGAAAGATTGGTATCTAGAAAAACATCATTCACACCCATATAGTAGAAATGAGTTTGAGAGCAACTACAACCTACAAAGTGATCAATATTTCTGTGACCATATAATCCCATTTTCATAGGTATCTGGATTGAAACCTAGGCGTGGAATTCCATCCTCTTATCATTGAATCTATATTCCATGAACTAGAGCAAACTATTCAAGATATTGTGGGTTCAATATTATATACTAATTTGCATGAGCATGGCCATCCATTTCATGGTCTCTCTTATCAAGTGGCCAGGAGTATCACCCCAAAGGGTGGACAAATTCCATCTATATCACTCATAGTTTGCCCCTTGTGTAATAGAGTACACAATCATCACTTTCTAGAAACTCGTATTTTAGAGCACAATGGGCTACTGTCAAAGTAAATAGAACAACATGTGTTACTACAATGACTTCAGGCCTAAGGATCATAGTCACCTTTTATCACATTGAGAAATAACTCTGACATGGCATTACATGACTTTCATGTATCAATCTCATGGTGGCTCTAACCAATACAACTTATTCTCTAACAAGCATCCATGTGCATGGGTTGATATCCAATATCATGACATTTAAGTATTACTTTTTAACAAGGGAGATCTTACAAAAATGCCCATGCAGAACAATAGACAACCAAAGACATAAAAAGAATGAGTAATCCTATTATACAAAAGATTTCACATTCATGTACTCCACCCAAACAGTGTCATAGATTCAAGTCATTCTTGGGATTTTATTAGGTTTATTCATTACATGAATACTAAAAAAAACATAATAAGTGAAATTGCCTTTTATTAATAATCAAATCAAGTATAAATATCTCTTTTAGAATCATCATATGATGTCTCTCAGGGCATATAACCAACTGTCTCCCACTTGCACTAGAGCCAATCACTCATGAACGTAAATCCAATCAATCTAACATGACATCATGTTTCTATTGTGAAAATGCTTTAGTTAGAGGATCAACACCATTGCTTTCAGTTTTTACTCTACAAATCTTTATATTTCCTCACTGTACAATCTTACATATGATATGGTAACACTTGAGAATGTGCTTGGAACACTAGCGTGATCTGGGTTCCTTAGCTTGTAAAACAACTCCATTGTTGTCCTAGTAAAGCTTTACTACGTCTTCAATGATTGGAAGCACCCTAAGTTCACTAATGAACTTCTTAATCCACATTGATTCTTTTGTTGCACTAGAGCCAACAATATACTCAACCGCTATTGCAGAATTAGCTATTGTCTCTTTCTTAGAGCTTTTCCATCTTACAGTTCTACCATTTAGGCAAAATGTGGTTCTTGATAACAATCGTCAATCATCCTTGTCAATTTGAAAGCTTGCGTATGTGATTTCTTTTTACAACTAACTCATTCTCACCAACGTAAATCAAGAATGATCCTTAGTATTTATCAAGTGTTTAAGGATGTTCTTTACTACTACTTAGTGAACATCACCTGGATACGATAGGTACATGCATTCTCAAAGCATACAACATATCTAGGTTTATACATATCATTGCATACATGATAGATCCAATTGATAAGGCATATGGAATCTTACTCATGTGTTCCCTCTTTTCCAAAGATCTAGGACATTGAGTTCTAGCGACACGTATTCCATGAGACATCAGTAAGTTCCTCTTTTATAAAAATGTATGCCGAAATTCTTTAGTACTTTTCAATGTATGTGCTATGGCTTAAGCCAAGAAGCTTTCTAGATCTATCTATATAGATCTTGACTCCTAAAATATAGGATGTTTGCCTAAGTACTTCATGAAGAAGGTATTTCCCAATCAGGTTTTAACCAATAATAGAGTGCGCATGTCATTTCCCATCAATAGTTGTCATCTACATACGTTATGAGAAATACAATCATGATCCCATTAATCTTCTTGTAAACACAAGGTTCATCTTCATTTTGTATAAAGCCAAATTATTTGACTATCTCATCAAAATGAAAATTCCAACTCTGAGATGCTTACTTTAGTCCATAGATTGAACTTTGTAGATTACATACTTTATTGGATTTATTTCAAGTAATAATAACTTCAACTTATGTCATGCACCATATCCTCTATAATATTTCCATCAAGGAATATAGTTTTAATGACCATTTGTTAATCTCATAGACATGACAAGATGCTATGGCAAGCATAATCTTGAGATGTAACCATGGCGTATGATGAAAATGTTTCATCGTCATCAACACCTTGAACTTGTTTGATACCTTTTGCAACCAATCTATTTTGTAGGTTTTAAATTACCATCCATGTCAATCATATTCTTGAAGACCCATTTCCACTCTATAGGTTTTACCCCTTTAGGTGGATCCATAAAGGTCCATACCTTCTTGGTATACATGGAGTCCATCTTATATATCATGGCTTCAAGACATATCTCAAAATCGGGTACCTCAATAGCCTCATCATAGGTAGTTCACTTATCATATTCATTGATTAGCACATCATCTTCTTCAGTCACAAGAAATCCATATGTCTTACTCAAGACGTTAATTACTAGACCTTTAAGGCTCTTGTGTTATAGTAGGGACTTCATATTCCATAATCATTTGTAGTTCCTCTTGTTCCTAATCTACCTTCATTGGTTCAATGTTTTCTTGTTGGTCTTAAAATTCTTCATGTTCTATTTTCCTCCCAGTGGTTCCTTCAGAAATATTCCTCTTCGAGGAACACATCATCTATGGAAACAAACATTTGGTTGTTAGATGGAATGTAAATGTAGTAACCCTTAGTCTCCTTAGGGTACCCAAAAAAGATACATCTATCATTTTTGGGATCAATCTTTTCACATAACAACTTCTTGACATAGGTTTCACATCCCCAAACTTCCATGAGAGACAATATGGACATTTCCCATTCCATATCTTATATGGTGTCTTTCCAACATATATGGAAGGTTCTCGGTTAAGTATGAAAGCGACCGTTTCAACAACATGTCCCCAAAACAAAATCAGAAGATCATCTAAACTCATCATTAATGATACCATGTGCAACAAGGTGTGATTCCTTTATTCAGACATACTATTATGTTGTGGTGTTTTAGGTGGAGTCCATTGTTGTACAATACCGCAATCCATGAAAAGGGCCTCAAACTCTTAGGTGAAGTATTCACCACCTAAATCTAATTGAAGAACTTTAATTCTTTTACCAATTTGATTTTGTACTTCATTTATGAACTCCGTGAACTTTTAAAAGGGTTCCAATTTGTATTTCATAAGATTAAACATGTCAAAATCTATTGAAGTCATCAGTAAAAGTGATGAATAATTGATATCCACCTCTAGCACTTGTACCAAAAGGTGCACATACATAAGTATGTATGATTCCTAATAAGTCACTCAATATCAATTGTTTCTGGTGAAAGGTGCTTTTGAATTCTTGCCCTATAAACAAGATTCACAGGTCTCTATTGATTTAAAATCAAAATATTACATATAAACATCTTTGCGGAGTCTAGAAATGCACTTCTCATTTATGTTTCTTAGACAACAATGCCAAAGATAAGTTTTGTTTGAGTCAATGAGTTTTATCTTCTCATTATTTATGTTATATACTTGCATCTCCAGATCTAATAAATAAGTACCATAAGACATAGGATCACTACCAGTAAAGATCTCATGCAAATACAACCATTCTTAGTTGGAACTCAAAACCATTCTTGTCCAAACAAGATATTGAAATAATGTATCTATTTATGGTAGGTACATAATAGCAGTTATCTAACTCTATTACAAGCCCACTGGGCAGAGAAAAACAATAGGTGCTACTATGGAAGCAACTTTTGATCCATTTGATTGTGTCATTTCACCTCTTATTTATTCAAGGGTCTAATTATTTTCAAATCCTACATATTTGAACATATGTGAGATCCACATACGGTATCCAATACCCATGATGAAGAAGTAGATAAGTGTATTTCAATAACATATATACCAGAAGTGGGGATCTTAATCTACCACTTCCTATTATTCAGTTCCTCAAGGTAGAGAGGGCAATTTTTGTTCCACTGTCCAACCTACTAGTAATGGTGACAATTGGCTCCCTTACGCCTCTCCTTTGCTTTAAGTGCAAAATATTTTTGTCTAGCTATAGAACCTTTTTTAACTTGTCCTATATGCTATAGTTCAAATGGATTGGGTTGAGAAATCACACACAACATATCTAGATGTTTATAACCTTTTCATATTGTGGAAACTAATGGAGTTGCACATAGGATGTTTACACTCATTTCTTTAACTTCTCTCTGCATGAAAAGGTTGGAACTTGGTCTAATCATATTCTCACTAGAACCATTTGTTCATGGAAAGATCTCATCAATGCTTTTATTACGGAGTACTAAACCAATGCAAAGAGTGGTCATTATAGATCTTAGATCTGTAATTTCAAATAGATACCAATGTAAGATCTTAGTGAAGTATGGAAAAGAATCAAAGATTACCAGATGAAATATCCTCATAATGTCATATCTGATGATTTCTTGTTAATAACTTATTTGTAGATCTAAATAATGAGTTGAAACCTATTCCTAATGCAGTAGTAGGAGGGTCATTTGTGTAATGTGAACTAAAGAAATGTGTGAAGATTATTAATGACATGGATACTAGAATTATTGAATGGAAATATATTCAAACTAATAAACCTTAGAGTCTTGTGCAAGAAAGTGAAGCATCTTCTATTAAGAGGAATGATATTTGCGATGTGAAGAGTGTTACACGTATATCACCAAGTTATATTGGATCTCAAATGGTATCAAGAGTCTAGAAGAATTTAGATGGACATTAAAAACTAAAAATTAGTTCATGTGTCAACGCTCTAACCCATGTGTTAATGCATGTCATATATGTAGAGACACCTCATATATACCTAAAATTTGTACTTATGCAGAGAGTCAATAGAGAAGGTAAACTTTATAAACAATATTATTCACAATCATCCTATGTTTTCCTATATAAATGAGCAGTTTGCTGCAAATGGGCTTCTACTTGTCAATCAAAACTAAAAAATCCAAAACCAACAAGCCAACTAGATAGGAAATAGAGATTTCTCTTCAAATTTCCTACAACAAACCCACAAAACTTTAAGAACTCTTACTATTCTTATAGGGATAAAGATCTTAAAGTTCATGTTGATTTTCTGGTGAATATCATAGTTGTTAAATTTACAAAAATAAAAGAGAAACATAGAGAGTTAGCCTACCTTACATACTAAATTAATAAATATCCTAAGAAATAGATGTTGGGACAATGCATGTCCAACCCTATGGGATATAGCCACCAATCTGACCTCCTAATGATGAAATCAGGGTTGATATGTACCTGAATACAATACTTTCGAGAGGAAACCTATGTTTTTAATTTCAATTATGTAATGTTCTTACCATTTTCATAATTTCTTATCTTTATTTGTTATAATCATGTAAATAATGTTTGATATTTGTAACGACCCCGCCTCCCGGTAACCCCCAATTAAGGGAGACCAAGAGGTTAGAGCCATTATCCCAATAAACCAGATCAAAGGTTTGACAATTAATCAATAATAATTATGAAATTCTACCAACTAAACTGAGATCTGGTATAAAATAAAACTTTGCATACCTTTTAAAAACTTTGGAAATCTATTTCTATCCACAGCTTGAATCTCTTCTATCTAATCCTCCTTACACTTTATTTATTATTTTCACAATGTGTCACTTTAGTGTTTGTGCTTTTCAGGGTTGTACCTAAAACGCTGACAAACAAAACGTCGGTCAGCATATAAGAATATGTTGGTATGTGGGGACAACCAAAATTTCACAAATATGGATAACAATCTAATTATCACAATCAAGGTAATTAACAAGCCAATTTACATTTTCAATGTGTCATTCTCCACCGCTTTTGCCCTAACCCTGGAATACCCCCTCTAGGGTTTCTCTTTTTCCATTTGACTTAAGGCCACCTTCTCAATCCCGAGCTTGGTGCCTGGGTCACCCCTCATGGTGCCCATTAGTCATGTAACATAGACCACCTTCTCATTCCCGAGCTTGGTGTCTGGGGTCACCTCTCATGGTGCCCATTGGTCTTCCCTCCTTGGCTTGACCTTTTTGCATCATCCATTAGGGTGGCATGTAGGTGCGAGAATACACACTTATTTTACAATTGTGATAATCATAGTGACTTTATAATTTGCAAGTATGAACATCCAAACTGATAGGTTGCAGTCAATGTGATTAACCATCCAGAAAACCTTCGGGAAAACTAATGTGATTAACCATAATTAACCACATACCTGTCAGGCTGACTTGAGTGTAGAAACAATTCAACCAAGCAAGAAACCAAGCAAGCACACACAAGTTGATCCTAAAATATGCATCCAATTTTCCTATCATTAATCATGCCATCATGGTCTATTAATCCTAGTTTTTTCCTAGGGTTACTAGTCCTTTTTAGGGTTTTGATTACAATTAGGGGGAGTCAGAGTAGAATACACTCGAGTGTACAGATCGCACGAATACACTCAAGTGTGTTTGCATATCAAGACTATTTTTTGCAAAATGTAAACCATTGATCTTCACTGTCATACCATAGCTAGGCTACATAAAAATTGTGAGCCCATTTGGATGAGTGTAAGTCACTCATTCAAGGGCAACAAAATCTACGTGAGAAACTAATTTGAAATGCATTATTTTTGCAGTCTTTATAACATGGCCTATAAATTTCCAAAAGTGCTCAACTTTTGCGTATGAGCTATTCACAAGATGTTTAATAAGATCAATGGATTATATTTAAAAAAAACATTTCATCATGAAAAACTACTTGAGTGTATTATGCTCCGAATACACTTGAGTGTATTCTAGCCTGAGTCCAATTAGGGGTTCACTTCATTTTTATTATTTTAAACCCTAATTTTATAAAATTACTCACAAACCCTAATTATCTCATCTTTCTTTCACAAAATATCCTAATATCATCTTTTGGCAACATGAAACCCTAATTTTGGGATCAACCATTCTTTTCTTCCCTTTTTCCTTATTTAGGGTTTCTAAGGATAGTAACCACCATATTAGGTTTAAAACCCTAAATCTTGCAATTTCATCTTCAAAACTGGTTAAGATTCATCTTTTTCATTAAAAAATTTAACCATGCTCGAGTTAACTTATTTGCAATGTTAAATCTATCCTTTATCATCAATTAGGGTTTCTAACCACAAATTAATACTTTTTTCCATCAAAATTATACACTTTTGCAAAAAAGATACTGATTTAGGATTCCAAACCATTTTTAACTTATCCCTCATATTTTTCTGATCAACTTTCATGTATAAACTTTTCTCATCTAAGTTTTCTAGTAAAAGATATGATTTTTGCAACGAAAATCCTTTTTTTGATTTTCTAACATATTACCAAATTGTTAAATATCCTTTAGTCGTTCGATGTGTGGTTTGCTGGACCACGCAGGATCCAATGGCCCACGATCGCGTGCCCAAACTCATGATCAAAAGAATCAAAAGGAAACTTGGACCTTACCTCTTTACTGCCCGTACAAGGGCAGAGGTGTAATTGTGCGTCGAGGTTGTCTTCATCCTCGTGATCTTTGTCTTCTATGTGAGCAAATCCCAGCCTGGTCAATTAGAACCGTTGACTTTGGGCTCTCATCCTCCAAACCTCAAGGTGACAGTGTGTCCACCTTCTCCAGACACTATCAGATTATCCCGCACTCTCAATTCCTCCGGGGGTGCATTGGAATGTCGGGTCGAGGAAGGTGTTTTCCGACGAGCTGCTAGGCTAGGGCGGCGGTGCAGATCATCGTACGAGGCAAAATTGGTTGGGGGAAAATAATTACAGGAGTCGGACAAAGCTTTGGGAGTAATCAACGGTCTCGCAGGGAGTCTAGGTCCCCATATATATACTCTCCCATGGAGGCAGGTTTAGAACTTAGTTGGGAACTTGGGAGAATCCTCTAGAGCCCTCAAAACCCTAGAAAACCTAGCATTATCCTACTCGAAAACTTCTCTCGAATCTACCTATTCCCTTTCCTTTCTCGCTCATGCTCTGGCTTGTGAGGAATTCGAGATCAAAGATCTCATTTCCTCCTACCACTTTCCTTTCTGCAACTACAGTTAAACGACACACATGCACCGTTGGATATTAGATCTGATGGCTGCCTTCGCACACCCTCTCTTTTATTTTTCTGGAAAATATATGTGACATTCAATGAAATCCTACTACTTTAGGGATATTTCCAAAATTCATAACTCTCAAACCATAATTCCAAATAATCCCAAATTTTGAGGGAAACTTAGTAATGACTTAATCTACTTCTCTACAAAATTTGGGATCATTATCTAAAAGAAAACGTCCCTTTTATTCATGTGCAAGATATTTCTCAATTAGGCTTATTTCTCACATATTTTGTCTTTCTTATTTTCTTATTTCCCATTATTTTATTCCTTACAATCCAAGGAAGCAAGTGGAGTTCGAAATATCACCCATTATGGCCAAACCCTCACTTTTCTCTTTATCTCTTGCATTATCTTACTTATTTCTTTATTAAAAGATTTCTTTTCAAGGATTGCTCCTTATCTTTTATTTATTTCACTAGAAATAATATGTAAACGAATTTTACTCAATTGTGGTCATTAATGCCACTTTCTAGATAATTCTAAGTATTTCTTAGAAATACTTTGCTTAATATTCATTATCTTGTATCATTTCCTAATATTTGGACTTTTTCTTCTTTTCTTCTGTTTTATATCCATTATTGGATTAATATAATAATAGGAACCACGAAATTCCTATCAAAAGGGAGATTTGCAAAGAAATCCATCTTTTGAAGCAAATCATACACCCTTTTGAATTAAGTCCATATTCACAAAAATCTTTACAATTCAATTATGAAAACGTGCAAAATTGAGGTTGTAACATCCTTCCCCTCTTATAGAAATTTTGCCCCCAAAATTCCACCAAGCACACAAACAAACAAGATAAGCCTTTCTTATGTCCATCATGGCTCCCATGTTGCCTCACCCTTTCCATGGTGCTTCCCAAGAACCTTCATCATCACATATTCTTTCATCTGAGTTCTCTCTACCTTGGTATATCGTACCCTCATAGGTGACTCAAGACATTTCAGCCTCTCATAAAGTTGAATAGGTTCAGGGCTCAGCACATGGCTTGGGTACCTCATATAGTACTCTAGATCATACTCATGGAACACATTATTCATCATGTTATCCTGAGGGGTAAGGCTAAACACAACCATCTCCACCAATCCATCTCAAATGGACCATGCAGACGGGACTCACCTCTCTTAGCTATAACTTAGAGGGGTCAGATTTCACATCACATACTCTCCCACAGTGAGCATCTGCATGTTAGTCTGCTTTGCGTCAGCTCACGACTCATGTTGCCCCTGGTCTCTCTCTCAGCCATTGCACGATCAAAGTGACTTCATCTGCACACACTGTGGTTCTTTCTTGACCTTCACGAGGTCCCTTCACCAACATCATCTTAATGAAGTGGTGACCGACACAACCTCCCTTACAGAGCTTCTTTACATCCCGATACTGGCTATGGTGGTTATCATCACATCTTATAGAAGACAAGAACTGTCTCTGTTACAACCTCAATTTTGTATATGTTTTCATAATTGAATTATAAAGATGTTGTGAATATGGACTTAATTGGAAAGGTTGCATGCGTTGCTTCAAAAGATGGATTTCTTTGCAAATATTCCTTTGAATAGGAATTTCGTGATTCCTATTATTATATTAATCCAATAATGGATATAAAAGAGAAGGAAAGAAGAAAAGCCCAAATATTAGAAAAAGATACAAGATAATGGATATTAAGCAAATTACATATAATAAATACTTGGAAATATCTGGAAAGTGGCATTAATGGCCAAAATTGAGTAAAATTCACTTACATATGATTTCTAACAAAAGAAATGTGAAAAGAGGAAAAAGGAAAAGAAAGATAAAGAGAAAATATGAATAAACTAAGCTTTAATGTATTACAACTTGCATTTGAAGAAAACACCTCTTTCCTTTTGAGTTTAGGACTCAAACATGGGACATGAGTAGATTATACTAATTCAAGACTTTCCCTAAAGTTTGGGATTAAAAGGAAAATAAAAGAATATGAGAGATGAACAATCTATAATTGGTGTTTCGCCTGTAAGGGGTTGCTAATCAAGTGCTTTAATCGAGAAGTTGGCAAGTTTATCCAATAAGGAAAGGATGATGGAATCATATTCCATCCTTTGTTTGATGTTGGGCCTACCAAGTATAGGGAAACCAAGACCACATGGACTCCTAAAACCTAAGTGTTATAGACTACCTATATGAATATATATAGGTACTCTATCCTTCACGTGGGAGTATTCACCACCAACCGATCGAGAAGGAAACTCAACCCCAAAACATCTTTCAGATCCTCCGGGCAACCGTACGATGCAGAGAGAGGTGTAACGGTCATGGCTGGGAGTAGTGATGACCTCGATAGTCATCATGGCTTGGAGGTTCGAGGCCTTCTTAGAATTCTAATAACCCCAATGCCACATAGGATCGTCTGAGGTTCTAGAGTTGGGAACTGGATGGAAGCGGACACCCTCTGTGTGACCTCTCTCACACTAACCAGAATGCTACAGGAAGGAAGCATGTTCTCCTGTAGAATGCGGTCCATGCCCCATTGCGATGGTCGCCTGCCTTTGGCAACCTAGTTCAACTTTGATCGTGGTCGCCGATGCTCCAGGTAGGGGTCTCTCTTCTCTCATATCTATTTTGCAATCAAGGATGGATTGTTGTCCTTGTTCTCCTAACCCTAGACACTACGACTTGTTGCCTGGGACCATTCGGGTCTGGCAGGTCCCTGCGATGGCACCAGAGACTGCGCGACTCCCCGATGTCGAGGCAAAGAGGACAGCACGGTGGCTGGCCCGCTAGGGTTGGTGCCCCTACTGCCGTCACGAGGTAGGGGGTATTTAGAGTCAAAAGACTCATCTACCCTGACTTGTACACATAGACTATAAGGGCATAAAGGTCCTTAACTGCTAACATAAGGGGGGGGGTGTGCCGAGGTTTTTTAAATAACCATGGGATGCTGACGTGTCAGCACGTGATTGGTCCTAATCAATTTATTCTTGCTAAATTTGTATCTTTTTATTGGTAGCTCGGATCGATACATATAAAATATGTATTTTGCTCAGAAAAATGCAAGGAATCCATTAAAATTTGTTTTAGAGTCTAATTCCTCTTTATATTCGAAAGGTAGTTGAAGTTATCAACTTTGATGCATTAATAATTAAGAAACCTTAAACTATGATGATTAATGTATTGAGGAGGGTTATATTGATGATTATAGTTGATATTAACTTGTTGATTATACAAAGACACATTACATATAAAAGGATGAACTTTATGCATAATTTGATTAATTTAGGGTTCCATGTGCATAAATGGGCTTTAATGGGCCTTGAAACCCTAATTATGATTCTTAATGGCTTTAATTGATCAAATTCATGTATAAAACTGAGATATGATGGTTTTAAACTATTTTGAGTATAAAAGTTCCTAATTGTGGATAAATACCCTTAATTTGGTAATTAGGGTTTTCTAATGGATAAATGTGGAAGTAATGATAAATAGAGTTCATATGTGAATTAGACCATAATGAAATATGAGTTGTCAATTTGAAAGAAACCAAAGATGATAATTGTGCTTATGATGTTGAAATGAGGGTTTGTGAACTAAAAAGGGCATTAAAAGTAATAAAAGCATAATGAAGGCTAAAACCCTAATAAAACCCTAAAGTGGGCCTAGAAAGCTGAAGGTGGAATACAAGTCTATCTTGAGAATGTTTTGGATAAACTATAACACTTGGATGTTATGCATTAATTTCAGGATATTGTTGATTGCTTGTTTGATTATTCTTGAATATTATTTCTTGGACATCAAGTTGCTATGGATCAAGTATGTGGTTAATTATGGTTAATTGTAATAGTTTCCTTAAAGGTTTCCCGGATGATTCATTGCATTGAATGCAACTTATCAGTTTGGATGTTCATACTTGCAAATCATAAAGTCACTATGATTATCACAATAATTGTATAAGTGTGTATTCTCGCACCTACATGCCACCCTGATGGATGATGCAAAAAGGTCAAGCCCGGGAGGGAAGACCCATGGGCACCATGAGTGGTGACCCCAGGCACCAAGCTCAGGATTGAGAAGGTGGCCTATGATATTGCATGACTAAAGGGCACCATGAAGGGTGACCCCAGGAACCAAGCTCGGGATTGAGAAGGTGGCCTTAGGTCAATGGCAAAAGAGAAACCCTAAAGGGGGTATTCCAGGGTTAGGGGAAAAGCGGTGGAGAATGACACATTGAAAACGTAAATTGGCTTGTTAATTACCTTGATTGTGATAATTAGATTTTTAGCAATATTTGTGAGCTTTTGGTTGTCCCCACATACCGACATATTTTTATATGATGACCGATGTTTTGTTTGTCAGCGTTTTAGGTGCAAGATTGAAAAGGACAAACAGTAAAGTGGCATGTGGAATTAAATAAGAATTAAAGTACAAAGGATGATTAGTTAGAATAGACTCCAGATGTGGATAACGGTAGATATCCAAGTTTTGAAAAAGGTATGCAAAGTTAAATTTTATTAGTTTAGTAAGTAGAATTTTATAATTATTATTGATTATTTCTCGAACCTTTGATCCAGAAAATTGGGATAACTGCTCTAACCTCTTGGTCTCCCTTAAATGGGGATTATTGGGAGGTGGGGTCGTTACAGTCTCCATGTATCACCCTGAACAAGCACACATGCTCTTCTCAGACCCTCTAGTCTGGATTATACTAAACATTAGTTAGGAATGATAAACTATAATAACATCGAGTTCTTCATGTATCTACTTCCACCTTATGGAAGTGTACCTTTAGGTTATATTCAAGAACTTTTGAACTCACATAATGGTGTAGTTGAACCATCTCTCTCTCATATGTAGTTCAACCAGATCCATCCCTTGACAGTATTCCTTCTTTCTCATGTCATCTAGGTAAGGCGATATACCATAACCCATATTGTATCTTGACCTTCCTTGGTCTATGGGAGACTTACCACAACATACATAGTGATGAACTCCCATTCCCTCTCGGGGACTCTTTATCCTCTATATCAATACACTGGGTTACTGGTGTTCGTCCTTCACCTCCTGGATTGAATGGTGACAAGCCACGTGCAACTTCATCTTAAGCACCCAAAGTACTATTGTCACTTACTATCTTCGTAGTACCACGGTGTATGGTGATCATAAATCATGATCTCCTGTATGTCATGATTCCTCAAGATTGATTCCTCAGAAACCCCAAACGACTCTAGTCGGGGTTTCATCACCTTCTTTTCTAGAGAAGTGTGTCTGCGGTTCTACAACCACCCTTTTATTGCATCAAGGCCTAAGATGGCTAACCAAACAACTACTAACTTGTTCAACAGATCTTGTTACATCTGAGTGTTAGCCCAGACATATCTCCTTCAAACTTAGGGTTAACCTAACAACCTCTTCTAGCCTCTAGGTAACTAGGCAGTTACTTCTCAACCACTTCACATCCTTATGTGTAAGGAAAAGCTAAAGACATACACCTCCATGCGTTTCACTTATCATCTCATCTCAGACTCTAAGTCTATCTTCATCAACAAAGCTCTGAGCTCATCTTCTTGGTTATCAAACTCAACCTTGTATTGCTCATGATAAAAACATCCTCATAAGATGACCACCTTAGTTCTCTTGATGTTTGTAAACCATGAACATGTTGTTCACTCCACAAGGGTATGTTATCATCTCTGTCCTCATACCTCATAACAACATTCCAACTCACATCATCTTTAACCTTGGTGTATGGCATGCGTACTATCCCATCTCTCACTCCCATAACAAGAGGAAATGAGCAGTTGGCGGCCGTCTAAACACAAAGTTCTTCCTATTCCAAGAGTAGAGATGGTACATCCCACATTACCAGTACACCTTCAAATCTAAGTTGAAACGTGCAACTTATGTCTCTACATCACAATCATCTTGATATCAAAGTTACTTCTATGGAAAACTGGTCTCGAACCAACTTGGGTCACCACACAATCATTTGTCATCTCCTCTAGGTCTATAGGGTGTTGTCACTTTTGGGGTCATCCCTCTTCCCTTATGCATCCAGAGAGTGCCCTACTCATCTGCCCTTTAGGTCCCATGAGTTCATGAAGGTGATCAATCTCCTAACCCATGGCCCTCAGACAATGATAGTTGTTACCTCCTGACCCTATGGCCATGTGCAACTAGGGAATTAGGCAACTCCTACTTCCATCGGTCTTATCCCTAATGACCCTCAAATAGACTTAGGATTCTAATATAGTACATGTCCAACTTAGAACCTTACCCAAGTCTCCATCATCTCTCTCTGCATTCTTGGGCTAACTTTCATCCTTTCATAGGGGTCAAGGTGACCTGCCTACCTTGGTCAGGCCCCATACCGATTACCTCCATGGTAACACATCCACATGCACATAGAGATGGTTATCTATGGGTCTATAGTTTCCTTCATACTATGTACTTTTCACTTAGCTTCTCAAGATTCTATGAGACCTCTTTAGGTTACCTCAAAACCAACAGAAACTGGTATACACCCTACCAAAGGGTCCCGCTCCCAGGATGGGAGGAAACTACAACTTGATAACAAAGGTCACAAACACCCTTATGTCTAGGGTTTACATCCACATGTGCATGCTTAACCCTAGCAAGCTACTAAGGCACAAGCAGACCACCTACTAAACCATGTTAGGTCATACTTGTTCTCATTCCTCAACATTGGACCAAGAACATACTTTCCCATGTCACCAACTCAGCTGCGAGGGGTTCATAAAACATACCTTTGACTTAATGGGGTTTCCCTTTCCTCTAAACATGAGGAGTACCATGCTTGAATCTATAAAAACTCAAATCTCATCATGAGCATCAGGTACACCACTTCCCCTCTTAGGCCTAGGAATCCTAGGTTCACTTTTGGGTGTCCAACTGCATTCTCAACCTCTTAACCACGAACCAAACATGTACAAGGTATGACATGCACTTCCTATCATCCTTCTACTCAAGCAACACTTCAGAGTGGAGTCCTCCTCAAGGACAACCAACAAGGTATAAGGCCTCACAACTTGTTACTAAACCTCTTCAGGTCTAAGGAACTCTTCTTCCTAGCTCAGAAGGTAAGCACCTATTTGCACATAGGTACTAGCAACCTCATCCTATTTCTAGGGTTTGGTTCCTCTAAAGGCAACCAAGATATCATCAGCCTCCAGGGATCATGCGTGAGGCAACCACAAACATCCACTTAGGTCGCATCATCCTCAACTCCCCATTGTTCCTCATATCTTGGAGTCTAAGCTTCCAGCCCTCTTTCTTGGATCCTGCTCTCTTTCTCTAGAGCTAACCCTACATACAACCTTACTGCTAGAGGTCCTCTCTCCATGAAGTAACAAGCTCACAAGCATACCCCTACATGGGTGATACCTATGTTCAAACTTATTTTTGTTCAAGATTATCCATATCCTTTTATGCTTATCTCATAAGCTATCCAACATACTCTCCTAACCAGGGTTTCAACCTACTTCCCACACTACTAATGTACTCTGTATGTATACTATGACATGCTCATATAAGCTCATGGGGTTTCCATAGGTTCTTCACTAACCTCATCATAGAAGGATTTATCCTTCACTCTAACATGCACGACCCTTTCTAGGGTTGGGTCACCAAAGGCACTAGGTCATCCAACCTCACATGTCTCATATCATCATGGCTATCTAAAATAAAAGCATGTCCACTCACACACATGATCGGCCATGGAATCTGACTCATCATGCCATCTCTCTCTCTCTAACCACCACTTAGGGTTAGGGTTAGCATTATCCTCCGAGGATGTGCCAGGTCTCTACTTATAATGGAGGTCTCTACCTCCATGACTAACTCTCTCTACTCATCCTCCTTACAAGGAGGTCTAGCCTCAGGTCTCTCCTAAGGGCATGACAACATATGTCATACGACCTAAGCATGCAGTTATTCTTTTGTTTACACTTTAAATATTAAGCTTATGTCCATGACATCTTATTTACATGCTTTTAATTAATTTGGTGGAGGATTCCTTAAACCTTATCAACCTTACCCATACCTCAAGAGGGTGAGGAAAAGAGAGAAAACCCTAATCCTTATAATACTTAATAGAATTTAAGTTGAGAAGGGATGAACAAGATGAGAGAGTCCTAAATCTATCTTATTTCGAGTCAATCCTGAGACATTGGCCAGGTAGTCACACAAATCTGAGAGTCCTCATATTCTGACTAGAAGTGCGGAAGAAAATCTTGCCAGCCCCCAGTCGTGATCCTTTTCTAGACACCTCTATCTTTTGGAAAATCCTATAATAACTCTCTTGGGTTCTACAGAGTTTGTAAAATTTAATAATTATTAAAGATTAAATGAGGAACCTATGCTCTGATACCAAATTTAACGACCCCACCTCCCGGTAACCCCCAATTAAGGGAGACTAAGAGGTCAGAGTTGTTATCCCAATAAACCGGATCAAAGGTTTGACAATTAATCAATAATAATTATGAAATTCTACCAACTAAACTGAGATCTGGTATAAAATAAAACTTTGCATACCTTTTAAAAACTTTGGAAATCTATTTCTATCAACAACTTGAATTTCTTCTATCTAATCCTCCTTACACTTTATTTCTTATTATCATAATGTATCACTTTACTGTTTGTGCTCTTCAGGGTTGTACCTAAAACACTGACAAACAAAACATCGGTCAGCATATAAGAATATGCTAGTATGTGGGGACAACCAAAATTTCACAAATATGGCAAACAATCTAATTATCACAATCAAGGTAATTAACAAGCTAATTTACATTTTCAATGTCTCATTCTCCACTACTTTTGCCCTAACCCTGGAATACCCCCTCTAGGGTTTCTCTTTTGCCATTTGACTTAAGGCCACCTTATCAATCCCGAGCTTGGTGCCTAGGTCACCCCTCATGGTTCCCATTAGTCATGCAACATAGACAACCTTCTCATTCTCGAGCATGGTGTCTGAGGTCACCTCTCATGGTGCCCATTGGTCTTCCCTCCTGGGCTTGACCTTTTTGCATCATCCATCAGGGTGGCATGTAGGTGTGAGAATACACACTTATTTTACAATTGTGATAATCATAGTGACTGTATAATTTGCAAGTATGAACATCCAAATTGATAGGTTTCATTCAATACGATTAACCATCTGGAAAACCTTCGGGAAAACTAATGTGATTAACCATAATTAACCACATACATATCAGGCTGACTTGAGTGTAGAAACAATTCAACCAAGCAAGCACACACAAGTTGATCCTAAAATATGCATCCAATTTTCCTATCATTAATCATGCCATCATGGTCTATTAATCCTAGTTGTTTCCTAGGGTTACTAGTCCTTTTTAGGATTTTTATTACAATTAGGGGTTCACTTCATTTTTATTATTTTAAACCCTAATTTTTTAAAATTACTCACAAACCCTAATTATCTCATCTTTCTTTTACAAAAGATCCTAAGATAATCTTTTGGCAACATGAAACCCTAATTTCAGATCAACCATTCTTTTCTTCCCTTTTCCTTATTTAGGGTTTCTAAGGATATTAACCACCATATTAGGTTTAAAACCCTAAATCTTGCATTTTTATCTTCAAAATAGGTTAAGATTCATATTTATCATTAAACAAGTTAGCCATGCTCGAATTAACTTATTTGCAATTTTAAATCTATCCTTCATCATCAATTAGGATTTCTAACCACAAATTAATATTTTTTCCATCAAAATTATACACTTTTGCAAAAATATACTGATTTAGGCTTCCAAACTATTTTTAACTTATCCCTTGTATTTTTATGATCAACTTTCATGCATAAACTTTTCTCATATGAGTTTTCTAGTAAAAGATATGATTTTTGCAAGGAAAATCCTTTTTCTAATTTTTTATCATATTACAAAATTGTTAAAAACCCTTTAGTCATTCGATCTATGGTATGCTGGACCACGTGGGATCCAATGGCCCACGATCACACGCCCTAAATCGCGATCAAATGAATCAAAAGGCAACTTTTCCCTTACCTCTTTACTGCCCGTATAAGGGCAGAGGTGTAATTGTGCATTGAGGTTGTCTTCATCCTAGCGATCTTTGTCTTCCGCTTGAGAAAAGCCCAGCCTGGTCAAATGGACAGTTGACTTTGGGCTCTCATCCTCCAAACCTCAAGGTGACTGTGCATCCACCTTCTCCAAACATCGTCAGATTATCCCGCACTCCCAATTCCTTCGGGGGTGCATCAGAATGTCGGGTTGAGGAAGGTATTTACTGGTGAGCTGCTAGGCTAGGGCGGCGATGCAGATCATCGTACGAGGTGAAATTGGTTTGGGGAAAATGATCACAGGAGTCGGTCAAAGCTTTGGGAGTAATCGGTGGTCTCGCAGGCAGTCTAGGACCCCATATATATATACTCTCCCATGGCGGAAGGTTTAGAACTTGAATGGGAACTTGGGCGAATCCTCTAGAGCCCTCGAAACCCTAGAAAACCTAGCATTATCCTGCTCAGAAACTTCTCCTGAATCTACCTATTCCCTTTCCTTTCTTGCTCATGCTCTGGCTTGTGAGGAATTCGAGATCAAAAATCTCATTTCCTCCTACCACTTTCCTTTTTGCAACTGTAGCTAAAAGACGCACGTGCACCATTGGATATTAGATCCGATGGCTGCCTTCACACACCCTCTCTTTTATTTTTCTGGAAAATAGATGTGACATTTAGTGAAATCCTACTATGTTAGGGATATTTCCAAAATTCATAACTCCAAAACCATAATTCCAAATAATCCCAAATGTTGAGGGAGACTTAGTAATGACTTAATCTACTTCTCTGCCAAATTTGGGCTCATTATCTAAAAGAAAACGTGCCTTTTATTTAGATGCACGGTATTTCTCAATTAGGCTTATTTCTCACATCTTTTCTCTTTCTTATTTTCTTATTTCCCTTTATTTTTATTCCTTGCAATTCAAGGAAGCAAGTGGAGTTCGAAATATCACCCATTATGGCCAAACCCTCACTTTTCTCTTTATCTCTTGCATTATCTTACTTATTTCTTTATTAAAAGATTTCTTTTCAAGGATTGCTCCTTATCTTTTATTTATTTCACTATAAATAATATGTAAACGAATTTTACTCAATTGTGGTCATTAATGCCACTTTCTAAATAATTCCAAGTATTTCTTATAAATACTTTGCTTAATATTCATTATCTTGTATCTTTTCCTAATATTTGGACTTTTCTTCTTTTCTTCTCTTTTATATCCATTATTGGATTAATATAATAATAGGAACCATGAAATTCCTATCAAAAGGGAGATTTGCAAAGAAATCCATCTTTTGAAGCAAAGCATACACCCTTTTGAATTAAGTCCATATTCACACAAACCTTTACAATTCAATTATGAAAACATATGAAAAATTGAGGTTGTAACAATATTTCTCTTTATGTAATCATAAACTACTTCTCGATGAAAAAGTGGATAATTCTTTTATTTTATGTATTACTTAGGTCCTTGCAAAAATGAAAAATATCATACGCAAAAAATAGAATGTTATTCTCCATCTTACAAAGATGATCGTTGACACTGTTGTAAATAATCTCTGAATGGCTCATCCACTTTATAAGGCCTCTGGATGTACTCAAGACCTAGAAGGAAGGGAGGTGGCATGACATCTCTATTCTGGTAAATAAGGCTTTAGAGAATGACTTCCTAGATCTAGTGGATGAAGAGCTCAAATACACTTATGATTTGTCATGATTCTGTTAGCCTCAACCATCCATATGAATAAATGAAACACAAATATTGATAGTCAAGTCACACTCTAATCATGCCAAATTTGTGAGCATACTAGAGGGTGACTTCACCAACACCTTGGATAGTCACCCTCCTTTTGCAGTATACCCAAACCATAACGTGTTGATAAATAGGAAAATCTAAATAGAAGACATATCAAAATGAGAGGGGATAACAAATCCTATAAGGCATGATTTCAATGCAAACAGTAGAATGAGTAGAAGATGCTAAGTGTATCTTGAGATGAAACCATCACCTCTACTCTCAAATTTTTAAAAGATAAAAGCTTCAAAAGAATTTAAAGAGATATAAGCATGCATCCAAAATTTTCTCTGAGTAATAAATTATCTCAGACTAAGACTATCTTTATTTTAAAAAAAGGCAATAGATATTCTTGCACCTAGATTTTGCAATCACAATGTGAATGTCTATGCTATACATTTATATCTTTTACAAGGCAATTAATGTAGTCATTTCTATATATTAAGAAGAAATTCCTTAATGAATTTATCCAATGCATCTTCCCTACCACACTCACTGAATAAAATAGGTTTTTATAGGTATTCAAGTTCTATCTAACTGGATCAAATGTAAGAGTAGAGTGACAACTATTAGTTATAAGAATTGATCTTAAAAATATCATCATTACCTCCCATTTCATAGATATTTATTTTCAACCTAATTGATTAATCAAGGATGGATGTATTTCTTCCTCCTATTGACTAATTTATATAATGTGATTCAGTAAGAATTAACTATAAAATTTTAGAGATTTTGCAACCCCAAGGTCACTTTAAGTTTAAAGATTCATCTCCACATTAGCATTATAAATATCGAATTTTAGATCCATACACAATTAGCATACCTTATGCATCAAGATAGAAACTTGGGTGTCCTAGTATCTCACTCCAAGTTTTTTTATATGTTTGATGACAATCAAATTTTAAAGTGTGGATAGACGAGAGTTAGATCTAGATCAAAAAAATCTAGAACTAACTCTTTTAATTTTTTTAGTAGTTCCCTATTTTTTGTGATTTATTTAGTTTCACCTCTTTTCAAAAATTGCTATAGTATACGCCATGGATATTGTCTTTACCAAAGGCTATCAATAAAAAATTTCAAAAAATAGATTCATATTAAGACATACATTTTTTCTTAAAGGAAAGCATAGTTCCATCTTAACAATTTTATCTAGAAGTAATACTTCATTCTCTTAAAGGAAGCAAAATGATAGAACATTGCAATATTTTACTTATGTTGTCTTTTCCTACTTTTTTTCTTGATGGAATAATGGTATTTTGGTGTTTGACAAACTAACTTTAGATAATATTGAACCAAGCTAGAGCTTCTTGATAAGAATAGAATTCAATGATTATTAGAGTAACAACAAAAGAAATGAGAAGAGGAAACTACCCTAGCAATCTAGTTGGCAACAATTGGCTTCACCAAGATGAGTCCCAACGCCTCACACACCACTGCCAAAATATGAAAATTTCCTTAAAAAGAATTTTTCATGGCATGTGCTTTGCGATATTACCTCACTTGTCAATTGACTAGGGTGCAAATCCTGTCAAACATGGATGTCGGGGAGAGTTATTGTGTGATGTATAAAAGGTATACTTGAGGAATCAAAATATCTATTTAGTTACCATTTGAAAAAGCTTAAAAGTTTTGCAAGAGAGGCTTGACTATTATAGGAACAATTCTAAGACCTGATGGAATTTGATATGATGGGTTGAGTTTAAGTATCTTGAGATAGGAAGAATTGAATTAAGTATGCATAATCAATCTACCAAACATGAGAAAGACTCCATAAAACTAGATATCATGGAAAAAGAATAAAGATTTCCTTTTGTTTAAACTTATTAAGAAACTACTTATATTCTCTTTTATGGAAGGTGCTATCTTTTCAAATGGAATAAAAGTATATTTTGATTAGAATTTTCTCTTGACTCTAATCGACTACTATGCATGAGGACAATCAACCTTTAAGGGTGGATTGGTTGGTCACATCCATTTTTGGTCGTTCTCATATATATAAATAGTTTACTTTGACTTATAAAAAAGATACATGTCTTTATAATCTTCCTCAATCATAATACTTTCTTCTATTGTGTAGGTCGGACACTGAAACCACATCTTGGCTTGAATTCAACCATTATTTGTGAAATATTCCACCACTCATATGAAGCCTCCCTCCAAGCCTACTTCTGCACATGAAAGTCCTATGAAACTACAAAGAAGGCCCTACTATATCCATAGGGTTTCCTATGATATTTGACCAATTGGGATCACCCACACTTCCATAGTCATCCAACGAACGTACTATCTCGTGCCAAGATCATAGACTTCAAGTAACAAAAGATCAAGCTACACACCCAAAATCCCTAGAGATGATTTGACTACTCTAGGTCCATTTAGCCAGATACAAAGGGTTCCCTCAAAGCCATACATGATTGATCAAATGACTTCCAATTTGATCGGATACAAAATATTCAAGATATCCATTTGAACAAAGATACTACAAAGCAGTTGATATCAAAGTTCACTCATACAAGATTCAGTAAAATACATTGCAAAAGCACTCAAATATGAAATATCACTCATCTCAGAGTCAATCAAAGATGATGTAAAGCACTCTAATACGAAAGGCCATCCACCTTAGACTCATCCTTCTCTCGAATGAACTCCCCTAAATACTCGTGAAAAGTGTCATTTACCCTTCCTCTGAGCCCTACTCCTATAAACAAAACCCCTCCACTAACAAGACCATGGTTAAACACTTCACCACCATCACCTCATTCATATATGCTAGAAGCTTTTTGTACTACTTTCTTCCCTCAACAACATGTCATTTCTACAAATACCTTCCCTACATTCTGCCACAAACTTCATATCCTTATGCCACCACCATACCAACGTCACTAGAGATACACTATTATGCAGGCTTGCAATTATTATGTAGTGTCACAAAATTGTGTGTGCTTACCATAAACTCTTCCCTTAGTAGCTTGTGATTCTAATGTAACCAATAACATGTAACTAGTGATGAAACTTAGGTATATATTAACGAAATGTTAAGATGACTCAGACATGAGAGAGTAGTTTTTGTCTCTCGATACGAAGTCCATATTACTTGACCTTTCTTTTTATTTTCTTGTAACTATTGATCTACAATGTTAAATAATATCTCCTTCCATTTGTATTTCTCAATTGAATGTATCTCTACATCGTCTATGGTGGTTGTAATCCAATTGGTTAACCAGGCCGAGATAAGATTCATCCTAACCCTATAAGAGGAGCTCTGAGTTGAATCTTTTGATCGTTGCTCCATAATGTGTTGGTATTGACATTTGACTATGAGAGAGGTGGTGTTTAAGAAATCTACATGTTCTACCCAAATTTGAGAGAAAAATAAGTAGAGATATCTTGATAGTTGAGTTAGTAGAACCTAATTTTTTTGTTTGAGGTATTCACATGTGTATAAGAGGTTTGATTTAGAAATAGAAGGATCTGATCAAGATGTTTGTCTTTGAATCATCATCAAATAAACTTATCTACTTTATCTTTTACTGCTTTCTCTATTTTAGATCTAGCCATAGTTCATACCAAAACCATTATATCTTCAAATTGAAGTGCCTAATACAAAAATGATAGCATTTTACAATTCCTACAAAGATTTTAAGAATGATCTTGACTCCACTACAACTGAACCTTATATACTTGTGAGTACTAAGCATTGTGAATTTGATTTATAAATTTAAAACTTTGTTCCCACATTTGAGAAAAACAACTCATATTTAAAGAGAGTGTAATCTTTTATTTGTTGGCTTTTTGGATATGCCACACTCAAATATCAATGATGCAAATGTTTCCCAAATTATGTTACTAAGATGTACATTAAGTTTTCAGGTGATCAAGGAGCTAAGTCAAGACCTAACTACAAAGACAATGCAATTTTATATATGTTTGGATGCTTGCAGACCAAGTTGTAACATGAATATAATTGTATTAGTGTGTTTTCATACAACTTGAGAGATATGATGTAAGAATAACTGATTATTTTCTGAAACCTACCCAAAACCCTATTTCATACTCATATGAAACCTTTAGGGTAGTTAGGTTTTAGTAGAAAAGTCCTTAGATAGTTTTTCCATATGTTTCATATCCTCTTATTGATTCCTTCTAGATCTTAGTCATATTCAATAGATATCCCTGCGGATGAAGACTTTGTGGATTGAGAAATATCCATTGCATATAATTGAGCTCTGGGTCATTCTCAGTCAAAGAAAATTCTCAATTTAGATTGTCGGTCGAAGAAAAGTTTGACTGAAAAAAAAACCATGGTGCATATTTGGACCATGGAGTTTGACTGTCTCATAATCATTAGACCTAGTTGTCCAATCAGACACCACTCAATCGAATAATTGGTCGACTGAGATAGTTCCCGATTGAAATATTACTTAACTACGAAATCATTGGATCTAATATTCGTTAACAATCAAATTAGCCATTGTAACTCAAATAACCTAATCTTAATGACAATTTCACTACCAAGAATGCCTTAAGTACTCCTCATAGTTACCCTTACCACTTGTAAACAATTCCTATTTATAGTAGTTGTCTTAGGATACCTATAACACAACTTTGCAACAACAATTGACATACACTTGAGCATACTACTACTTGCAATCTTACTCAAAGATTTTAGCTTCTACACTTCAAGTTTCCATCAAGCTAGCCTAAACCTTATCTTAATACTAGTGTCCTTATCCACCTATTACATCCTTACCTAAACCATGTGGAGTGGATCATCATCACTTGTCTGTTAGTTCTTAATTGTACCTCTTGTAAAGATCATTGTAATTTCCATCTTCTCATCTTCTTCCCATGCTTCAAATGGTTATTTCTTCTCACTACTTCATGGTAGAAGGATGTGGTGGAGCTCTCATGGTGCTACTTCTCGGTTGAAGTCTGTGACCAATGTGGTGGGGGTTGATTGCAATCACTCCAAGTTGTTGGTCTTCCATGACTGTCAAAGAAGAGGTGAGATGTGGTATTCTTCCACGTCCATTAAAGAAGAGGTGAAGTGGGTGACCTTCAGTTGGCCCGTCAAAGAAGGTGATAGTTCTCCTTGAGCAGAAAAAGAGGGTTTGTCTTGCTCCTCGAAAGGCACCGGTGAATTTTATTTATTGTGTATTGGTATAGAAAAGGAATAAAATACATGGTTTAAAAATCATGGTTGGAAACAACTAGGTAGTGGACTAATGTATTTTGATGGAACAACTCTAAATATGTGTGTTCTTGTAGTTTCTCCTTTTTTCCACTAAGTTTCTTTATATTTCCACATTCTTTAAGTAGGTTTCAATTAAACATGTTTGTGTTTTAATATTACAAAAAGTTTCTTTAGACTGTATTCACTCCCTAGAGTCTTTCAATTGGTATTAGAGAAGGTCTTCAAGGAGCCCCAACATGTCTTGAAGGATGGGGTTCAACATGCTCAGCCAACTCAACCATGGAGGACCAGACAATAGACTGACAATCTTTGATGGACCCAACTATGATCACTACAAGAGAGATATGCAATTCTACATTCAAGGTATTCATCTTGATCTTTGGAATGTGGTCATCCACACATAAGTGTCTCCAACAATAGAGATAGAGGAATGGGATCCAGATATTGTAATAAATGCTACTCTTAATGCTAGAGTCATAGACTTGCTTTACTCCTTTCTTTCTCTTGATGAATTTAATCATATTTCCACTTGTGAAATTGGTTATGATATTTGGAGGAAATTAAATATTATTCATAATGAAACCAGACAATTTAATAATTCAAAAACTATTCTAGAATTATTTCAAAATTCTAGAGTTCCCTCTACTATAAATATTATAATATCTTTTGGAAAGAATATTGAAGAATTTGAGATAGAAGAAAATTGCAATCATGTAGTGGAACTTTAGATTACCAAAAATAATGAACAAAAAGAAGAAAGTATGCAAAGTGATGATCATGATGTATCTTTTTTAACTTTTTCTAAAAATAAACTTGTTAAATTTATGTTAGCAAAAGTTGAAAGATATAAGAAAAAGAAATTGTATATGATTGTTACTTTTTTTAATACAGAAGAAAATGAGATAAATCATGAATATCTTGTTCTATTTATTTACTTTAAATTGGTTGACAATGGATAATTCTTATAGCAGGAAACCTCTTAGTCATAGTATAGTTCGACCGAGGGGCAAGTCAGTTAAAATACATTTTGACCGAATTACTGAGAGTAAGTTTTAATTTGGTAATCTATGTATCATCATAAGATAATGTCTTAATTTCACATATGTAAAAGTATTTTTGCTGGAATAATATAAGTTTTATACATGATATCTATTTCTTTCTACTTTATCCAAAAAGGATCTTATTAAATTTTTTTGGAAATATAAGAAGGAAAAGAACAAATTTCTTGAGTTTAGAAATAAATAAGCTTAATGAACAAAATGCATGGATGATCATATGCCACTTTTCATGATCAAGTCTGTGTATTAAAAGAAAGGTTATCTTATATTAAAGTTTTGCCTCTTTTTGTGCTCCAATCATAACATTATTCTTCAACAAAATTTTGATTTGAATGATAAAATTTCTATGCTTGAATAAAATAAAATCTTACTAGCACTATTCAATGCTTGATTTTTACTACTAAATACAATATCTCTCGCTAAAGAAAATGAAAAGTTGAAATTGTCCTTAGAAAAATATTTTAATAGTAGAAACATGTTGAATAACATGTTGCATTCTCATAATTATGTTGGTACTCATGTACTTGGCTATAGTCATAAACATGATAAGTGAAAGAAAAAGAAGGATCTTATATATGATATATTAAATACAATACCTTCGACCTCTTTTAGTAATGTAACATTTTTTTAAAGATTCAAACATTGTGCATTCGTGTATGGATCTCATTGGAGTTTCTCCTCTAACAGGCATCCTTTCAAACAACTTTAAAGTAGGTCATGCTACCTCTAACATAGTGACACAAAAGGTCCACAAGCACGAAGCATCTTGTAAAGAAATTCATCATCATTTTCTTCCTTTCTCTTATGATATTTTTAGGGTTTTGTTTGATGATGCAATCTCCCATCTTCAGTGCCTTCAAAATATTCTAAATAGGAATCTTATGGTTTCTCCATCTATGTCCAATAATTTGTTTTTAGATCCATAGGTTTCTCCGTTCAGAAAGGATTAGCAACCTAGTTTGTTGCTCATGCTTCTGTTAAGGCATTTCTATTACTTTTTGGAGAATATATAATAAATCGCATAAAATGAGAATAAAAAAAGAATTGCTAGACCAAATTAAAAGGGATGTTAGCCCATAATGGTATAGAAAAGACATTAAGCATCACAATAACAACTCTAAAAGAATCTTGAAAATCAAATCTCAAAGGATGTTAAGCCTTTATTGGTAAAGAGAATCAATTAAGAGAAGTAGAGATATGCAAGTTATATTAAAGATTTTGAGCTCCCCCTTAATCTCATACCAAGTAAAAAGAGCTTAATTTGAAAAACAAATGTCAATAAAGAACCAAAATTCCAAGTTAAATCATTCATGTCAAATGTAGAAACTAAGAAATCTAGTACAAATTCAAATATGTAAATCAAGTTTTAGAAGATTCAAATAAATATGCCACTAATAAGTTCTCGGTCAATAATGTGTTCAAACAATTGTTGTTCAGTCAAAGTGTTAGTCGACCAAGGTGCTCATAGATTGCATCAAGAAACTAATTTAAGTACAATAAGCATGAATGTGATAGCACATATTATTTATATACATATTAAGATCAAAAGGATTTGTATATAAGGCTCATAATCTTTTTACTTATTATCTAGACAGAGGTTTTGTGCACCCAAACCATGGTTGCATTCTTCTTCTTCTTGAAAGGATTCTTACCTTCTTCTAAAAATGTCTGGTGAGGGAGTGAAGGATCTTGTCACATTTCCCCTATTATTTCACATTCTTGCAATGAGAACCAAGACCATTTATGATGCTTGAAATATTTGAGTACATCTGTATAGTGGACTCTATCCTGGTCATTTTGAACAAATCAAGTTGGTGCTAGAGCACATTGATCTTCAAGTTCTGCACTCTCTCTATCCCTTCATGAGTGGTGGATATCTTCTTTAAACTCTCCACTACTTCTTTCAAATAAATGTTAAGTTTAACTTGAAGGGATAAATGGTGGCATAGAGAATATTAATTGCCTTATAATTAAGTTAGTCCTTCCTCATGGTCTCTTCATTCCATGTTATCAATTCTATGGAGGTAATAAGGTAGAGAGCCACTATCTTCCACATCTCAAATCTTATTCCATGGATCTCAAATTCCATCAACCTCTTCTAATTTTGGTAAGTGGGTCTTTCAAAAACTAATGGTTGAGTGGAGTACCACCCATAAGGTTGAGATGCCCAAGCATGTCACCCATCTTCTTACAACCAAGGGAATATTTCTTGGAGAAGACCTCACTCTGATACCACTTGTAAGATCTATGGGCTTGAGAGGGGGTGAATTGAGCTATTAAAACTTAAACCACATTTGCTAGACCTTTAAATTATATCACTATATGAGTAAAAGATGTATATAAATATAGAATGAGAGAGAATGAGAAAACCACAAGGTGAAGGCAAGTGTGAACAATGGTTATAACTTGAAAGATGTAGTTCCACTACCTAGAGAGTTCAACCTCTACGATTTTCAAAACTTCAGTACCACCTTGTATTAATCACTAAGAGCATGTAACAAGAAGACCTCTTTTTGTAGGCAGATAATAACTAGCTTCCTTTTCAAGTCAAGGAGGCAATAACCTTACTCTAGAAACTGACTACATATTACAAACATAAACCTCTATTTATGTTGATTATCTGAATGGGGTCGATCCATAGATTAGATATAAGGAGAAAGCCTCTTATGGGGCAATACATTATTCTTAATTGGGGATAATATATAAAATCTCTATCTATGTTGTTTGTCTGAATGGGGTTGATTCATACAATTAGGGTTCCAATTAGGTAAATGGAATTAATTGAATAGAAGAAAGATGTCTTACTCTTTCATTATCATCCTAATATGGTTAAAGCTTCATTAACTTATTATTTATGTTCATATTGAACTCAAGTGTGTCCATATAATACAATACCTCTCAGTACCACTTGAAGCTATTTAAGGTCCAAATTCACAAATATATAAGTAGTACTTGACTTTTTTTGGCAATGATGACTACTTAGTGACTTTGCATGGAGAAATAATTCATAAGACCCAATAGCTCCCATGGATGTTGGTAATCATCCAACTTTTTTTTTGTATTTGGGAACAACTATTATTTTATCTAAATTAGAGCCAATCCACAAAAAAAGTGTTACAATTGGGTATTTGTAGTTAATTGAATGACTGGATGAGCCACGTTGATAAGTCAAACATGAGATCTCATCCCCTAACATTCATTTGTAAGTCAAGTTCCACAATTTGATTGACTCACCAATAACCATTTTCTACAAGGTCTTGGGAACCAACTCATTCTTCATAGGAGATGAATATTGTTGACATGTTACATCGTGGGACTTGGTTTTTGGGATGTTTGTAGACATGGGGTTTGTTTGACTTGTGGATACCCCTCACCCTTGTAATAAACCTATTAAGTTAAGTTATTAGTGAAATCATGTGTGCCCATCTAACAAATGTTATCTTACAATACCAAAAGAAGCTATTTGAAGTCCATGTGATAGTTTAGTATGCATACCTCACTTTCTTAAAATGATGATTATTATTGCATTTGCAGTGAGAAATGAGTGCTAGGGAAACAGTAGGCCCATGGATGTTTAGTGTCATCCGATTAAAATTGAGTTTGGGGTTTTATGTGAGTTTGGTTAGTCCACACATTTAGGGTTAGCATTAGGTATATGTAGTTAGTTGAATAAAAGGATAATCCACATAATTAAGTCAAATAGGGGGCCTCTTTTCCAGTAACATTCATGCATAAGTCAAGTTCCATAGTTTTCTTCTCTCAACAGTACTCATTTTCTATGGAGGATCCGGAGCCAACTCAGTCTTCTTAGAAGATGATGTTATGTATCACTAAAGCAAATTACTATTGTGTGTGTAATTATTATCATTTAGGCATTGTACTATGGAATGTATGTATGCCACTGTGCCCTTCCATGAGAGGTATAAGTGTATAGGAACCCAATAATGTCAGTAATGCATGATTTGAAGACAATAATCCCCAACAAACCTATTATACTTGTGGGTGCAATCTTGTATAAAACATCAGTCGTATGATGATGGAAGTTTACCACTACTAGTACAATTGACCGCATTGAATGCAGTAAGAAATATAACGATCAAACATCTATGTGAACTTCATGTATTCAGTGATATTAGACACGCGTAGGCTAGTAGTCGAAATTGGCACACTTAGGAGATGTTGCAACTATCTATGTGAATGACATAACCTCCCAACATATTGTGGTACCTCCACAAAAGAAGAGGTATGGAATAGATTCTAGGGGTGTTGTACTAATATTTAACTTTAGTGCGTCTATTGGTTTATGTTCTAAATAGGATTGCTCAATTAGACATAAAAGTTTTAAACTTGGATTTAACTAATTGAGTATTTTACAAATTTAATGTAGTGTACCTGATTGCAATGGATACTTCTCACAGTTGCATTATGTGTGTGGAAAATTATCCACATTGTGGGTGAACATGTAAAGTGCCATATTGTATGATTTTAGATGCTTTAGTGAACAATCCATTGTAATTTACTACATATGCTCTGCAAGAGAGTTAAACGATACAACTACTAAAACAACATTACAAGAGAGGTGAATGATAGAGATGCCATAACAATGATACCAATACTTATAACAAACTTTGAAGTTCATAAATTATAATAAAAAAATGTAGGAAAAAGACATATGACAATTCTTTCACTTTTGGTTGATCTTCTTCCTAATTCACAATCCTTGTAGGTTGAGATTAAGTTACTTAACCATGAATGAATGTTTTTTTTGTGGCAAGCAATGAACTTAAAAGACTTTTCTAAATTGTGCAGATGATGTGCACCAGTCATATCAAAAATATATATGGCATTGTACATCAAAGACAATAGGTTTTATGGTCACTATAGCATTCTAGATGAACATTTCCTTATTCTAAACCAATGAATTAATATGTAAACTTTGTAAATGGGGGTCTTTTTTTACTTGAGAAATTGCCTCATACTTGTAATTGTAAAGACCAAGTCTCTACTATTGTACATGATAAACAAATACATCAAATGTGTGGCAGCGGAAGAAATAAAATTGGACTTTATTCTAAATGTATAAAGAGTACATTACAAAATTTCCATAAAGGAAGTACAACTTTTTACAAAACATAGGATCTAGGTAGAGGAAGACTTAGACTAAGCCAATATTGTCTCCAAACAAAACAACTTAATATATAAAGGAAACTATGAACATGCAAGCTATATGTTCCTTTTCTTCTTATCCTATCCTTAGCCTTAGGTTCACCAAGCTTCCATGTGCAACTCTGATCCTAGCCTGGATGGTTGGGATCATCTAGAAAAAGAAGGATAAAAGTATGTGTCAATCAAAAGGAATAGGACAAGTAATAGCCAACAACATTGCATGATAAAAGATTCTCTCACTACTACAGAAACAGCCTTTGGCGACAGTTTTCAAGCAACGCCTATGTGGGCGCCGCTAAAGGTCACACTCTTCGGCGTCGGTTTTCTAACCGACGCCTATATGACATATAGGCGTCAGTTATATATAGTTGGCCGACGTCTATAGGGTTCGCGCCACAAAAAAGGGCACCACCTAGGACACTTTCGGCGTCGGTTAACAACTGAACAACCGACGCCGTACTCCCAGACGACACGGCCGTGCTTCGCTGCACGGCCGTGTTTAGTACTATAGGTGTCAGTTTTATACTAATACGCGACGTTGTATGCCCCTAGGCGTCGGTGTTCTATAAATAACCGACGCCTATACTTTGATTTTTTTTTCTTATCAGTTTGCAGGCCTGTTGTGGCTGGTCAGCAGGATGAGAACCTGCAGTTCAGTTTCCTGAACTGCAGGTTTATGACATCCATTGATATCAACCTACAAACAGGCCACAAACCTATAAAATCAACAAATATTTTTTCACACAAGTAGATACATTCAGACATCAATTCAATTCTCACATTCACACATGTAGAAACATTCAAATACATGTAGAAACATTCAGACTTGTATAAACATTCAGAAATATTTATTTACAAAATATCATTCAGCATCCCAATTATATCTTACAATCGCCACTGCTTGTATGGCTTTTGCCCATTCTTCTCTTATTTCATTTAATGCTTCCATCATATATGGAGCATGTACATTTTTTAAGCGTTTACCTATAGTTTGGTCAATTTTAAACACCTGCAAAGAGAATGATGTATATATATAAGTAATAATATAAAAATAAGATTGATATATTTCATACTAACTAATGAGACTATATATAATACCTCATGTATGGTATTAATATCCAATGCGGCATGTCGGATAATCATCTGCATAAATAGCATCACATAGTATGCGCATGCCCAACCGTTGTCTTGTGTAGCGCACTATAAATTGAAACATACAAAATTTTAAAAAAGTAAACTTACTTGACACAAGGTATATGGATGTATAAACAAGATCACACCTGTTTCTTCTTGGCTTATGTGGCGTTTTGTTACAGTGGCAGGTGTTACTCTCCTCCAGTATCTCCCTCGCTCCCTCCACAGACTGGCGGTGTATCATGTTACTTTAGTATATATGTCCTGGCATGAACTCAGTTGTTCCTCACCTGCCTACTACCATTCCCTCACAGACTCCTGTGCGGAGAGGGACATTCCAACTCGAGATATCGTCTTCCATTTCCTCCTCCGCAGCAATATCCTCATCTCTGAACGTTTCTCATAGGATTCTGAACCCTTCCATCCCTCTACTACATCGAAGCCATGTCGCAGTTGAACCCTTTCACCGAGCCCTACCCGGCCAAACAGGCGTCGTCTGAAGCACCACCACCGTCGTCGTCTCCACCTCCATCACAACTTGATGCACCAGTCCTGGAAGTTTATCACCCCACATGCCTTCCTCCCCAGTTCCTGCCGCTAGAGGCGCTCCCGCAACACCCCCATCCTTTCTTCCCACACAGATCCTTTATATGTCCTACATTTTATGCCAAACCCTGCGGGATGTACCCTCCGATACCCACCGAGCAACTGAGGGTTGACAACTTGGTAGGACAAGCGAACCCGCTACTCTATCCTCCATATCAACCGGGGTCGGTCGTTGAGGTGTACGACGCCTCCATGGGCATCCACCAGCAAGTGGTCGTCTCCCGATCATCAGATGATCGGGAGACGACCACTTGCTGGTGGACACCCATGGAGGCGTCGTACACCTCAACGGCCGACCCCGATTAATATGGAGGATAGAGTAGCGGGTTCGCTTGTCCTACCAAGTTGTCGACCCTCAGTTGCTCGGTGGGTATCGGAGGGTACATCCCGCAGGGTTTGGCATAAAACGTAGGACATATCAAGGATCTGTGTGGGAAGAAAGGATGGGGGTGCTACGGGAGTGCCTCTAGCGGCAGGAACTGGGGAGGAAGGCATGTGGGGTGATAAACTGCCAGGACTGGCACAGCAAGTTGCGATGGAGGTGGAGACGACGACAGTGGTGCTTCAGGCGACGCCTTATTGGCCAGGTAGGGCTCGGTGAAAGGGTTCAACGGAGGCATGGCTTCAATGTAGTAGAGGGAAGGAAGGGGTTTAGAATCCTACGAGAAACGTTTAGAGATGAGGATATTGTTGCGGAGGAGGAGGAAACAGTAGACGATATCTCGAGTTGGAATGTCCCTCTCCGCGCATCAAGTTGCTCCAGTGCTTCAGTGGGTACATGTGCATCATCAACCTAAAATTTGACAAAAATAAACACACTGAATTAGCATTTGTATTAAAAAAGCAAACATATAGCTTCAATAAAAAAATATAAACATACATGTCTCTAAAATTGTGATCTTTTATCAATTAACAATCCTTCATTGTGATCTCCGTGCACATATAAGTCATCATTAGCTTCAATATTTTGTGGAGTTGGCAACCCAAATGAGAATGGACTAGAGTCATCATACTTATCATAGTACTCTTCTTCATCTATAGGATCTTCAATGAACTGTCTTTTACCATGAAGAACAACCGACCATTTATCATTTGTAGGATCATCGATATAGAATATTTGTTTCGCCTGTGATGCCAATATGAATGGTTCACCCTTCTCGCCAATCTTTTCAAAGTTCACCAAAGTGAAACCCAATTCATCCACTATAACTCCTTTGGTGTTATCAACCCAATTACATTTAAAGAGCAGAATTCTGAAATCTATGTAGTCAAACTCCCATATGTCTTCAATGACACCGTAATATGACATTTTAGCTTCATGAGGACTCTTATCCTTTGCACTTGCAAAATACATAGTCGACGCTTGAAGAGTGACCCCACTGTTTTGGATGACACTCTTATCATCTTGGCGCTTTGTGTAATATGTGAACCCATTAATGTCAAACCCTTCATAAGACATAACATTCAGTTTTGGTTTAAAGGAGAGGCATTTGATAGTTTCTGTAATATCATTTGGTGTTTGAGATAGTTGATGTAAGACTTTATCTTCAAACCACTTAGTAAAAGTCTTATTATGCTCTCTAGCAAGCCACATTGAACTTGCTCGAGGATGTTGTCTCTTGATGAAATTGGTATGTTCCTCGATATAAACACTCACTTCTTCCATGTTGTGTAAAATATACAAGTGAGCTTGTTCCAACTTCTCACGGCTGATTACTTTCACCCGTGATCCCAAAATTCCTTTGCCCTCCTCAATATTCGTGTCATTAACAGGAGTGGTATTACCACTCAGAAAGTCATTGCAAAAATCCATAACCTCTCTCGCCACATAACCTTCAATAATACTCCCTTCAGGCCGATAATGGTTTCGAACATCACCTTTAAAAATGCTCATGTATTGTTCAAAGGGATACATCCAATGCAAGAAAACTAGTCCCAACATTTTCACTTCCCTAGTCAAGTGGACAACAAGATGTACCATGATATCAAAGAACGAAGGAGGGAAATACATCTCAAACTGACATAGGGTAACAACCACTTCTCTTTGCAAATTATCGAGAGTATCAGGGTCAATAACTTTGCTGCATACTCTGTTGAAAAAGAAACAAAGTCTGGTGATTGCAAACCTTACATGCTTCGGCAATATAGATCGAATTGCCACGGGCAATATTTGTTGCATTAGAGTGTGACAATCATGAGATTTAAGACCTATCAACTTCAGATCTTTCATTGATACCAATCTACGCATGTTGGATGAGTAACCATGTGGTACCTTAACATTTACCAAGCATTCACAAAAAGCTTTCTTCTCCTTTCTAGACAACGTGTAACAAGCGGGAGGTAAGTATGTTCTTTTATTACCCATTTCACGTAATTCTGTTAATTCTGACCTTATTCCCATTTCACGTAGGTCCAGTCCGGATTTTATCCCATCTTTAGTCTTACCTGGTATATTTAACAGAGTACCAATGATGTTATCACAGATATTTTTCTCAACGTGCATTACATCGATACAATGCCTGACTGTCAAAGAACTCCAATAAGGAAGATCCCAAAATATTAACTTCTTCTTGAATGAAGAATTGTCACTCCGTGTGGCCATACTACATTGTGATTTCTTACCAAATTCATTGACAATGTCTTTTACTCTTTCATAAACAACATCCCCTGGTATAGGTTTAGGTGCACTCCGTTCATCATTGCATCCATTGAATGCTTTGCGCTTCCTATGATACGGATGGAATTTTGAAAGAAACCTTCGATGACCAAGATATACAGTCTTGCCGCCATGTTTTAGTCTTATTGAATCAGTGTTTTCTTCACATATAGGACACGCTTTAGCTCCTTTGATACTATATCCAGATAAATTCCCATATGCTGGAAAGTCATTAATAGTGCAAAATAACATAGCGTGCAAACGAAATGTCTCTCTTCCTGAAGCATCATAGGTCATCACACCTTCAGCCCAAAGTTTCTTTAAGTCATCAATCAGAGGTTCAACATAAACATCGATATCATTTCCGGGTTGTTTAGGGCCCGATATCAACAACGACAGCATAACGTACTTATTTTTCATACACAGCCAGGGAGGAAGATTGTATATAACAAGCATGACTGGCCAAGTGCTATGTTGGCTGCTCAATGTCCCGTACGGATTCATCCCATCTATACAAAGCCCAAGTCTTAGATTCCTATCTTATTCACCAAATTTGGGGTACAATAGATCAATCTTCTTCCACTGTGGGGAATCAGACGCATGTCGTAGGATCCCATCATTATTTTTCTTAACATCTGCATGGCACCTCAAATTCTTTGCATCTTTCGGATTTGCAAACAAGCGTTGAAACCGTGATATTATAGGTAGATACCACAACACCTTGGCAGGAGAACCAGTTTTGGACTCCCCCGAAGTCGTCAATTTATACCGTGACGCACCACATTTTGGACAATCTTTCAAATCTACATAGTCCTTTTGAAATAATACACAATCATTCGGACATGTGTGTATCTTCTTGGCCTCCATTCCCATTGGGCACAACATTTTCTTTACCCGGTATGTTGAGATTGGCAGCTCGTTTCCTTCAGGAAGCATTTCTTTCAACAAAGTCAACAATGAAGTGAAGCTTTTATCGCTCCATCTATTGTTAGCTTTCAACTTATACAATCTCAACACAGCGCTAAGCTTCGTAAACTTAGCACAGCCTGTGTATAACGGTATCTCAGCAACATGCATAATGTTTCTAAAGATAGGAGGTGGATCGGTGTGCTCTACCCTACAACTATCCAGCATCGCATCAACAATGTCTACTGGAACTTGTTCGTTCACATCTACGTCATCGGAGGAAATTTCTTCTTCCACCCAAGCACTGCTATCGACATCTACTGGTTTCTAGTTTGAAATCTCTCCATGCCAGTGCCATTCTGTATAGCCTTGTACAATCCTGTTGCACATGACATGACTTTTGATTTCCTCACCAGTGTTGACTTTCAAGTTGTTACCGCAATGCCTACATGGACAGTAGAACATATCTGTAGGTTTTTTCCTATGTTCCTCGGCAAATCTAATAAACTGATCAAGACCAGATATAAACTCTGGGGTGCAACGATTGCGAATGGACATCCATGATCTATCCATTCTATGATCAAAGAGAAAACAAGTATATATTAGAAAAAGATTAGGGTATACACTTACATCCTATCCAAGATTTACTCCTATTATCTACAATGAAGCTGGACTCCATACAAACAGTATATAATTTAGTGATTGTTCATTCTAATTTATACCAATGTACAAGTAATATAAAGAACAGTGATTGTTCACTTTCTAGGCCAACAAACACATGTGATGTCATTTATATATAATAAATTTGTACCACCTATCCAATCCTTGAACACCTAATCTCACTAGTAAGTGTATAATGTGTATTGGGTTTTCAAGAAAATTCCGGCAGCATTTCCCTGTTGTTCTCTAAGTACATATGTACTTAGAGAACAAACGAGGAAATGCTACCGAAATTTTCTTGAAAACCCAATACACATTATACACTTACATCGTAAGTGAGATTAGGTGTTCAAGAACAATCCCAAACAGGGGACTATCTAAGATTTACTCCTAATGAGTAAATCTTGGACGGGTTTCTAGGCCAACAAACACAATAATAGATATGTACATGTTAGGGTTTCATCACAATTGAATTAGGATTAGAAGCACAAATATATTAGAAGCACAAATATATGCAAGCAAAAGATTTGTTCGTATCCTAGAATTTACATAAAGAATTACATATAGATTTGTTCATATCCTTACCAACAGCAAACACGGCCGTGGCTGTGCTGCCCAGCACGGCCGTGGCTGTGCTGCCCAGCACGGCCGTGGTAGGCCATTCTTCTCAGTTCTCAGTGAAAGAAGTAGAACACTAACTAGTCTTTAACGAAGGTATCTCACTGAATTTCCAGGTAACCGTAGACAAGTGGCTAAGGTGCTTAGGTTTTGAAATCAAAGCAGCAAGCAGAGCAGAGTAGTGGGCGGCAAGGAAGAAGACAAGGAAGAAGGTGCTACGGCTAATACCTGGAGAGAAGAGCAGTAAGCAGCGGGCGGAGCAGAGCAGCAAGCAGTGAGCAGAGCAGCAAGCAAGACAACACCGTAGTAGGGTGCAATGAGGAAAGGCGGCACGGCGGCGATGCAAGGAGGAAGGCGGTGGGCGACGGCAGTGATGCAGAGCAGCAGTAGGGATCGTCGGCGGCGAGCGAGAAGCAGTAGGCACCAGGCGGCGATTTTGGGAGAGCGGCGACGAGCAGCGCACAGGAGAATCATGAAACAGGAAGAAAGGGGGAAGAGCCGGGTGATCAGGCCTCTATTAAGTTGCTCAATGGTGTCGGTTATCTACAACACTGAAGCCTATTATTCTTTCGCGTCGGTTGATAGTAAAAGACCGACGCTTAACTAGACAACCCTTGCCCTAAATTATTTGGTGGGAACCATTATCAGCGTCGGTTATCTAAGGATAACCGACACTGAAAGTGGGACTTTTCGCGCAAATTTTCATTTTAAATAGGCTTCGGTGAATAGTTAAAACACTGACGTTGTAGGTGACCTAAAATGTTTTCGCTCAAAAATTGGATTTCGTGGGAGATTTTATGCGTCGGTCTGTTATACGCAACTGACGTTGAATACAAAGCGGTACCCGTGTCTGGCTGGTCTTCGAATATAGACGTCCGTTTTTCTAAAGAACCGACGCCTAATAGTATAGGCGTCGATTTTCCTCAATAACTAACGCCCAGAAAAATGACACTGAACGTTGTTTCTGTAGTAGTGTCTATGCTACAAGATTTTAAGAGAATGAGACAAATATTCAAATAAGAATAGAAGAACTGCCATAATCAATCACAACAATAATAATCACATAGCATGAATATATTAAGACACAAAGTCATCTCAATGTAGGGTGAGGCACCTACTGAACCTCACCAGTGGCAGGGGGACTAAAATCCCAGTGCCTAAATAAAGTGGCAGGGGGACTAAAACCCCAATGCCTAATATAAAATGGTAGGGGGACTAAAACCCCAGTGCCCGGCAGGAGGACTAAAACCTCAGTGCCCTGTGGGTGGTATATACTCATGTATACTACATTATCATTTGGCCTAAAATACATCATTCTTAATAGTCACTTGGCAGTATTGAGAAGTATAAAAAGATTGCAACATTTGCAAAATGGGAATAAAACCCAAATAAATAATCTCAATAAATGGATGAGCCAAACATTGGCCATAGCAAGATTCAAGAGTTACAATTAAATGAACCACATAAGCAATCGAAGCATCTCATAAGTAAGGGGCCAATTATAGGCAATCACAAGATCCAAATAATTAGATGAGCCAACATATGTAGTAGCAAGATTCATATTATGAATGGGCCACAAAGGAAAAAGAAGCATTAAATAAGTAAAGAGCCAAATAAAGTCATGTAGAAGGATACTAAGGCTAGCACATAATGATGTTAGGGATGAATAAAAGCCCAACATAAGGATAGGTGTGATTTGCACATTATACATTCACATTCATCTTTGATAGGATTCACATATATAAATAGGGTCCACATACACCAATAGGTTTTCACATACATAGGGATCACATACCTTAGTTTCAATTCATTAACACAAACTTTACCAAGTTGATTGTATCACCATTCCAGTTTTCCCTAGTTGCAAACATTGCACATGAATTAGTATATATTAAGGCATAATGTATATGAAAAACCCTAATTTTGGAACTTATTTTCAAAACCACTATTTAAGACTCAAAACCTAGCCTAAATGATTAGTCATATTCTCCTGAATAAGAAAACATATTTTATTTCTCAATTTGGAGTTAAAATGAATTGATTATGTATTTTAGAATATTTTATACACTTAAAAAGGCATTCAAAGCAGACTTCAAAAAAGGAATTCAAATCATGACTCAAAAACTTCAAAATCGAATTCTACATTAAAAATCCTTTACATTGACTATTTATTTGCATTTTTCTAACCATGGATCGATTTACTATGAATTATGTAAAATCGGCCAATCAGAATGCAAGAAAAATCCATGTAGGCTAAAAAGGCTTGCACCAAGGGCGATTGAGCAGAGGGAGAAATTACCAAAATACCCTTGTGGGTTAAATATATCTATTACAGTCATAGGGGTACTCTAGTCATTGAACAAAGTGGTTATTCGCGGTAGCGAGAGAGAACTAGGGGCGAAATGACGATAATGCCCAAGGCACATGATCGTTTGATTGCACAGGCATGGGCACCCTAGTCATTTCTTGACCTGGTATGCTCCAGCTGTGACCATGGTGATGGGCAAGCAACTGGAGCTCGACTCCAGTCTGAACTTGCTCCAATAGATCACGAAGCTAATGCGGAAGGCCGTAAATGAATCCATCGAGGCACGGAGAAGCTGGCGAGCCCCTCGCCACAAGGTTAGGGTCACCAGGGCCTCTAGATGTGGTGGAAAAGGACAAGGAACAGGGGAAGAAGATTGAGGAAGAAACCTATGTAAACAAAGAGGAAAAATGTTGTTAAGGCCTCCATCACATTCGCAATGGCAAGGAGGGGAAAAATACAAGGTCACCGAGGTCCGAAGTACCCAAAAACTTGAAAGCACGAGGCGCCCATGGAGGAGTTTCACGGCAGTTATAGGATACATCAACTGGGCTTGTTTCGAGGAAAAACAATAAACAGAATTGGAGAACATGCTATGTAGATGCTTACCTAAAGTCTGATTGAATTAAGGTGGAGCGTAAAGACGAGGTGGGGTCGCCGTCTGCCGTCACCAGGGAAGAAGACCAAGCAGGTCAGGGAGATCCAGGGGACTAAGAAACCAATTGGAAGGGGAGGAAGAAAGCTCACAGTTCAGAGGTCCTTTCTCTAGCCTTAAATAGGCGTAAGGAGGGCTCTAGAACCTTCTGTAACCTCACGACAGAGAAGAGGAGGAGGCACTGATTGGGCATTTTGCAACCAGACCAAAGAAGACAATGAGCTAGGGCTCATTCGAATCGTCGTGGAGAGCCGAACTCAAAGGGAGAAGAATCACACTAAATGACGAAGGAGGGTGTGAGGATGGGTCCGAGGAATGTGGCAATCGTCACTGTTCAGTGACCCGTGAATACAAGGAGGTTGAAGATGGTGTCAGTGCCATCGTATAAAAAAGTAGATTAAGTCAGATTCGTTGGATTGGGTCAGGGTGCGTGACAAGATGAATCGACCAAATCATAGCGTTACGCATCGATTTAATGAAATTGATTAAAATCCCATAGTTATACTTTATTAAAAGCTTATAAAATGGATTTGAAGGGTCAAATGAAGTCCAAAAGCTTAACCACATGCTCATATTAAAGTCTAGAATAATGCTATGCAATTAGACTCTCGTTTCACCCATTATTTGTTCTTAATTAGTATATTGCTCATTAAAGTGTATATTAATATATTAAAAGGTGTACATTAATATGAAATGACTATATTAATGCAATTAGTGAGTCAAATTAGAGGTGATATATAAATGAGTATTAAGAGCAAAATCTCAACCTTAAAATATGTTTTCACACATTTATCTTCAATTTGGAGGAGAGAGAATGTAAAAGGAGAAATACCCTCATTAAACACTCAAATACACATTATTACTAATATATTTATCCAAAAAGTTCCAAATAAACATTATCCACTTATTATCTCTCATAAAACTCCATTTTGAATTATTAAACCTTAGTTATTACCTTAAGTGGGTTATTTGTGCAAACACCCCTTTATTATCATAAATGAGGGGAAAAGGTAATTTCAACCTTGAATTGTGCTCAAATTGCACAAGGAGTCCAAAAAGAATATATAAAAAAGGAAATTTATGAAATTAGTCCAAAAGGAATAGAAGGCCAAGAAAAGCTCAAAAGTGGGTAAATTGCAGGGAAGACCCTGGATTGCAGTATGTTACAGCACTCCACCCCTTAAAGAGGATTTTGTCCCCGAAATCACAACAAGAGGAAAGAGAGGATGAGTGTGCAACATCCCAACCTTAAACAACTAGGTAGGTACTAAAAGCTCTACACATAAGCCAAGTCTCACTAAGGTTTCCACAAAACCTATAGCCTTTTATCAAACTCAACCTAATTAACATTTTTTCCTTATTAGCATAATATCCATCATGAAGAGGTATCGTATTTATTATACTATCACTTGTGCCACATTTTATTCAAAACAATTACATCTCAATATTATATCATGTGTATTTCCATCATCAAGGGTTTTAAGCACAATTAGGGTTTACTAAGCCATTTCAACATTAATTAATGTATTAGGTCAAAACCTTAATAACATGAATTCATTTTCCATTATCCCCTTAAACTATCATGTATAATTATCACAAATTATTTTGTAGAAAAAGTGAATATTATCCAACAAGTTATTAAGCCTATAATAATTCCAAATAATGTTCATATTGCACATTGTCATATCATCTTTCATACCCATATCCATGACATCATTAATCATTTTCATCCATTATACTTCATATTATAAATTATACATATTTTACATCACATTAGGCATTTATGAATATGTATGTGAATCCAATTATTCATTATCATGTTTGAGTCATTATATGCATATTAGTGAATAGGATGTAACACATTAAATATTAATGAATTAATTCATATATCAAGTTATGATGAGGTGTTCATTAGAGAACAAGGTGATATACCTTACATATATTGATAACTTTGTGACTATAATCCATTTATATGCATCAAGGTATATTATGTGATGATGACACCTAATGTCACTAATGTATAATGAAAGCCATTAAGGATATATATATATATATGTGTGTATGATGTCAAAACTAGATGATTACATATTAGGGTTTAGGTCAACATGATCATTACATGTTAAAGCATCCTTAGGGTGCATTATCCATACACATTTTACAATTAGGGTGGCATAATCAGCGTTATGTATATTCACAATTAGTAATGAGTAACTCACTATTATGTGTATTCAAGAATATGTGAAGGTTCAATCATATGAACTATCTCTATATGTCTTACTACATATTCATGTGTGTATAAACAAACAAGTTGAATTACAAGTATAATGTGTTTGGTAATTTCTTGTTCTCATAAGTTATTATGTACATAAGTCCACATGGATAGGGTTTGCAACTCTAAAGGTATTTGATTTTGCTTTTAATTGGGATTCCATCCCCCTAAAAAGGGATTTCATCCTCAAAGTTAGATTTGCAAAACCAAATAGGGTACTAACATCATTACCCTCACTCCACCCCTTAAAAAGGTTAACTAAGTCAAACTAAGCTAAGGGTAAAAGGGTACATAAGATTCAACACTAAAAGGATTTACTAACCAAGCTTCAGGGTGTAAAATAGGGTACACTAAACCCTAAACATAGGAGTATAAGGTATTTAAGGATGATTTTTGTGTAAGAGATCAAATCATCACTTAAGGTTTTCCTAAGATATTCAATAATTAGGCAAAATGCCCAAAGATAGACTATTTCGAGCTGTCTGTATCAGATCAGGCCAGGCCAGGTCATATGAGCTCAGGAGTCCTCGTGACCAGGCTAGTGGGGTGGAGGAAAATATTGCTAGCCCCCAAGCTCTGACCCTTTCTAGACACCATCACTTCAACTTCTTGCTCTAGTAGCTTCTCAATAGACAATTCACCAAAAAGTTGACAAATTTTATTTCTAATTATGAAGTTATTATAATCCTAAATTAAACTTTCATTTTAGGTCAACTCTAAGGTGAAACACTTACTAAAGGAAACTGCATATGACAAGGGTTCTATCTAGGAGACAATTTTGAATTAGTCAAGAATCTGACTACCTTGATGCTCTGATACCATGTTGTAAAGACCAAGTCTCTACTATTGTACATGATAAAAAAATACATCAAATGTGTGGCAGTGGAAGAAATAAAACTTGACTTTATTCAAAATGTATAAAGAGTACATTAAAAAATTTCCATAAAGGAAGTACAACTTTATACAAAACATAGGATCTAGGTAGAGGAAGACTTAGACTAAGCCAATATTGTCTCCAAACAAAACAAATTAATATATAAAGGCAACTATGAACATGCAAGCTATATGTTCCTTTTCTTCTTGTCCTATCCTTAGCCTTAGGTTCACCAAGCTTACATGCGCAACTCTGATCCTAGCCTGGATGGTTGGGATCATCCAACAAAAGAAGGATAAAAGTATGTGTAAATCAAAAGGAATAGGACAAGTAATAGCCAACAACATTGCATGATAAAAGATTCTCTATGCTACATGATTTTAAGAGAATGAGACAATCAAATAAAAATAGAAGAACTGCCATAATCAATCAACACAATAATAATCACATAGCATTAATATGTTAAGACACAAAGTCATCTCAATGTAGGGTGAGGCACCTACCGGACCTCACCAATGGCAGGGGGACTAAAACCCTAGTGCCTAAATAAAGTAGCAGGGGGACTAAAACCCCAGTGCCTAATATAAAATGGTAGGGGGACTAAAACCCCAGTGCCTGGTAGGAGGACTAAAACCTCAGTACCATGTGGGTGGTTTGTACTCATGTACACTACATTGTCATTTGGCCTAAAATACATCATGATTAATAGTCACTTGGCAGTATTGAGAAGTATAAAAAGATTGCACCATTTGCAAAATGGGAATAAAACCCAAATAAATAATCTCAATAAATGGATGACCTAAACATTGGTCATAGTAAGATTCAAGAGTTACAATTAAATGAACCACATAAGCAATAGAAGCATCTCATAAGTAAGGGACCAAATATAGGCAATCACAAGATCCATATAATTAGATGAGCCAACATATGTAGAAGCAAGATTCATATAATGAATGGGCCACAAAGGCAAAAGAAGCATTAAATAAGTAAAGAGCCAAATAAAGTCATGTAGAAGGATAACAAGGCTAGCACATAATGAAGGTAGGGATGGATAAAAGCCCAACATAAGGATAGGTGTGATTTGCACATTATACATTCACATTCATCTTTGATAGGATTGACATATATAAATAGGGTCCACATACACCAATAGGTTTTCACATACATAGGGATCACATACTTTAGTTTCAATTGATTAACACAAACTTTACCAAGTTTATTGTATCACCATTCCATTTTTCCCTAGTTGCAAACATTGCACATGTATTAGTGTATATTAAGGCATAATGTATATGAAAAAGCCTAATTTTGGAACTTATTTTCAAAACCACGATTTAAGACTCAAAACCTAGCCCAAACGATTAGTCATATTCTCCTGAATAAGGAAACATATTTTATTTCTCAATTTGGATTTAAAATGAATTAATTATGTATTTTAGAATATTTTATACACTTAAAAAGACATTCAAACCAAACTTCAAAAAAGAAATCCAAATCATGACTCAAAAACTTCAAAATCGAATTCTACATTAAAAATCTTTTCCATTGACTATTTATTCGCATTTTTCTGACCATGGATCGATTTACTATGAATTAAGTAAAATCGGCCAATCAGAATGCAAGAAAAATCCATGTAGGATAAAAAGGCTTGTGCCAAGGGTGATTGAGCAGAGGGAAAAATTACCAAAATATCCTTGTGGGTTAAATATCTCTATTACAGTCACAGAGGCACTCTAGTCATTGAACAAACCGGTTGTTCGCGGTAGCGAGAGAGAACTAGGGGCAAAATGATGATAATGCCCAAGGCACTTGATCGTTTGATTGCACAGGCATGGGCACCCTAGTCATTTCTTGACCTGGTATGCTCCAGTCGTGACCATGGTGATGGGCAAGCAATTGGAGCTCGACTCCAGTCTGAACTTTCTCCAGTAGATCACGAAGCTAATGCGGAAGGCCGCAAATGAATCTGTCGAGGCACGAAGAAGCTGGCGAGCCCCTCGCCACAGGGTCAAGGTCACCAGGGCCTCCATATGCGGTGGAAAAGGACAAGGAACAGGGGAAGAAGATTGGGGAAGAAACCTAAGTAAACAAAGAGGAAAAATGTTGTTAAGGCCTCCATCACATTCGCAGCGGCAAGGAGGGGCAAAATACAAGGTCACCAAGGTCTGAAGTACCCATAAACTTGAAAGCACGAGGCGCTGGTGGAGGAGTTTCACGGCAGTTATAGGATACATCAGCTGGGCTTGTCTCGAGGAAAAACAATTAAACGGAATTGGAGAACATGTTATGTAGATGCTTACCTAAAGTCTGATTGAATTAAGGTGGAGCGTAAAGACCAGGTGGGGTCGCCATCACCGGGGAAGAAGACCAAGCAGGTCAGGGAGATCCAGGGGACTAGGGAACCAATTGGAAGGGGAGGAAGAAAGCTCATAGTTCGGAGGTCGTTTCTCCAGCCTTAAATAGGCGTAAGGAGGGCTCTAGTCCCTTCTATAACCTCATGACAGAGAAGAGGAGGAGGCACTGATTGGGCATTTCACAACCAGACCAAAGAAGACAATGAGCTAGGGCTCATTCGAATCGTCGTGAAGAGCCGAACTCAAAGGGAGAAGAATCACGCTAAATGACGAAGGAGGGTGTGAGGATGGGTCCGAGGAATGTGGCAGTCGTCACTGTTCAGTGACCCGCGAATAGACGGAGGTTGAAGATGGTGTCAGCACCATCGGATAAAAAAGTAGATTAAGTCAGAGTCGTTGGATTGGGTCGGGGTGCGTGACAAGATGAATCGACCAAATCATAGCGTTACACATCGATTTAATGAAATTGATTAAAATCCCATAGTTATACTTTATTAAAAGCTTATAAAATGGATTTGAAGGGTCAAATGAAGTCCAAAAGCCACCAAATTTTAACCACATGCTCATATTAAAGTCTAGAACAATGCTATGCAATTAGACTCTCGTTTCACCCATTATTTGTCCTTAATTAGTATATTGCTCATTAAAGTGTATATTAATATATTAAAAGGTGTGCATTAATATGAAATGACTATATTAATGCAATTAGTAAGTCAAATTCGAGGTGATAGATATATATGAGTATTAAGAGTAAAAGCTCAACCTTAAAATATATTTTCACACATTTATCTTCAATTTGGAGGAGAGAGAATGTAAAAGGAGAAATACCCTCATTAAACACTCAAATACACATTATTACTAATATATTTATCCAAAAAGTTCCAAATAAACATTATCCACATATTATCTCTCATAAAACTCCATTTTGAATTATTAAACCTTAGTTATTACCTTAAGTGGGTTATTTGTGCAAACACCCCTTTATTATCATAAATGAGGGAAAAAGGTAATTTCAACCTTGAATTGTGCTCAAATTGCACAAGGAGTCCAAAAAGAATATATAAAAAAAGGAAATTTATGAAATTAGTCCAAAAGGACTAGAAGGCCAAGAAAATCGCAAAAGTGGGTAAATTGCAGGGAAGACCCTGGATTGCAGTATGTTACAGTAATGAATTTGTTGTTTATCTTTAGAGTGAATGTGTGGTGTTCACATTGACACTTCAATCAATTTGAAGTTGAATATGGTAACTTCATAATGGCACCTTTATGTTAGTACAAGGAAGGTCACTTGATGACACGTAAGGTTAACATTTTTTACTTGCACCTTGTTTCTGTGCAAGGAAATCTAAAATATTTGCTATGGTTTTATTAGGATTTTTTAATTTCATTTGGCTTTTTAAATTGATCATTAAATTCTATGAATCACAAAACATGTAATAAATGTAGTAAGTAATTTTATTTATGTAAACATATTCATACTTGTTACCCATATTTGAATTTTATTAAGCACATAAAGTGGTACCTGTAATTGATCTTGCATATAAACACATGAAAAAATGTGACACTTTCTTACTTCATAGTGTATATCTCTTTATGAATTCATATTAGAAATTCTTTATGTATTCATATGTGAAGTTACAGCCATGGTAACAACTATTTCTATTGACATATTATTTCAAAAGACAAATTACAAGCTTATAGAAATATTATATGTTTATGGAAGTAACAGTAGATCTGTTACTTTTTTGACAAATATCATTGGAGAAGTTTTTCAAATAAAATATGTTAATCCATTCTTTAATTTAAATTCAATACAGTCTGATTGAATTCAATATTGATCAAAACGGAATTGGCCTGCAATTAATTTAGATGCAGAATAAGTTTTTTTCAATCCAATCACACTCAGACTAGATTTATATCAGAAACAACCATATTGGATTGTCTAACATTAATATTATTAGTTAATGAGTCCATGATCCTAATTGTTATAGAATATTAGGGCTAAGTTCGCTTCCTTTTTCATGCCTCCTCTCTTATATATAGGAGGGGAGTTTGTCGTCTATCAATAAGATATACAATACACATCTTATTTTTCTACATATCACCCCTCATGTGTGCATCAATTTTTACATTCATGGGATATTTTCTCTTTTCTACACCAATTGTTCATTAATTTCTTAATTAGTGTGTGGGGGTGGAGGGATTCTAAAGGAGAGAGAGTATGATGTAGAGAGAGAAAGTATGAAGAGGGAGTATGAGGTGTATAGGTATGAGAGAGATTATATGTATGAGTCCAGACTATTTTGATTTTCATGGAGATTCTTACTATTCCACACATCCATTTTTTATGTCTTTGTGATGCTTCATTACCACTAAACATCTTGTATCCATTGGATCATTAGTGTATCTCATTTTCAATGACATGATGCCTCTTCATGCTCATTCCATGGTATGCACATAGGTTGGTTGTCTAAGCTTATTCTTTTTTATCAAAGCTAGGGGACCGTTTTATAAGCCTATTCCCCTCTTTTCAGACTCAAAAATGGACTAACATAGTTCAATGCATCATCATAGTTCATAACAATATTAAACTACAAAAATTAACTTCTAGGTACACAGATATGCAATCTGGTGGCAACAAATACTTTCAATCTGCCCTTTTTGTTGATAGATGTTGCTTGGCAAGAATGTCTGTAGTAATGTTTTGAACTCATCTCACCTATCTAGATCTACCAATCCTTTTTTTAGTATTTTTTATTCTTCTACCCTATTCTACCATCGTTGGCATCATGTCAGAATCACATGTAATAGCCTTGTCTCCACTTTACTATAAGATTTGACACCTGATGCCATCCTGCCTTCCAATCTTGATCAAGTGCTAGGTAAACAATGATGAGTTTGGCTCATTGTAATGAATCAACCAAGGTAATTGTCAATCAACCACCTAGCTAGTGTCCATAGTGATATCATGCTACAACTGCTACAACCACAAATTCCTTCTTCACTTACCCATCACAATTCATCTTGACCCACCATTCAGGTGGGGTAGTACACTTTAGATCAACTTGTAAATGATCTTTGTGATTTTTTTTGTCAGGAACACCTCATTGATGCTTTTCAGTTGATTTTTCAATACACCTACATTGTTGACCAATAATGATTCAATTGTTGTCAAAGATTTCTTTGTTCTATCCTTGCTAGATAACATACAACTATGAAGAGGATGAGTCTTGGATTGCTTGTAGTAAGGTTCATCTTCAAACACTCATGATAATTAACTAGGAAGAAATTCAAAATCATCCCTTGCATTCCTATGGCCTTCCAACATGGTTTAGGTATGAATAATCTCCTAAAGCATGCAAAATATCTTCCTCAACCCCCAAGCATTATCCAGAACTATCATCATCAGTGAACTATATATGCTTTCTCCGTGTGCTGGTCATAAGAGAGTCATGATTGACTAAACATAGGAACATCTTATAGGAAATGGATATTTCTAGATAATATTTCAATGCCCAAACATCCTTCTCCCTTTTCCTTCTCTCAACACTTTATAGGAGAAAATTACCCATCTATAGTATACATACAACACCAAGTATCCTCCTCCTCTTCATTACTAGGCGGTGGGAGGCAAGTGATCTTATTGTATATCTTTGCAGGAAAGTATTGGTCCAAGAATTTTAGATCACATTGTCCATCAAGACTAATGGTATTGGCTACTTTTAGGTCTTTGATTTCTTTAGGTATTGGATTTGAGACAACTTCCTTAGCATTATTTCACCCGAAATCTAGGGGTCATCCCAGAAAGACATATACTAGCCATTTAAGATAATCCTCCCGAACTGCAATCTGACTGAAGGCATTAGCCTATATTGACCTCCATCGACCTGAGGCATGGTGTCCTAGTTTTGAGGTGTACGACTTCTATTTACTTGTCATTGTGTCACTCCAATGAACACATTTTCATTTTAGAATTTCCCAACAACTGCCCATGCGCATATCACTATTCCAATATTGCATGTATTTAACCCTAAGCCTCCTTCATCTTTGGTTACTGTCACTTGATCCCAAGCCACTAGAGACATTGAGGTGAGTTTCTTAGCACCACTACAAAGAATTTTTTTGTAATTCACGTCCAGTCTAGTACATAACCTACTTGGTAGTTGGGTTGTCTACACTGTAGGTTGGGATAGATAATATTATAAGCTTTATTAAAAAAGTTCTCCCTACCAAACATAAGTTCCTAGCAGATCAACCAATGTTGTGCCTTTCAACTTTGTTAACAATCTCAACATACATGTTATGGTTAACTTTAGTATGGGTAATTGACACACCTAGGTACTTACCCAAGTTTTTGGTTTCTAAATGTCTGCTATCTGACATATATAAGTTCTAACATTAAGTGGAGTACTTGTAGAGAAGATGATAATTTTTTCTCAACAAACATATTTTTCACGGATGTATTTTCAAAGTCTCTAAAACAATTCATAATGACATTAGTTTGCTACAACTGAGCTTTAGTACAGATAGTAATGTCATTTGCAAATGCTACATGGGAGATCATAGGATCTCCTCTCAAAATCTTTAGGAGTCTCCATGTTTTGTTATTAACTTTCATTGTAATCAATTGACTTAGGCACTCAAGGCACAAGACAACCAAATATGTCGATAATGTATTACCTTTTTAGAGCTTGCTAGACATTTTGAAAATTTTTTATTGCTCTCATTTGATATGACACTTGTAGAACTTCCTTGTATAAATTTCATAACATCCAATATTATAGTCGGATGGAAACCTATTTTCTTGATAGTATCTCTTATAAACTGCTATGACATGTGATCATATGCTCTTAAGAGATTAACCTTGATTGGCATATATGGTTGAGCATCACGATGACACATGGTGGGCATAGATTTTTGGAAAAAGAGAAATACTATTTTATATCCTCCTTCTAGGAACAAAACTACTCCATGAATTAGAAATCCAATTCAACATGAAGGGTTGTAGTCTTTCAATGGTGATTTTAGATCATAGATTCAAAGTAGTGTTATTCAGAGATAGGTTGAATTTTTTCACAATTCAACAGGTTTTTAGTCTTAGGGATTAAGGTAATTACTAAATTCCATAGATCAAGTTCCATAGGGTAAGCTCGTACCACACCTATGATCAACTACATCATTGAAACATAGATGGTGTTCCAATTATCAAATGGAAAGTTGGCATCAATGCTATCTAGGCTATAGGCTTTATATCTTCCCATTTTTCTCAAAAACTGAGTGACCTCCTCTTCAAATGGCTAAGATACGAAGGAACTGTGATAATATTGAGATAGTTGTTTGAAGGAGCAAGGAATCTTGTCCATATAACTTTGAGAAAGTACTCACCTTTCAGTGATTTGTTCTTTATAGTGTCAGTAAACCATGTTCATCAATAGGTCAAGATCAGTAACCTACTTATCATTTGAATATTTCAATGGGGTGATCGTGTATCTTCATTTTCTCCCTTTTATATAGGAGTGAAAAACTTGGAATTATTGTCGCCATTTCTGAGCCAAATCTAAGTGACTTTTCTGATGCTAGTCTTCCTCTTCCTTGGTGAGTTCAACCTCATATTCATTTTGTTTTTGGATACATTCCATTTCTAAGTTCACATCACAGTTATTTTCAATGCATCCTAGATTTGTTTTTTGGGTCTAGCTTTCTTAACTTAGTCTTATAAATATGTTGCCTATCCCATTTGTCAAATTCTCTCTTTACTTTGGTACAATCTTCATAGAATGATGTTTCATGTTTCGAGAACTTCTTGAGAATGATTTTGCAATCCTTGTTAAGGATACAAATAGCTTTATATTTAGAGTGAAATCCATGTTGTTAATTGTTCTTTCCACTCTGTAAAATGTCCTTGAGTCTTTCATCTAATATGTCTTTTTTGTAAGTACATCTGGATCCATAAACCTAAAATCTACAAGCCCAACTTCTATTATGGCCTCATTAAAGGTATTAGATTGTGAATGTCTAAATGATTTCCCTCCTAGCTTTTCTATAGAATTTTAAATAGTGTTAAAGGTTCCCACAACCACCCATTCATCGAACATGTTTCTACCAATTTTGGAGATATACTTACATTGGAAATTCTTCATAGTATGATTAGGGTGGGCATATAATACTATAAATAAAATATTATTCACCTGACCATGAACATGTAACACCTTGGCCCATTGCCTAAGGCTCTAATAGAGATTCAAGAATGACAAATGGCCCCACATACCACCACTAACGTTAAACTATGCACTTTGTCCTCACTCATGTGCAAGCTAGGATAAACTTCCCCTCTAGTCACCCATCCTAGTCTGACTCTGGGATGAGCATGCTTAACCACATTGTTCTTTAGTGATAGGCTCCCTGTAAATGAGGTGCACCTTGCTGATATGGGTATCCCAATCATTCCTTTTAAGATCATCTTATTTGAGGCCTCAAATCCTGGGATGTTACGATCCCTCCCACTTATACTCTTGAAATCATAATGAATGCTCAATTGGATGACCCTGTAATATTTTCCCATTTGAATGCACATCCATAATGGCCCGTGGACACCCAACTCCCGATCACAAAATACCAACATAAGGGTGTCTACATCACCATGGATAACCCTTTTCAACATGTCCAGACTGCACGACTCAAGAGTGGCATGCTACATGCCCCTATTGGCCTCACCTACTGGAGGGGAATAACTTCCTGACTAGTCACACATCCTAGTACTACTCTGGGTCGAGCACACTTAACCACAGAGTTCTTTAGTGATGGGATCCCTGAAAAGGAGGTGCATCTTGGTGATATAGGTAGTCCAATCATTCCTTTTAATTTCATCTTATTTGAGGTCTCAAATCCTAGGATGTTACATAACATACTGATGACAAGTCTCAAGTACTTACACCATGTAGTTGTCTTCTTGCCATAACAACATATACCTCTTGAAACCCTCATGATTCACTCCTATGGGATCTATTGGACCGCAACTATCAAATGTTGATATCTTCCTTAGAACCAGGGATAAATGGCTTGATGAAAACAACCACTATAGGCTCAATAGTAGATCTTGTAGGGTGTTTTGGGTAGTGTCATTCCTGAACCCCTATACATTCCAACGAAGGATATTAACCATAAAGAAATATAGGAGACACTCTTACTGACCTACACCCCCAACAAACTGGCAACATTCTATGTCCCTCTAGTTCAAACTTCTTATCTTCCTCAATAGAGTTTTGGTTTGCATTTGTGTTGCCTTCTTCTTTCATCTACTACTCCCTATTTCCCTATTGATATCACATGTATTTGGTAGGTTCAATGAGAAATAATTCTCCAAAGGGTCCCTAGTATAAAAATGAGTTTCCATAGCTTGTTTTCCCCAGTTAACCTTTGTTGCAATACTATTCATGGTCACCTCAACTCCACTATGATCAATTATAGTATATGCTTGTTCTTTCTCATTATCGCCAATTGGTTCTTTGGGTATTGTTGGTGATTCTTTGGTAGGGTTCTCGAAAACATCTTCTACAATGATAACTTGTGTACTCTTATCTTTTCTCCTCTTGGCTTGTTTTGTTGTCTTTTTCCTTCTTTTGTCTTTCCTTCCATTCATGTTATTTTTTTTATTCTAGTTATCAAATTTGACTCAAATTTCTTCATCCTGCACTTCTTTATCTTCTTCTTGGATTTCCAAAACACTAATTTATTGAATTGTTGTGTAGACTGCCCCTTTTTCCTTTCTTAGGATTTTTGTCCCTCTATGGCCTTCTTGTATGGATATTCCTGCTATATTTGTTTTTCCACTTCTCCTCTTCTTCAACCTAGAAGACTCCATCATCATCCTTAGATGTGTCAACATTAGCCTACCATGAACCTTATTTTTTCCTTCCCTCAATCTTTCCAGGAGTTACCCATTACACCACATCCCAGATAGACTTCTGGTATAATTTCATATTCAGCCTTATAGACTTCACCATGGATAATAATAGCTACTAGCAAAAGTACCATCATATCAATTTCTATGGAAAGTCTTGCAAATTTTCTCCTGGTACATTGGATGTTATGATCTTCAACCTTGATTAACTTCCCGAGTGATACTTCATGATACATATTGATGGTGAGATCCATGATTCAAGACCATGACAAAATCCTTAATGGTAATCAATTTATGAGCTAGAATCTAATATACCATTGATTAACTGTGAGAGGACAACCAAAAATTGCTCAAAGTCCCACTATCAAAGCATGAAAGTAATCCTTCTCACTAGATAATTGCATGACAAAGTGATTCATATTGACCTCATAAAGATTAAAATGGCCTATTGGTGTCCACAACATATTGATCATGTCTTATATGGTTAAGAAACTAATGGTTGTCCCAACAAGCTTTAGCAAACTTTTTCTCCATGATCTCCTACGCTTAATTGGCTATACAAATCTATAGGTGGCCCCCTTCATTAACTAGGGCAATGTCATTATGATAAATATGTTACGCTGGGATGTCTAGTATATATTTTTCATGTTGTATTGAATCTGGAATCCCAGTCTTGGCCACTTTAATGCTCTTAACCCTACTTTTAGATTCATTATTCAATGAGTTTATTGTTTCTTTAGCCTGTTGATTAGGGTTTATAGTAGAAAAGTGTAACATGCCAAATTTCATAGATACTTTTAAACCTTTAATGTGGTTATTCATAATAAGAGTCCATGAGGGGACCAAATAAACCTAACCATGGTTTAGTATGTTAATGGGTTCATGAAATATAAAATTTATTTCAACTTGCTCACCAATACACATATAATGGCATAAATTCATATAATCATAAATCAGAAGTGTACGAAGATGAATGAGTGTTTCACATGGACAATAATGTGACTAATGGACATAGTGAGATAAAGATTGGATGTTTAATATGTGTCAATATAACTAATGTGTTTTAAATTATTCATAGTGAATAAATGGAGATATTGAATTTTATGAGTAAAATTTCACAATTCATGTAAGATAATGTTTTGTAACTTTGGGAGAAGGAATATGTTGATAATTGAATTATAAATCCTCAATACTAAAAATTTATGTGAAGTATAGGGATTAATATCAAGATATTTGAGTTAAACCCTAATTGTAATAAAACGCATACATGAACATCTCATAAGTTAATTTTTAACTCCAAAATCATGATCTATGTGGTTCAATTAGAATGGGTACTGAGTTTCAGCCTATTTGGGTAATGTTTCCTATATAAATTTAGTTAAAGAATGTAATCTTCATATTGCAAATACCAATGTGAGTGGACTACAATTTAATTTTACATGTACCCATTCTATCTTGGTCTGCCTAAATCTACCTTTGATATTGATCAACTCATCTTATCATGTGGCTTTAGTGTGGGTTAATTTACCTGGATCCTTGCCAGACCCACTGGATGAGGATCTGAGGGTTGCACCCTCATCTTCTTCATCATGAGGGTCAGAGTCCATGGGGAACAAAACCCTTGCATCTTGTACTCTTCTTCATTCCACTTTTCTTGAGATCGAGCCAGACTTAAGAGAAGTTGGTATTCCCAACATAATTAGGATACCAATCTGATCTATTTAAACCTAGGTTGTGAACCCTAGTTTGCCGGTTTTAAAAATGACCAAAAGTTCTCTCTCTCTACCACGATGATGGTTTGCAAATGAGAAGAAAGTTCACCCTAGTCGCTCAAGTTGATCCAAGAAGAATCTCAGGTCTCTCAGAGATCCTCATCCTCCTTTGGTTTGAGTCACAACCCCTCAATTCTTCCCCTAGAGTTAACCCCGTTCTCCAACAATGGTGAACTCTATGTTGCGGCTCTGATTAGTAGAGTTCAATTCACAACTCAGTAAGCATCCTAGTGCATGCACCCTTCTTTTCCTAGTGTTTTTCAAGAACCAACTTGACCTTTCTGATGGGTCGACAAACTTCAGTCATACCCGGAAGTGGTGGTCCTCACTGGTCTTCCTCATTATCTCTTTGGTGATGATTTTTCTTCCTATACACTCAATACACCACCGTAGAGTAGACTCCGACTTTGGTTTGAGCTTTTTTACCATTGTTTTAGCAAAATCAACCTTACGCCTTGCAGCTCTATTTTTTTTTCATAGCAAGGCCACACCACAGCTCTGTGTTCCATCCATCATCTTTTTTTTGTGCTTCATTTTTTATTAGTCTTAGAGAAGACATATGAAATTTCCCCTTTGCCAAGGTCTCAAGCAAGACAAGTGTTCAGTTGGAGGTCCTTGTTCCAGGAAGCTGGTAACACTGTGGTAATCAAAGAAGAATCCTGGGTGGAAAAGGACTTGCATGCCCCCAGTTGTACTCTATGGTTGTGATATAATAGAAAGGTTTTGTCGACTATTTATATTTTTTATATCGGAAATCTAGTTTAAAGATAAATTGATTTATCTAGACTTTGATTGGTAAGATTTCAAGAATCCATATCTTTTGATTGTTATGTCCTATGTTATTAAATCATATATGGTTTTTGATCGATTTTTAGTATTTAGATGATGGAATGGGATTCAAAATAGGATTTGACTCCAAATTTGCATCCTTCATCTAAGAACCATGAACCCTAGAAAAACTAAACTGAATTTAATATTAAGAATGATTATTGAATGAACATGGTTATTAGGGTTTCAATCACCCAAGGAAAACAAATAGGGTGTCTATGACCTAAGAAGAGAAATTATGATCTCATCTAAGAGAGAGTTAAGTGGTTCATGACCATGAGTATTCATATTTATTAAGCTTAGTTCGTTCACACGTGTCGCGCATAAGGCATTATGATTTGTGTTCTAATATTCTAAAATTATAAGTAAGATGTGCAATTAATGTTTTCATACATTCATGATTATGTTCTAACACATACCCAATATCTTATGTAGAGACATGTTATTAAGATTACTTAGAATGATTAGGATTCATGAACCATGTTCATGAGAAAATTAAAGGATCATGTTCGTATAAGATTTCTTAGTAATTATTCATGTTAATGAATAAACCTTAAGATAAGATATGCAAGTAAGATTCTCATACTTCCATGATTATGTGGTATAACCATGCACGTAAGATTTCAGGTAGAAGTATGATATTCACATTTATTTTATAGATAGAGATATGATAACTAAAAGGTTATTTAGATTTTTTATAATTATTAAGATTTAAGATTTACGTACAATTTAAGAATATAAGTTTTTAACATATGAAGACATGATCGAGTTTTCAAGACAAATATTCTTTTAGTATCTCTTAGATGACTAAGATCTAAGAATCAAGTCATGAAAAGTTTGTAAGATAGATTAAAGTCATGATTAAGTTTCAAGATAAGATTTTATTAAGAATACATGATTTGAATCATGATAAGAATATGAGAACATAATGTTTTAAGATTTATGATGTAAGTCCATTAAGATGTATGATTTAGATTTCATGATAAGATTCTATTAAGATTCATATATTAAGATTCAAAATATTAGTTCATGATAAGACTATAAGATCAGAATGTATTAAGATTAATGTTAAAATCAGATTTAATAAGATGATATCGGATTATGGAGTTAGACCCAGGCCCTAGTGCAGGTCAACTAAAGAAGAACATGACCCAGTCCCTTTGTGCAAGTCATGTGGCCTAGGCAACCTAGTGCAAGCCAATGTAAGGTAGACATGACCCAGTCCCTTTGTGCAAGTCATGAGGTACATGCCCTTAGTGCAAGCCGATTGATATACATAAACTAGACCCAGAGTGTAGGTTATGTGACCCAGGAACCTTAGTTCAGGTCATGAGACCTAGATAGCAGAGTATAGGTATCCAGAAAAAGATCAATAAAAATATAAGAATTAAGTTAAAGGAAGAAGAGATATTTATGTTTCATATTTTTATATAGAGTTTAATGTTAGTTTCATATTTATAATACTCAAGAATATTTTATAGTATCTTATTTTTTCACTAATGTATATGTTAGAATAATCATGCCACTTACGCTAAAAACCATTTTTCCAATGCATGCCTGAGGATGAGATGTCTATAGGTGAGGATCAGGAGCAGAAGCAGTACCCATAGTATTAAAGTACAAAGATAGAGCATGATAATATATGGTGGTGTGCCAACTATAAGATGATCCTCAGATGTATAGATTCAACTATATGTTACAATGTTTAGAACTTTAGAGTAGAGACTATGTCTCAAGATGTTGAATGAGTTTTCCATGTGATAACATTTATGTTTCCTTTTGTAAGAATAATGATGAGAATGTTTATTATTTAAAATTTGTGTGATGATTACATTGTTGTTATGAATGCTAGTTTTCTGTAATGCCCCCTTGAGTACGTGAGTTATGGATAACTAAGTGTTTTTTCCTCTATGTGCATGTGTCTACTTAGGGAGGGTATTACAATATGGTACAAGATGAACAAAATCATTGGCCACCGCATGGATTGTCATGCTCTTACTTTAGGTTAACCCATAGCAAACCAAGTAAGAGTAGACTATAGAGTTAGAAAGATACTAGTATCCTAGTATAGAGGAAGTAGTGAATGATATCAGGAATCATAGTAGAGCACATGTCATAAGTTTTAAATAAGGATTAGGGTTATGTGCCTATATGTTTTTGACTTTTATGTTAACTCTAGAACTATATATAGCATGCTCTCTCTTTTTCCCATGTGTTTGTGGTTTGGGACACATGCTTATGGTGTTTTGAGAAAATAATTTTATATGCATTACCATGATTTTTGTTCACTTTCAAGTACATTTGCTATGGAACATGTTCACTAGAAAGTGCTAAGTGTGATATTATTTGTCACCACTGAATATATGACTGACCGTCATGTATCCAAAGGCAACAAAGAAAACAAGAGTCATCATTAAAAGTTTGTGGCATATAGTCACCTAAACCTAATTAGATACATAATAAGACTAAGCATGTACACAAAAGAGCAGATAGTTTGACGTAAGTGAGTTGGATTCAATGTGGAACCAAAACACTAGTTTATCTCCCTGTAAAAAGAAACAATCTAGGTTCCTTTCTATGTTAGATGATGAGGCTGATGGGAGACATATTTTAACCTTAATTTCTAGGATATACATAGGTTAGTCTATAGGATGATATCAAAGAGTCAATACACACAAAATATGTAAAACCCTAAGATGGGTAGACCATCCAAAATTTGAGGACAAAATTTATTTAAGATGGGTAGAATTGTAACATCCCAAATTTCATAACTAGTTTAAACCTTTAATGTGGTTCTTCCTAATAAGAGCAACTAAGGAACCAAAAAAACCTACCATGGTTTAGTATGTTAATGGGTTCACGAAATATGAAATTTATGTCACCTTACTCACCAATACACATATAATGGCTTAAATGTGTATAATTAGAAATTTGAAGTGTATGAAGATGAATGAATGTTTCATATGGACAATAATGTGATGAATGGACATAGTGTGATAAAGATTGGATGTTTAATATGAGTCAATATAACTCGTGTGTTTTATACCATTCACAGTGAATAAATGGTAATAATGAATTTTATGAGTAAAATGTCATAATTCATGTAAGATAATTTCTTATAACTTTGGTAGAAGTAAGATGTTGATAATGGAATTCTAAATCATCAATACTAATAGTTGATATGAATTATAGGGATTAATATCAAGATATTTGAGTTAAACCCTAATTGTAATAAACTCATATAGTAACATCTCATACGTTAATATTTAACTCCAAACCTATGATCTAAATAGTTCAATTAGCATGGGTACCAAGTTTCAACCTATTTGGATAAGGTTTCCTATCTCAATTTAGTTAAAGAAGATAATCTGGATATTAAAAATCCTAATGTGAGTGGACAATAGTTTAATACTACGTGTACCCATTTTATCATGGTTCACCTAAATCTATCTTTGATATTGATCAACTCAGCCTATCATGTGGATTTAGTGTTGGTTAGTTTACTTCGGACCCTTGCTAGACCTGTTGGACGAGGATCTGAGGGTCGCACCTTCATCTTCTTCATCATGAGGGTTAGAGTCTAGGAGGAAACAAAACTCTGGTAGCTGGGACTCTTCTCCCTTCCACTTTTATCATGATTGAGCCATACTTAGGAGGAGTTGTGATTCCCTATGGAATTGGGATACCAATCCGAGCTATCCTAGGTTTGTGAACCCTAGTTTTCCATTTTCAAAAAATGCCCAAAATGAGAAGAAAGTTCACCCTAGTTGCTTCAGTTGATCCCAGAAGAATCTCAGGTCTCTGAGAGATCCTCCTCCTTTGATTTTAGTCGTAGCCCCTCGATTTTGTCTCCCAGAGTCAACTCCCTTCTATAGAAATGGTGAACTCTACACAATGGCTCCAATCACCAGAGTTCAATTCGCAACTCAATAAGCATCTTGGCACATGCACCCTTCTTTTCCTACTATTATTTGAGAACCAACTTGACCCTTCTACTGGGTCGAAAAACTTCAGTCATATTCGGAGGTGGTGATCCTCACTGGTCTACCACCTTCACTCTATGGCGATGATATTGCCTCCTATACAGTAGCCTCCAGGTTTAGTTTGAGATTTTTACCACTATTTTAGCAAAATCAACTTCATGCCTAATAACTGATCTATTTTTCGGCATAGCAAGGCTGCACCAATGCTCTGGGCACCCTGCATCATCCTTGTTTGGTGTTTCATTTTCTATTAGTCTTAGAGAAGACATCTGAGATCTCCTCATCACCCAGGTTGCAAGCAAGATAGGTGTTGGGTCAGAGGTTCTTATTCTAGGAAGTTGGTAACACCATGGTAATCAGAGAAGAAGCATGGGTGGAAAAACACTTCCATGCCTCCAATCATGCTCTAAGGCCTTGATATAATAGAAGGTCTTTTTTGAAATTTTATTTTTGTTATATCTAAACTCCAGTTTAAAGCTAAATCAATTTATCTAGACTCTTATTGGTCATATTTCAAGAATTCATATCTTTTGATTGGTGTGTCCTATGTGGTCGAATCATATATGGTTTTTGATCGATTTTTTAGTATCTTGATGATGAATAGGATTTTGAATAAGATTTGATTTAAATTTCTCTCCTTTATCCTAGAATAATGAACCCTAGAAAAACTAAAGTGAATGTATTATTAATGAATGATTATTGAATGAGCAGGTTTATTAGGTTTTCAATCACCCAAGTAAAATGATTAGGGTGTCTTCAACCAAAGAAGAGAAACTAAGATCACACCTAAGAGAGAGGTAAGTGGTTCATTCCCATGAGTATACATATTTATTAAGCTCGGTACATTACATGTTTCTCATATAAGGCATTATGGTTTATGTGTTCTAATATTCTAAGAATTTAGATAAGTTATGCAATTAAAGTTTTCATACATTCATGATTATGTTCTAACACATACCCAATATCTCATGTAGAAACATGTTATTAAGATTCCTTAGAATAATTAGGATTCATGAACCATGTTCTTGAGAAAATTAAAGGATCATGTTCGTATAATATTTCTTATATAATCATTCATATTAATGAATATAACCACAAGATAAGATATGCAAGTAAGATTGTCAGACTTCCATGATTATGTGGTATAACCATGTACGTAAGATTTCAAGTAGAAGTATGTTATTCACATTTCTTTTATAGAAAGAGATATGAGAACTAAAAACTTATTTAGATCCTTATAATGATTAAGATTTAAGAATAAAGTACGGTATAAAAATATAAGTTTTGAACATATGAAGACATGATCAAGTTTTCAAGATAAAGATTCTATTAATATCTCTTTGATGATTAAGATCTCAGAACCAAGTACATGATAAGTTTATAACATAGATTAAATTCACGATTAAGTTTTAAGATAAGATTTTATTAAGAATACATGATTTGAGTCATGATAAAAATATGAGAATAGAATGTTTTAAGATTTATGATGTAAATTCATTAAGATGTATGCTTTAGATTTCATGATAAGATTCCATTAAGATTCATATATTAAGATTCAAGATATTAGTTCATGATAAGACTATAAGATCAGAATGTATTAAGATACATGTGAAGATCATATTTAATAAGATGACATCAGATTGTGGAGTTAGGGCCAGGCCCTAGTGCAGGTCAACTCAAGAAGAACATGACCTAGGCCCTTTGTGCAAGTCATGTGGCCCAGGCATCGTAGTGCAGGACAATGTAAGAGAGTCACGACCCATGCCTTTTGTGCAAGCCATGAGGCCCAATCCCTTAGTGAAGGATGATTCAGATACATAATCGAGGCCCAGAGTATAGGTTATGTGACCCGGGGACCTTAGCACAGGTCATGAGACCCCGGTACCAGAGTACATGTCTCCAGAATAAGATCAGTAATACATAAGAATTAAATTAAAGAATGGAGAGATATTTATGTTTGCGATTTTATATAGAGTTTAATGTTAGTTTCATGTTTATAATACTCAAGAATATATTCCAGTATTTCATTTGTTCAATAATGTATATATTAAACTATTCATGACCCTTTTACTAAAAACTATTTTTCCAATACATAGATGAGGACGAGGTGTCCGCATGTGAGGAGCAAGGGCAGAAGAAGTACCCATAGTCTTGGAGCACAAAGATAGAGTAGGAATACATCTGGTGGGGTGCCAACTATAAGATGATCCTTAGGTTTATATATTTAGTTGTATGTTTTGATGTTTAAAACTTTAGAGTAGAGACTATGTCTCAAGATGTTGAATGAGTTTTCGATAGATAACAATTATGTTTCCTTTTATAAGAACAATGATGAGAATGTTTATTATCTTAAGTTTGTGTGATTGATTATATTGTTGTTATGAATGCCAATTCTATGTAATACCCCCTTGCACACATGAGTTATGGATAACTCAATTTTGTTACCGCTATGTGCATGTATGAACTTAGGGAGGGTGTTACAATAAGCTACTACTAACATCTCCAGATCTGGAGTGTACTGCAAATCCCCTTTGTCTCGAGCTTCTCGATCTCTCTCCCTTGCCTGACTTCCTCCTCTCATCCCTCCATAGATGAGATTTAACCCGACCTCCTTCACTCACAGCCTCATTTCTGCATGTCCATTTGATTCATTGTCTAGCAGCTCTCTGGGATTATATCCTTCATAATGTATTCTCTCGGTAGATACTCTTCTCTCTTTCTCTAAGAAAGTGTGTGGACGGATGCCCCCATCTCTCCTTGAGATACCCTGGTCTCCCCATGTGTTGCCTCCAAGTGTCTACCCCTCTGCTCCCCATCTCATTGGTTGTGTGAGATTAATCTAGTTAGGCATCACTATAATGTAACGTTGAAGGTAGGATTGTCAACGGGGAGGGTATGAGGACGATAAAGGCTTACCCTTACCCTTACCCATGGTAGTGGCTAAGGATAAAGGCAATTGCCCACCTTAGTAATATCTTTACCCTCCCCTACCTATACCCTCTTCACCACTGGGTAAATGGGGAGGGTAGGGACAAATAGGCAATCTACATGCATATATATTTTAAGCAATATACTACCATATGAAGCATATAGAATCAAATCATAGTCACCCACATAGCTACATCGTTCCTAATGCATGATCATATGGTCCATGAAAAACAAATGAATCCCACAAATACAATTTCTGAACCGATTTCCATTTTCAAGAATATATTTCCCAAATAATAAGTGTTACAAATGACTAGTCTATACACATAAAAAACTAAAAGATTCGCAGCCGGCACAAGCTACATGGTATCTTAATGGAACACCAAATTACATCCTGCTCATACTTAACACTCCGTACCCGATAGCATATCCCTTCAACAAGTTGTTTGTTACTACATGCTGAGATGATTCTTCCCCCATCTCTTTAATATGATGCATATAGTCATAAACCACCACTTATCACTAGAGTAAGTAAACAGTGAATAGAAATGAAGGAACTAACAAGATAATACTTAAAACATGAAAAGATGCCACTATATCTAGTCTATGCTACTATAAAAAGAGCGAGTTTGTTGTTTAAATTACATCTGATGCCATTTTATTTTATGAAAAATTATTCCAACCAATCAGAAGCAAGAATTCAAAATCCTTGCATTCTCCTTGACCCTATCTCTTCTGACATTTTTACTCTATTTTGTCCCTTTTTTATCCTAATTTCTCTCTCCTTCCAAAACCACCTCACATTAAAGCCAAGTCCTCCAAACCCCTCAACCCAACAACTTCACGTTCTCCAAGCCCATCTCTCTTCCTTCCTCAACTACCCCCTCCCCCCCACCAACTATACACACGCTCTCCCCATTCCTCACCTCCAAACCACATACTCTCCTTCGATGCAAAAATTTACTCTATTTCTTAACAAACCTCTTCCCTCTATCCGAGTCAAACAAATCCATCCTAACTCCACACTTCATTTCCTCTCTCACCACGTATTCCTCCCAAATCTCAACTGACTACATCCATAACAAACCATTCTATCTTTCCAATATACAAAAGTCATACTCCGTTGGGACACGTTTCAAAATCCTAGTCTCTCTTTTTTATTTTCTCCTCCTATAATCCCTCTTAATTTATTTTATTTCATATAATCTCTCTTAAATTTATTTTCTTTCCTAATTATCTTAACAAAATTGTTGTTTATAGATTTTGAGTCCTTCACGATGTGAACTTTATGAACTAATAATTATTATGGAGTGCCCATGCTTCACGTCCCAAAATCACGCCAGTACGTTATCCTCTCCTATATCTCCCCCACTTTCTTTACGTTTCAAATTATCTTAATAATGGTTGAGACATGTACCAGCCTCTCCTTTTAATCTTTTCTTCCTATAATCCCTCTTAAGTTTATTTTCACTCCTAATTATCTTAACAAAACTGTCATCCAATGTTTTTGAGTCCTTCACAATGTGGATTTAGGAAACTACTCCCTTTGTAATATCTCTCTCTGCTTCAACTTTGAAAATGCAAGTTGGTTGATATCTGCTTCAATTTTGAAAATTATACTCATCGTTGAGACATGTTTCAAAATCCCAACCTCTTTTTTTTATTTTCTCTTCCTATAATCCCTCTTATGATAAAAGGGCCATTATCCTTTTTAGCACTTATGAGGATTATCATTATCTTTTTGGAAAGTTTTATTTTTCAAATGTTTAATGTAAGATAAACATGTTCAATGGGGCACGATTACCATTATCCTTTTGAAAAGTTTTATTTTTTAAATATTTAAAATAAACATTTTCAATGGGGCACGTGCATATGCACGTGTGTGTTGCTAGTTTCTATACTACTATAAAAAGAGTGAGTTTTACAGGCAGTTCAAATACACCCACCCAAAGTCATATTGACCAATCACATAGCACGGTTTTGCCAACGTGGCAAAAGCTTGCACTCTCCTTCACTCAAGCTACTCTCACATTTTTTTAGTTTTTTTTACTTCCAAAACATGATTTAGTTTGAAAAACCAGAACTACTCTTTTTAAACTCTCTCACATTTGAATTTGAATTTCTTGCACCCTTCTCTCTCTCACCCATAACCATCAGTCAAACTCATTTCCTGCATGTTTTACTTGGTCAAACTGAAACTGGCACGTTCGATATTATCTCAATATTTTGTGAGCTGCAATTATCTCTAAAAAATTATATATAAAATAATATTTTGTCACAATAACATTCAACGTCCACCACCGCATGGACCATTATCTCAACATAAATCAACAAAATACACAAATTATATGTGAAAATTTGAACGCAAAATAGAATTTTGTTACATCACCCATGTCCAACACCCACGTACAGCAATACAACCCACCTCTTCAACAACCACCCAAGACCATTATCAAAATCACACAGCCCAAAACCACTATCCAGTGTTGCTGCATGCAACCAGAAAAGGATGTTCCTCCAGATTTTCTTCACTGCTCTTTGAAGAAAACACATGCAGGGTAGACATTCAACCATTGCTTATATATATTTTACTTTATATTACAAGTTTTTTTGCCTCTTAGAACCTCTCATAGAAGCATAATCACCAAATCCTCCAATCCCATCCTTCAGTCTCAAGCTATCCAGTGTTGTTGTGTGCGACCAGAAAAGGATGTTCCCCTAGATTTTGTTCACTTCTCTTTGAAGAAAACACCAGCAGGTGAGACATTCAACTATTGCTTATATATTTTTTACTTTATATTACAAGTTTTTTCAATGTTTATATAGATATTGTGTGCATAAAATATCATTATCTAGGAGTGTTCTCACCTTCTTATCCATCATGCAGGATCCTAAACAGACACATGTTGCCCCACATGAGAGCATACAAAGTAGAACATGGGTTTCCCACTACTTGGAGATGCAACAATCTGTGAAAGCTTCTCTTAGAAGAAAATAAGTCTAGGTACGATTTCATCATATACTTATCATATGAATACATAATAACAGTGTTTTTACCTTAATTGTCACACATTAACCTAATCAGTCGACCTCTTGATCAAATTGTAGGAGTCACAGTTCACCAGTCAAGATCAAACATTGGATTCCAGTTTCCAATTGTTGTTGTTATTCGAGAGTCAAAGTTCACATATTCAGTCAAGCAATTGATCAAACTAGAGGAATACACATTCAAGTAAGACATTTAGTAATAAAATAATGTTTTAAGCATTTACAAAGTATTGGATAATATTTTTTTTTTGCAAAAAGCTATATGATATTATTTTCGTATCCCTACTAAACTTTAATCTCAGAAGAAAATGAATTCTTGGGGAAGGAAAATCATGTACCAAATCAAACATGTACAATTCTTGGGGAAGGAAAATCAAGTATCAATCCAAACATGTACAATTAGTCTAAGTTTAGAGTAGAAACTGACATTTAAGAATTATGGCCAATATTTGAGATCGAATGGTTTCAGTATATACACAAATATTATGTACTTCAAATATGATTATCTAGCAGTGTTATAAGTTGTATGAAATATTTTAATCATAGAACATAAGAAAATAGATTTATCATGCTCAGTTGGTATTATTTTAATATGCATAACATGCATTTAGTATCCCTATTTGTTAAGCAGTAAAACCTAATCAACCTGTTGCAAGAAAGTATAATATAATTCAACTAAATTGGGGAATGCACGGTACATATTTTTAGACCTTTTGAAACAAAATATTTTTTATCTTCAAAGTATTCACTATCACATGTTTAAATCTGACATGAGTATTCTAAGTATGAAGTCGCCTAAGTACCAGAGTCTAATCATCATTGAGACTTTATTTAGCAATAGTTATAACATGTCAATCATGCATTACATTTTTTAATTCACTTTAATAATTAGGGACCAATAGAGACCCTAAGGCTGCCCTATGTCTATATAAATGCTAAGAAGAACATGGAATAGAAGCATAATCTAAATACACATGTTCATAGGGATTTTAGATGAAGTTAGAATGGATTAGAACCATGGCATTAGCATTTGAATAAATTGGCCTAATCTAATGAACCTAAGTTGACCTAGACTACACATGCTAAGAATAACATGGAATAGAAGCATAACCTATAGACACATGTTCATAGGGACTTTAGATATGTATTAAAGCCTTGAAATCAAAAATCTGTTACCTTGATAAATTTGTTGAGATGCCCATCAGAACATAGTTGACAAGGTGAGATCAAGTCATTGAAGCAATATCTCACATAGCTTACATGTCCTATCCTACATGAAGGGACCTGCAATAATAGGGAGTCCACACTAATCAGATGTATACACTACTTATCTATATTAGAATGTGATCATCTAAAATTTTTATTTATGCCTTGAAATCACCAAGTCTGTTACCTTTATAAAATCGTTGATATGCCAATCAGAACATAGTTCATAATCCAACATCAAGTCATTGAAGCCAGATCTCACATAACACACATGTGCTGCCCTACATGAAGGGACTTGTACCTGCAACAAGATTTGTGACCAAGTAAACATTAAATCCTTAAAGGGTATATACATAATATAAAGGATCGTAAAGGCCAAATCATTTAGGGACCAATAGAGACCCTAAGGCTACCCTATGTCTATATAAATTCTAAGAAGAACATGGAACAAAAGCATAATCTAAATACACATGTTCATAGGGATTTTAGATGAAGTTACAATTGATTAGAACCATGGCATTAGCATTTGAATAAATTGGCCTAATCTAATGAACCTAAGTAGACCTAGACTACACATGCTAAGAATAACATGGAATAGAAGCATAACCTATAGACACATGTTCATAGGGACTTTATATATGCATTAATGCCTTGAAATCACAAATGTGTTACCTTGATAAATTTGTTAAGATGCCCATATGAACATAGTTGACAAGCTGAGATCAAGTTATTGAAGCAATATCTCACATAGATTACATGTCATGCCCTACATGAAGGGACCTATAACAATAGGGAGTCCACACTAATCAGATGTATACACTACTTATCTATATTAGAATGCGATCATATGAAATTTTTATTAATGCCTCGAAATCACCAAGTCTGATACCTTTATAAAATCATTGATATGCCAATCATAGCACAGTTCATAATTCGATATCAAGTCATTGAAGCCAGATCTCACATAACATACATGTGTTTCCCTACATGAAGGGACATGTACCTGCAACAAGATTTGTGACCAAGTAAACATTAAATCCTTAAAGGGTATATACATAATATAAAGGATCATAAAGGCCAAATCATTTAGGGACCAATAGAGACCCTAAGGCTGCCCTGTGTCTATATAAATGCTAAGAAGAACATGGAACAGAAGCATAACCTAAATACACATGTTCATAGGGATTTTAGATGAAGTTAGAATGGATTAGAACCATGGCATTAGCATTTGAATAAATTGGCTTAATCTAATGAACCTAAGTTGACCTCAACTACACATGCTAAGAATAGCATGGAATAGAAGCATAACCTATAGACACATGTTCATAGGGACATTAGATATGTATTAATTCCTTGAAATCACAAATCTGTTACCTTGATAAATTTGTTGAGAAACAACTAGATGCCTTGCATGAAGGGACCTCTACCTACTTCAATATAGACCCAAGGGCCAACTTGTGGTTATATATATTAGGGAACTGATACATGCATCAATAGGGATCCACATTAATCAAGTGTATTCACTACTTATGTATCTTACAAAGTGGTCATCGAAATTTTTAGTAAACACTTAAAATCACCAAGTTGTTACCTTCATCAATGTGTTGATATGTCGATCAGAAAAACTGTAGACAAACCCAGATCAAGTCATAGCTTACATATGTATGCAACAAGATAAGGTCATAGTTACCAAATGTATTAAACAACCAATCAGAAATTATAACCTTAAAAAGTAAGACACTCAGCTTCCCAGTTAAGATGGTGGTATGGGATAGAACAATATACACTCAACATAGGATTTCCTATTCAATCAAATATATGCCTCACCAATTTCAAGCAAACAATATTTTTAGATGCTTAATAAAATTACTAAAACTATTTCTAATCACCTTGTTTTAGAAAAAAAATAGACCTTTAGATGCCTCAATCTTACAAGATAATTACATACACTGCAATCCACTATTCTCAAATGTAATTAGTACCCATGTAGAAAGTAAAACACCTAATAAGTATGTGCATCATAGAAACATAGATTACAATTGGAAGGACACGGCTATAGGAAACATAGATTCCCATATGCTTATATAACACATCCTAATCAGTCAATAGGATCTGTATGAACTTTGGAATCATGTTTTCATGCATACTAAATAAAATCTAAGAACATGAGTAATGGCCTATGAATGTTTCACATGCTAATTTCGTTTTTTAAGACAGTTAAAGAACACATTTCTTCCAAACATAGATTCCTAGATGCTTATATAACTCAACCTAAGAACATATACACAAAATATATATTTCTAAATAGCCTTGCAAATTAATCTAGGTATGAAATGGATCACAAATATGTGTGGTGAATATAAGAACATACCCTTATGTAGCTCAATCTCACTAGAGACATGCATGCCCTGCAATCCACTATTATCTAATGTATTTTTTTTGAAGTTAAATAGACAAATTTCATTATGGAGGGGCCATACGGCATCTACATGAGGAGAACAACAAACTAAAAGCCCACACAAAGATCAAGAACAGATACAAACCACTACATAAACTCATATCGGAATCTGATAAGGACAATGATGTATAGATTCCTCTTCTCCTTCGTTGGCTAAGGTAGCTTTCTATGAGGAATACCTTCAACCTGAGTATGTATATGTGGTAGAGTACCTGCACCAAATCAGTGTTCCAAAAGGATATTTTCCCCGCACTTGCTGCCATACAAACACCACAACAAAATTGACCGAGAAAGAAAAATCTACCATGAGAAGAGAAAGCAACGCTGATTAATAGCGAGATAGACAAAACAAGAGAACAATCTAAATAGAAAGACAATAAAAGAGAAAGGGATAGGAAACTCATCACAGTCAGGATCAACGACATGGAGAAAGAAGACCGCTGCCTCCAAATACACCACGTCCACACACCTCCCGAAGAAGAGACCCTGCTGATGACGGGCGAGAAGAGGCCGAGGGGGAGCGGGGCACCGCTTTGCGGCGGCCAAACCCCCTCCCCCCAACCAGCCACCTATGCAAGAAGAAACCCTAGCGGCGCTAGGGTGAGAGCGGAGAGAGAGAATTTTTGACCGATCAGTTTAATCTAATGTAATTAGTACCCAAGTAGAAAGTAAAACACCTAATAATTACTCACATTCTATGATTTCACCCCAAATAAGATATGTTTTCCCTAAATAAGACTATTTCTTCCACGAGCAGACCTATAAACCATATGTAAATTTGATTTTGACATAAGAAACCATAAAATAAATGGTTTATTTTGAAAATTAAGATTTTTCTGAATTTCTATTGATGCAAAAAATATAAGATTTAACCCTTCATTTTGGCAGTTGAACAAATTTCAAAGGAAAATAGTACCAAAACCTACATATCAACGTCTAATTGTCCATTAGGATTTTTATTACAGTTGAAAAACATTGTTCTACCGAATATAGATTATGATATACTTATGTAACACATCATGTTAAAATTAACTGTACACAACATCGAAGGACATAAATGATGGCCACATTCACATAAAGAAATTAACATCACATGCATAGAAATTTATGAGATGACATTGCCAACACACAAGCAGATTCATATAAAATTATGACACTCAGCTTCACAGTTCAGATGGTATTCTGGGATAGAACAGTATAAGGCTCAAAATAGGATTTCCCATTCAATCAAAATATACCTCGCCAAGTTCTAGGAAACAATATTTTTAGATGCTTAATAAAATTACTAAAATTATTTCAAAACACTTTGCATATTATAGGGTATGTATAAGACAAGCATGAGCAAATTAATCAACACCACATGTAATACCTCAGATTGACCTAAATCTGATATATTTTCTATAGCTCAGATAGACGTAAATCAGACATGCAATAGCTCAGATTGACATAGATCATGTTGTAAATCTATCTCACCTAAAATGACTTATCTTCTTTGTATCAAAATCATATCAAGAAATCCAGCATACACATACAAAGCAATATCTCATTTCAAGCCAAAGAAGGAGAAACACTAAAGATATCTTCAAACCCACAAGCATCATCCAACAAGAAAGGCAAACATAGCCTTAGATACGCTAGTATCAGCCGACCAGAAGAGCAAATAGTTAGGGCTAGGTAGGGGAATGAGAAGGTGTGAGACACATAGAAATTGGACGTTTATAATTAGGAGTGAGACACACAATATATGATGTGATTTACTCTTGGAACCACAAATTCAGGGATATATAATTCAGGCACAGAGAAATTTGGCTAGGGTAGTGATGCATGTTTGGGAGAAACAGAAAGCGTGAAGAAATTGGTTGTTGGAAAACAAATTTAACTGCAGGGAGGAAAGGGAGGCCTCTGCTCTCAGTTTAGGTCACTGGAGCAGTCCAAATTGTCATTGTTGTGATTAGGGTACAAAGAAGCTTGGGGTCGGGGAGTGCTAAAATGAAGAAATTGGTTTTCAGAAACACAAATGGAACCAGAGCGAGGAAATGGAGGACTCTACCGTCAGGTTAGGGCACCGGAGTAGGGAACGAAGAATCTTGGGGTCGGGAGTGCTAAAATGATGAAAGCAGTTGACGAAAACAAAAAACAAACCAGATGGAGGAAATACATTTCCTGGCAGTAGCGCCAGCAAGTAGGGAAGTAGTGGCCGGAGAAGATCCTAAGAGGTGTCAGCGTTAGAGAGCTCAGCATTGTTGGTGGCATTTGGCATCATTGGGGTTGGAGGTTAGACCATCAGAACGACCAGACTGTCAGAAGGGTTTAGTTGCATCTGTGGTGTCGTGACTCAGAAGGGAAGGGTAGAGTGGCTGCTGTAATTAGGTTGTAGAGTATTTGAGAGAATGGAGATGGTGAGAAACCTAGAACTAATGCTTGGTGGAGGTCGGAGAGGACACAGACGGTGGGAACCCTAAATCTAGTAGAAATCGGAGAGAAAGACGGTGAGCATGGAAACCCTAGATCGCCTGAGCGAGAAGATGGAGTGTCAGGAAATAGGGTTTAGGGTTAAGACAATAGAGAGTCAAGAGAGAGGGCGGTTGGATAAGGAATGGGTAGATGTGGGGGGGTTATACTGAAGGGAATCATTTAATGAGAAGGATTGGAATATGGGGTCAATTTATGTATACTCCATAATTCTTGGTCACCAAATGTTGACGAAATTTGCAAATTGTCTGAATCGAACACATTCACTTTTTATTTTGATTTTTTGTATGAGAATTTAAGTTAATAACATAATGAGTCATATCACTACATATAGAATCCTTCTCATTGTTTGCACTTTCCAAAATGAAGGAGTCGTGAAAACTATGGTGGAACCGTGCCTATCTTCTAGCACTACATTTCAAAGTTGTGACACGCTTGCGTCATGTCTTACTTCAATAGAGTCACATAGATCTCAACAATTTGAAAGAACATATATTTACAGTTATGATTTGAGGTCCTTTCAATGGATGCATAGATACCATCATCGAATGGTTATTAGAAGTAGACAAATGCATAGGCGTGCCAGATGTGAAGGTGGTGGAGAACTTATTGCAAGATATGCTACAATTTACAATAGTTTGCCACCCTATATGAAGTTAAGGATTGATATGCACCCATATTTTGACGGAGTCAGTGTAGTTATTCAAGTTCTCAATGAAGGTGTGGACTCCGCACTTGGTCAAAGAGCATTGTTTCAGCCTGTTATCTCAAATGATAACAACTTCCAACATCATGTGGATAATGTTGTCAACGGAATTCATAGGCGAGCAAGGCAATGAAGATTCTTGATCCAATTCTTGAAATGATGTCAACCATAGTTGAATGATGTTTCAACAAATTCATTGGAACAACCGAGCACTTCCTATCTTCCTCGGACTGACAGTGTTCGCAATGGAGATCGTGTTGATATGCATGTTTGCTCCAACCCTACAATTAACAATAGTGCCTTTGAGGAGTGTAACAATCTGCATGAGGTTGTTGATTTGGCAGTCCCATGTAGTGAAGGTAATAGTTACAAATCCTCATGCATTATTCTATGAGTTAACATTTGTACTCATCTTGTGTTATAACAAACTAGATGCAGGTATCATGGAAGAGACAGCGGATTTCAATATTTCAAGCATGGATCAAAATGTTGAAGATTCTTCTGGTGTTGATATTTCCAATCCAATTTTTGACAATCTTCTCAATGAACCACATAAATTATCCACACGTAGTTTGTGCAAATTTTGTGGTGCCAAATGTTTCCAATTTGAACCACCATCTTTTTTTTGTATGAAGGGAAAGGTACATTTAGTTACCAATCATGTTCCAACAGAACTATATGATTTGTACACATCGCAAACACTAGATTCTATGGAGTTTCTGAGGTCCATTTGAAGTTACAATAGTCACTTTGCATTCACATCACACGGTATCCATCTAGATGAAAATTCACATAGTATGTTGAATGGCATATATACTTTTTGAGTACAGGGTCAAATGTATCATTTCATAAATAGATTACTAGCTAGGAGTGATGGACTAAAATACCTACAACTCTATTTCTAGGACACTGAGTTTGAGGTATAGAACATAATGAAGGCAACTCCTTCACTAAATACAGAATTAGTTACTAAACTGATGCATGTATTGTCTGTAAATCCATATGCTCAGTTTTTTCGGAGCCTCAAGGATATTCCGATGTTAGATAATTTTAGAATTGCCATCAATAAAGATGTTCATCTAGATCAGAGGACATATAATTCTCCAACTGCTTCACAAGTTGTGGGTATCTGGATTGAGGGCAATGATGTCAGTGGTGCACAATAGTGAAGCATAGTTGTTTATGCCAATTCAGGTGGATTGATGGACAGTTGTATGTAGCACTGTCAAGAGGGACATCCCAAAATACAATGAAGGTCTTGGTTAAACCAGGAGAGAAGAATTTCAATGGTGGAACATTTACAAAAAATATAGTATACAAAGAAGTGTTATCCTTTATTGATGGTATGCTTTTATCTTAATATTTCATGTTGATTATTTGTATTTACAACTTTTCTAAGCTAACATCTTTACATGTTATAAATAGGATGATGAAAGATAACTATACCCCTTTTTGACGTGTACATCGATACCTAAACTAGAATTTAAATGTTTGTGTGGCCTTCAAATGGAAAGCATATGAAATATCAAGGGGAAGAATGAAGAAAAAATTATTATTTATCGATGAAGAGGTATACTAGATTACAAAGTTCTAAATTTGTTCTTATTTTAAATACATTCATGTGTTTATGTAATGCCTCAATGTATCTTTTGTTTCATAGGGAGAGAGGATGGAAGCCAGTTTGATTGGTGATGTAGTTAACAAATTCAGTAATACTTTTAATGAAGGAAAATGTTATGTATTGAATAATGTCCGTGTCGAAGACATTCGCAATGACTATAGAAATGCAAAGAAGAATGAAGAGTGCATAATTAACAAAAATTGTGTAGTTGTTGAAGCATCTGAAGATTGTGAAAAAATACATGTTTACTCATTTCAGTTTACTGAGTTTGATGACTTTCAGGGTCTTCAAGATAAGAAGACATTTCATATAGGTGTTTTTACTTTAATTTCATTTATAATATCATTTTATGATACTCATAAAGTCTTCTATATCAATTACAGATGTCATTGGAATGATTACCAATGTTGATGATATTCAAAGCATTACGAAGAGATCCGGTGAACAGGTTGCCAAGTATGACATCATATTACAAAATGAAATGTAATAAATACAAATTATTTAAATTACTCAATCACTAAAACAAAGTATCCATTTACTAACACTTATATGTATATTTATGGTATTTAGGCACACTATGGCTAGGTTCTCATTGTGGGGTGAAATAGTTGTGATGTCACATGAAAACTTGAAAGCACAATATGAAATGAGAAGTACAGTTGTTATTACTGGATTTCTAGTTTGATGCTTCCAAGGTAAGACACAATCAATAAATTCAATTCTATTTGTGAGACTTATTTTATATTAATTTAATAATAATTCTAGGTTTATACCTGTCAAGTACTTACACAACAAGACTTCTCTTTAACCCCCATTGCCACGAGTTGATGAAATGAAGTCAAGTTAGTCGTTTTCATATTACACATTCAAATGGTAGTCCATATATATTTCTTTCTAAATTGAATTCTATAAATTCAATAGGTTGTCTGAAAGCGGTGTTGGTTCTTCATCACTTGTGAATGTTGTTGGTATGTATGCCCTGAGAGCCAATCATGGGATGATTAGTGGGATACATTAAGATTGATTTGATAAACATCAAAGGAAAGCTTCCAATTCTTTCTGGTTCAGTCATATGAGATAATGATAGAACATATTGAATGTCTAGAGAATGACAATACTCAATAACGTATGCTTTCAGGTTGAGGGCCTAAACGGTGAGATCATATGGATGCTAAGAGTTTGTACATTCTTATTATATCCCTAGTCAGATGTCATTATGGAAGGTAGATAGACAACAATGATACACAAGACTAGATTGTGGTTTTGGTTGATGACAGAATCACATTAGTCATGATATGGAGATATCAAACCAAACACATAGGTACTTGTTAGAGAACAAGTGTACCGGACAGACCCACCGTGAGTTTGACACATGGAACAATGACATGGTAGTCACAGTCAGTTCTCACAGTGATGGTGGTGAGTGTGATTCTTTGACCTAAAATCACTACACTCAACACATGTCGTTGGGTACTCTTTGACATCATCAAATGCAGTCCTAGAATATGGGTTGTTATAAAGGTGATGATTGGGTGGCTTAGACACATGGGGCTTTTGAGGGGTGAGTGATAGTATGGTATTTGTCCCTCCTGAGGGAGTTTTATATCCATGGCCACTTGATGAGTAGGATTGAGATAGGCGTGCACACGCATGTGTGAATCAGTATGTGATATTGATGTCACACATATCTCCTCCAATCTACTCAGAGATCAAGAAAGTGAATGAACATTGACAGGATGACTGTTCCATGCCTTGAGTTCATTCGGGATATCAGTGACAAAGGAATTATACATTCATTGTAACACCATTCACAGATTGTAGGATTGAAAGTTGTTCTCCAACTTTCATTTTCACTTGGGTAGCAATGATGTGCGACTAGGCATCGCTCTTTGCTTGTGAAGTCATAAGTATTATGGACTTTCACTGCCAACGTGAAATGGACCTATAGGGTCACACACATAGAATTTAACCTGGAAGAGGATTTTATCCACAAACAATGTTTAGATTGAGTGCTAAAGGAGTTTAGTAGTTCAATTAAACACTCAATCAATTGATAGCTCAATATCATAGTGTTCAAGGTGTTGGACCGATTGATAAGAGTATCGGATTTATTGAAACTATAATTGACTGATTTTGCACAGTCTGCACTCCCAACCGAACAGCTCGGGTTGGTGAACCAATCGTCTCAAAGTGGTGAGTCGATCGGCTCATGTGTCAATGAAACGATCGGCTCAATTGTTGAATCAGTCGATTCGTGTGACCAACCGAGATCGTTTGGAAAGTCAGAAGACTCTTTTTTTGCAAAAACATATTTGTTTTACTTGTACAAATTTGATTTGGACAAGGACTAATATTTGATTAGTTGGAAACAAACATGAAACTCAATTCGAGTTGGATTAGGTGCCCCAACTGATCGGTTCAGGTGTGAACTGATCGGCTCAGGTCCCCAACCGACCGGTTCATGGATGAAACGATCGGTTCAGCTGGCGCAGTTGGTTATTTTGTGGAAAATCTCGAGCCCTTCTACTCCTACTTTAATCCCGCATTAGTCGGGGTAGAGAACCCTATCCCATGACCCTCCTATATATAGGGGTACTGGGGGCTTCTCAAGTACAGCTCAGAACACCAGTTTCTCTACGAAGTTGTCGTTCTCTCTGGTTGTGGTAACCGAGAGAGCCCGAGAAAGTGCTACTCGATAAGGGAAGCACAGCGAGGGAAAGACAACTACCGAAAAGCAACTGGTTGTAGGAGAGTGTGTCGGTGACTAGTACACTGACAGGAGGGTACGACTCCTTCTGGTGCCTTATGCAACAAGGCGATCGAAATTCCAGGTGGTCTGTGTCGACTACTACAGAGGCGGGAGATTTCTATCGCTCAGAGGATAGTTGTCAATCTCGACAGTCCCGGTGAGACCAGGAGCTACACAGACACCGTCCAAGACCAGAGGTGAAGACTGCGCAAGCCGTGAGGTAACGTCGCCGAGCAAGCCTCGGGAAAAGGTATGTCTCTACAAACCATCCTTCCTATTGTATAAATGTTGATGTGATTCCTTTATATTGGGTTCAAGGAGAAGAAATTTTTTATTTCTACTACCTTCTCAGTCTTCCCTAAAACCCAATAGTGGTATGAGATCTACGTCAACTGCTCTATACTTTAGGATTATCAATATGATCGATTTTTGTTTGTCGCCTTTATTTATTGTATATGATGCAAATTAAATTGTCTTTATGCATGTCCAATCCTAAATCCACAAATCTCGATATACATATATGATATGTAATATAAATGCACTCGATATGCGTCGACCTTAAATGAGTTTTGTGGTGGATGTATAGCGTGTTTATGACCAATAAACCCTATGTATGTGTGCTTGGTTGAATGTTGTTGCTTAAATCTCGGTCTATGCACTGATTCCCTATCTCTTATTCCTAATATAAAACTCGAGATAACTCGGGATTTCTTTCCTACCTTTGCTCCCCCCGAATGTAACTTGGGGTTTCCCAATTAAAATGTAAATAGGATAGATCTTTTTATATTTCCTATTATGTCAAAGAACGGAGGACAATTTGACGATAATTAAGACGATCGGTTTAAGGCGTGAACCGATCGGTTGGTGTTCTAGATGACCAGTTCGAGGAACGAGACCAGTAGGTGGCAGCCATGATGAGATGCATGATGACTATAAGAAATGATCGATTGGAGGAACCAATTGATCGGCTGGTGGCACCCAACCAACCGGCATGATGGCGAGCCGATCAATCATGGAGATGAGTTGATCAAACCCAGAATGGCAAAGCACATAGTTCATATTGTACATGTTGTATGTGATGTGGATCTAGATGACTGTGATTCCTCTTGGCTCGAGGAATCACATTAGGATGGCCATAATCATCACTTTTATCGTTTCTCAAGTTTCTGTGGGATATAGCATGTATATGATACGTACAATGTATTGTGGTGATTGGATATGTATATGTACCTATAAAACCAAATCCCTCATCTAAATATTAAGTCTTATACGCCTTCCATTAGTGGCACACATGAAAAACTCGATTGACCAAGTGTAGGTTACGCCAAAGCGTGGTGCGCCGTCCATCTTGCGGAAGTGTGAAGGGTAGACATGTAGGATCTGTCAAAGCAGGATGCATGTTTGTCATGTCGAATTTTGGGTTAGACTTAAGTGGTGATTCTTAGAGCATCTAAACCCAGAGGCACGAAATGTTCATGGCAAGGTGTTGCGCATGTTCATTCATCAAGAGTTACATATGATGCAATTGGCATGATGGCCTACCTAAATACTCAAGATTGTGGGCGATCAGCCAAAGCTAACTCATGACTTGATGAAATATGGATCTTGCTCACTAGAAGGTTGTACACTGCAATCTTCTGAATTGATGGTGAGGGCTATCAATTTGAACAAAAATAGTGGGAGCGATAATTAATTAAAGTCCTAATTATATCGTCAACCTTTCTAATCAATCAAATAAGTCAAAATTGAGTTTTGGACTAATTTGTATATATTTCCTTTTGTACAATAAATGGCTAATCAACAATAATCACTTTATTTGCGATCGGTCCTTGAGATGAACAAACTAATGGGAATAACTTCCACGACTGAGTAGGACATTGAGAAGTGTTCTCAATCGAAGAGCAAAAGCTCTAAGTCCTAGTTATACCAGAACCAGATGAACTCGATCCCACCACACCAATGGCTGAAAGTATGCTTATGGAAGCATACCGAGGATGCCATTGATGTGGAGTGCTTAATGTTGTGCTCTCTAAACTATGACTTGTAGAGACAACATGAGACATATGATGTCTCCAAGACATTGTCCTAGTATGTCATGACAGAAGGAGATCCAGTAAGGTATTCACACACTCAATGTGATTGGGTATGTGGAAAAACATGACTATGAAGGATTCCCTCTGAGCCAAGAGTTGGCTATTCGTATGATACTGCAAATGTTGTGAGAATCATACAGTTCATGATGAACTATGACATGAACAACTTTGACAAGCATTGAAAAAGTTGTTGGACATTTTGAGGACAGTAGAGGCAAAGATGAAGAAAGACAAAACTCTAATCTTTGATCGATAAGGGGTAAGTCTTAAAGGCAAGGACAAGGGCAAAGCAAAGAAGTGTTCAGATGTTAGCCAGCAATCCAAGACATCTTCAGCATCAAGGCAAAAATGAAGAAGGAAAAGCCTAAGTTTGTGATGTTGATCAATTGAAAGAAAGGCAAGTCCAAGGGCAAGGGTAAGGGCAAGGGCAAAGCTAAGAAGGGTTTTGATGCTAGCCAGTAGCCCAAGTCATCTTCAGCCTCAAGGCACATGGGAGGGTGAATGAGGGAATTGCCCTCTATATCTCAAAGAACAAAAGAAGGAGGGGATGGAGATCTCCACCTAAGGTATCATGAAATGAACCGCTTCTGAGGTATATGATACCAAGATGAAGATCTGACATATATGATATGTAAGATCTACAAAGAAGTTATGATCTTTACGAAAGGACCAAGAAAGGAGTACCTTCCAATTTATTTCATCCTAAAGGGCATGAAATAGAGTTGAGAACTGCTATTTCAATTTTCCAATAGAAACACTATATTGTTGCATCTTGTTGAGACAAGGATGGCTATCAATATAATTGATATTTCAAATTCAAAGATATGATCTTTGTGGAAATGCCTTGTTTATCTTGTGTTACTTGGTATGCATAAGATAAAATGATACCTAAAATTTATTGATAACTCAAACAATCAAATTAGCATAAATCATGAGAAATTCATTTCTAATTTCCATATGATGGATAAATCTAGACTCTTTTGGTTAGAGAACCAGTAAGAGACATGAACCTCTTAGACATCAATCTTCACTAATGGTAGTGGGAGAATGATTATCCTATTAGGTATAATACATGTGATGTATTTACACACCTATTGGAGAAAATGCTAATACTTCAGCGGTGTTAAGAGAAATACCAATATGAATATCTTGAAGTGTTCAAGAATATCATAGATGAAGTACGAATTTGGTAAAGTGTTAATTCTTGATGAGATCAATGAATGAAATACTTAAACCAAATGTTTGAGAACCTTATGAGTGATTATGATAGTGTATCATAGTGAACTCCTGATTAAGGCATGGTGATGTCTAAATCAAAAAGGAGTCATACTCTAAGGAATTAGAGGATGATTATCAAATAACTAAGTTCTTATTAAATAAAGAATACCCTACACTAATAAAGGACATTAAGAATCACAAAGAGTTGTGAGCTCTTATATCCTTGATAGATACACCCCGATTATGTATGTGATGAGTTGATCATTTAATGAGTCAACTATCTAATGAGTTGATCATTTAATGAGTCAACTATCTAGATGAATATGAGGAACCAGATTTTGAGTTATGGTTTATGACCATTACATCCTAAATGACTTCCATGTGAACCATAAGGCATGACATTGATGGTAGCACCCATTGGGATGAAATCCATAAGTGTGAATGAGTCTTAAGCGTTAAGACACATGGATAAAATTTTGAGAAGGATGATGTTTGTTGATTGTAACTTAATGACTAAGAGATTTGGCATATGGATACTAAAACCGCATTCCTATGAGGAATAAAACAAGGATGTGTACGTGACACAGCCTATAAGGTTTATGAATCCATTAATGCAAATAAAGTCTATAAGTTACAATGGACTAATCAATGTGATTAATTACGTACAAGTAACTCAGAGTTGGATCTTTACTTTGATGATATAGTCAGGTTTTGTCTGATATGACAAAGATAAAGAAGGGATCTATGATTTAGTGGGAGCACATTCACATTCCACATGTTGATGTGAAATGGAAATGTTCTAGAATGGAAATCCTTTGTGGAAATTATCTTCAAGGAAGATAGAGATGTTTCCTATGTGATAGGAGTAGAGATCTATAATGATAGTTCTCAAAAACCTCTTGACCTGAATAGAGAGAGCATACATTGGAAATCTATACTGAAGGGTTCAGTGTTTACAGATTCAGTGGGAGAAAAACTTGTCCATGTTACATGGAGTTAGTATCCCAGAGCCAAGTGTCCAATTCTTATGAAGAACGGAAACACTAAGAATAGATAAGGATCTATCATGTATGTAATCATCCCATCATCTTGCATGTATGGACATGGCAAGAACAAAACACATTTATCATCTTGTATGTAGGACATGACAATATGATATACTCATCCTAATAACTCATATGTGGAACGTGACGAGTGGATGTATGTCTCGTTCCAGTAAGGGTTACTGGAATACCATAAGAACTTGATAAGTACTTGAGAAGACTAGTTCTATGGAAATAAGGAAGGGTTCATTGTAAAGAATTACACTGATGCGAACTTCTGAAAAGGACAGAAAATTAATCGCAAAATATATATGGGTGAATGTTTGTTGATAAATGGAAACGTTCCAATAAAGTCATTTAAAGGAAAAGCCATGTATCTGTGTGTTAGAGAACATTAGTGGATGCTATATGGATCTGGAAGTTCATGAGATGAACTTATAGATATTTTGATCTTTGATGACAAGTAAGGAGTACTTGGTCATGCAATGTGGCTAAAGGTTAGAAAAGAAATACTAGATCACATATTACGGTAACTCCATCTCATACGTGTGACGTACAACGAACATATGAGAGACATGCATTCAATACCGACTTTGGCAAGGTGTTTCCATACCTCACTGTGTAAGCACTAGAATATAGTAACATGTGGGACATGTTTGAAGATCACTATGAATATGATTCAAGGGTGATTGGCTCACAGTGCAAGTGGGAGTCTGTTGGTATGTATGCCCTGAGAGCCAATCATGGGATGATTAGTGGATACATTAAGATTGATTTGATAAATATCAAAGGCAAGCTTCCAATTCTTTCTGGTTCAGTCATATCAGATAATGATAGAACATATTTAATGTCTAGAGAAAGATAGTACTCAATGATGTATGCTTTCAGGTTGAGGACCTGAACGGTGAGATCATACGCATGCTAAGAGTTTGTACATTATTATTATGTCCCTAGTCGGATGTCATTGTGGAAGGTAGATAGATAATAATGACACACAAGACTAGATTGTGGTGTTGGTTGATGACAGAATCTCATTAATCATGATATTGAGATATCAAACCAAACACATAAGTACTTGTTAGAGAAAAAGTGTACCGGACAGACCCACAGTGAGTTTGACACATGGAACCATGACATGGTAGTCACAGTCAGTTCTCACAGTGATGGTGGTGAGTGTGATTCTTTGACCTAAAATCACTACACTCAACACACGTCGTTGGGTATTGTTTGACATCATCAAATGCAATCCTGGAACATGGGTTGTTATAAAGGTGATGATTGGGTGGCTTTAACACATGGGGCTTTTGAGGGGTGAGTGATAGATATGGGATTTGTCCCTCCTGAGGGAGTTTGATATCCATGGCCACTTGATGAGTAGGATTGAGATAGGTGTGCGCACACATGTGTGAATCAGTATGTGATATTGATGTCACACATATCTCCTCCAATCTACTCAGAGATCAAGAAAGTGAATGAATGTTGACAGGATGACTATTCCATGCCTTGAGTTCATTCGGGATATCAGTGACAAAGGAATTATACATTCACTGTAACACCATTCACGGATTGTAGGATTGAAATTTGTTCTCCAACTTTCATTTTCACTTAGGTAGCACTGATGTGCGACTAGGCACTGCTCTTTTCTTGTGAAGTCATAAGTGTGGGCTCTGATCTCCAAACCATAACATAAACACGATTAAAACTTAGCGGAAGCGAATCGGTAATCAGCGGAAGACAAAAATCACGGGAAATTAAAACTTTTCGAGACAAGAGCTTGAATATATAAAAGCTTCTTTCATAAAGTGAGATAACTATTTACATCTCAGGATAATTACTTCTTGAGTAATTATATACATCAAGATACAAAATCTCAAGATCATATAACACAAGACTCCAAGACCTGAGAGTACAGAGGACACATAGGACTGACTCTAACTACACCACATGGCAGGACAAATCTCCACCTGAGATTACTGCTGCCCCTGGTGCTGCTGCTGCTGAGACTGGTCACCTGTAGGTTGATTCCTTCGTCTCTGACGTCCACCTAAAAAGTTGAAGTCTACGGGGTGAGACAATTATACATAATTGTCCCAGCGAGAGTTATAACTCTTCGCTAGAAGCTTTATTATAACATCAAAGAATATCTTAAGCAGTAAAGCCTTCAAAGTATTCTATAACAGTTGCAGGTATAACAAGATCCCTACAGTTTAGGAGATATGGAGAATATAAACACTATTGCAATGTAACATCAATCAACTAACTTGGAGTCATCTCTAACAAGTTATACTACATGGTTGATTATGTTTTACAAACAACATTATGCCCTGTGGAGATGAGGCATACCACTCATACTCCAATTGATCGCTGAGAAGTCACATCAGTATCATACATAGGTCATTAAGAGAGCCGGATTCTCATGACCTTCACCTTCCTCAGTCCGTAAGAGGATCTCTTGTAGGACATCTCGTGTCTCTACTACTATAGCTCACCAGGGTAAACTGGTCCTTCGCTATTCTAGAGTCACAGTGGCGTTCTGTACTGTCTTCGTCATCAGGAGGTTTCATATTTACCTTCCACTGATACGGATATCTGTGCTTTCTTTGTCATCAGGAGGTTTCATGTTTACCTACTACTAATACGGTATGGAATTATAGTGAAGGGTGGATGGATTACACATCTACATCACATTCCTACACTAGGATGTAAGGTTCTACACATCCATGTACCCCACATACTCAAAAGTATGTGCTCCAGGAGTTCTCTGAGGAAAACCTGTTTCACCATCACTTAATCTCTGACAATGATGGATCTATGATCAGGGCTCTACATTATACTTGATTAGTTAGGTACATTCAGTATTCTTTAACAGCATACATTGTTCTTCAAACAATAACAGTAGCATAACAGCTATAAAAGAAGAATACTAAATGTAACAGGCCTAACTCATGTCAATCATCATTTCTCATTATCCTCATCACAAGTCATCCCTAAAGCATGACCTTGATGGTATTCATGGCTCCCACAGCCCATTATCATCATAGGATGCCATTGACAAAGCATCAA